>OX451737.1:494548627-495136876 GCA_948472305.1 Vicia faba | reverse complement strand
CCTTTCTATTGCCTCAAGTTCTTCTTTTATGGCATTAAGCCATTCTTTCTTCTTGAGAGCTTCTTCAATGCCCACTGGTTCAGAATCTACTAACATGGCACACTGAACGACTTCTCCTTCAGAGTCAACTTCATTATCCTGCAGCATGTCAAAATCTGCAAACCTTCTGGGTTTTTGTCTGATTCTCTGTGGTCTTTGAGCTTGTTCTGAAACTGCACCAAAACTACTACTTTCAGAGTTACCACCTTCAGAGTTTTCCCTTCCAGAACTATGATTACCACCAGATTCTGGATCATCATCAGTATCTGGATCATCTTCTTCTAACTCATCTTCAGAATCTTCAGGATCTTCAGAATCAGATTCATCTTCTGATCTTTCTAAAACATCTTCAGAGGATAACTCTGGTGTTGGCACTACACCAGAATCAGATTGAGATTTGTTCCAATCCCATGCTTCAGACTCTTTCACTACAACGTCTCTGCTGACTTCAACTTTATTAGTTTCTGGACAATAAAGCTTATACGCACCTGTACTGGTGGTACCCCACCAGCAACATTATTTTGCTTCTATCATCCAGTTTTTGTCTTCTAGCTTCTGGAACGTGTTTGTAACAGACAGAGCCAAACACCTTCAGATGACTGACACTCTGCTTATCTCCAGTCCATTTCTCTAAAGGAACAACTTCCTTCAGTTTCTTTGTTGGACACCTGTTCAGAATGTATGCTGATGTGGCAACATCTTCTCCCCATAGCACGTGAGGTAGCTTTTTCTCTTTCAGCATGCTTCTGGTCATATCAAGCAGAGTTCTGTTTCTTCTTTCAGCAAGACCGTTGTGCTGAGGATTATATGGAGCAGTAACCTCATGTTCTATTCCATTTTCCTCACAAAACTTCTGAAACACAGTAGAGTTATACTCACCTCCACCACATGTTCTCAGAATTTTTAACTTCTGACCACTCTGCTTCTCAGCCTTCACCTTGAATTTCTGGAACTCAGTAAACACTTCATGCTTGAATTTGATAAGTGTTACCCATGTCATTCTTGTGAACTCATCCACAAAAGACACAAAGTAATTGTTTCCTCCAAGTGAAGATACTGGAAATGGTCCACACACATCAGAATGTACTACTCCCAGAGCATGTTTCTCTCTGGGGGCTACTTCTGATGTAAATGGTAATCTAGTTTGCTTACCTTTCATGCATATCTCACATGACTTCTCAGGCTTCACAATTTTCGAAATACCACGTACGAGCTTCTTGGAACATAGATGCCCTAAGCTTCTATAGTTTAAGTGCCCTAACCTCTTATGCCACAACTTACTGTTACTTTCAGCACCTTCTGCACTAAGGCACGTTGCTTCAGCTGTTTCTACATTCACCTTGAATGTTCTGTTGCCTCCTTGTTCAAATTTCATAATTAACTTCTTATTGGAATCATACAACGTCAGAAGATTGTTTTTCATAACAACTGAAAAACCTTTCTCAATCAGCTGACCTACGCTCATCAGATTGCTTCTAATACCAGGAACATACCAGACGTCTTTGATCAGAATGTCTTTCCCATTCTTCACTCTAATTCTGACATCTCCCATACCTTCTGCATTAAGATACTTATCGTCAGCACATCTGATCTTTGTACTCCTTCTGGAGTCAAAGTCTGTCAGCCATTGTTTGTTTCCAATTAAATGATTTGAGCAACCAGTGTCCATATACCACAAATCTTCTGAGTGTTTTCCATCAGAGTCAGAGGCCATTAGCAGTACAGGTTCATCATCAGAGTTTCTCTTAGCCATATATGCTTCTTCTGATTTCCTATCCCTGTTTGACCTACAATCTCTGGCAAAATGGCCCAATTGTTTACAGGAGTAACATTGAACCTTCCTTTTGTCATACCTCTCTTTTCCTTTATTATACTTCTTATCATCAGAAGTTGAGGCTTATGACTTCTGGAATCTATCACCACGTCTATTCTGCTTCTGGTCTTTCTTGACAAAAGAAGCCTTCAGAGCTTGCTCAACTTCTCTCTCAGAAGTTCTCTCAGACAGACGTAACTCCTGTGCTTCTAAGCTGCTTTGTAATTCTTCTATTTTCATGGTTTCCAGATCTTTAGAATGTTCAATAGAAACAACAATGTAATCAAACTGAGGAGTGAGCGACCTCAGAATCTTCTCTATGATTACCTGTTCAGTCAGAGTTTCTCCACACGCCTTCATCTTGTTAGTGATCAGAATCACTCTGGAGATATATTCAGAAACTTTCTCACTGCTCTTCATGTTCAGGTTCTCATATTGCTTTCGTAGGGATTGAAGCTTCACCTTCTTTACTGATGTGTCACCACCGTAACATCTCGTCAGTAAATCCCACGCCCCTTTAGACGTTGTTGAATCAACAATCTTCTCGAACACATTTTCATCCACACACTGATGGATATAGAACAGAGCTTTCTGGTCCCTCTTTCTCATCAACCTCTCAGCAGTTCTCTGTTCTTCAGTTGCATCTGCTGCAGTTGGTACATAACCATCTGTAACCAGATCCAGAATATCTTGTGCACCGAACAGTACACGCATTTGTATCATCCATCTGTTCCAGTTTTTGCCATTAAAAACTGGAAGTTTAGTGTTCAAACTACCGTCTCCACTCATTTTAAACCTTGCACGAATTTTCAGATCTTAAACACACTATTTCCCAACCCACATAATCAAAATTCTGTTCAGAATTTTGTTCAAGATTTCAACAGAAAATCAAGGAACAAAACTCAAACACACAGCTCACAACCACTCGTGTTTCTCAGGAAAACAGAACCAAAAGCTCTAGATACCAATTTGTTGGTGCAAGGTAATGGAAGGAGAGATAAAGAATGAACAATGAATGATAACAAAGAGGACTACTTCTTATATTCAAATAGAGGAATGAATTTGGGATACAATATTGATAGCTTATGTAGCATATTTATACTAGAAATAGAAAATGCCACAAGGCCCTAATAAAAAGTAAGTATTGAGAATTGTGGACATAAAATAAATTACATTTCCAATACTCATGACATATAGGGAATTGAATATTAACCCTAAAAAAATTAACATATATTCGATCTATTAACTTATTAATGTATATATGAATAGATGATTAAATAATCACAATAATATATAGAAACATCTAAATGTCAATCAGAAGAATAATTTAAAGGTGAATGATAATATGGTGAACAAAATTTACTGTTTTATTATGGTGAACCAAAACATAGCCATTAATTTAATATATATATATATATATATATATATATATATATATATATATATATATATATATATATATATATATATATATATATATATATATATATATATATATATATATATATATATATATATATATATATATATATATATATATATATATATATATATATATATATATATATATATATATATATATAAACCCTAATACATATTTATAATTTGAACCCTAATATGTACGTTAAATTATAATATTAACATATAAAAGTATGAAACAAACATACATACAAACACATAGATTAGTATATTAATATTTTATTAAAATAATTTTACTGTTAAATTTTATTTTGTTTATATGATATTTAATTAATAACTACATAAAAAAATAATCATAACAACAATTTTTTCGTTAAAACTGATATATTTAAAAGAAAATGCATAGTATACTGTATTGTTAATCAATTATCACTATGTATTTAATTAAATTATTCTTTTATTTTAAAAAAATTTAATAATATAATAAATTAATGATTTTCTATTAGATAATAGTATAAAATTATTTTACACCGTGTATATCTATTAAACCCTATATTTAATAATAGTCAAAATGTAAATTTTTGTTTACGAGACATTATTATTATTATTATTTATTCATTAATTACTGTAATATTGTTAAAAATTAAATAAAATTAAACACCTAATCAACGTTACTATAACTATCTTGATATAATATCTTGCATCTGGAAACCAGAAACTAACAAATATAAACACCATTACCAAAAATTAAAACTTTTGATCTTAAATTTTAACAAGTCAGAGAAAAAGTTCTTAAAGAAACAAGTCAAAGAATCATAAATAAGGGTTATATTTTTCTTTTCTTTTTTTTTCTTGTTCATCTTCTCTGTTTCCCCACTTACAAGGGATCTCACTCTCTCTAACCCATTCAATTTATTTACAGGATTTATGATTTGGGTTTTAGATGTTATCAGTTTACAAGAAAAGAATTTAGAAAGAAATGTCGGTAAAGAAATTATATTGGAATAACGGGTTTAATTTGTGAGAGGGTATGGCAGAGAAAAGACATGAGAAATGAATTTGGAGATTTTATTTATCAATTATCATATGTTTTTGGGTTGAATACTTATGTGTTTTGAGATGAAGGGTAGGGATTAATATTTTTTTTATATAATGTTTTTGCCACAAAAGTATTATTCATCAAAATTGTCATTTTTGTATTCTCAAATTATATCGACAATCAAAATACTATTAGTAAGAAATCTTATAAGCTAATAATCAATTATTTTATTATGTTGGGCATTTGTATAAATTCTATCAATCTTAGATGTATTTATATAATGTATTGGGATTTTGTTTAAATTGAAAAAAAACTGATTTAACTTATAATAATAGGTGATTTTTTTTTTGTTCACCATCATAGACCAATAAATAAAGTTCACCATACTAACCTTCACCTAATTTAAATAAAGAAACTTGAATTATGAAATTTACATATTTCAATTCAACCACACACCTCTTAAAAAAACCAAACAATAAGTCACACTTGAATTATGAAATTTACATATTTCAATTCAACCACACACCTCTTAAAAAAAATCAAACAATAAATCACACTCTTGATAGCGAAGACTGAAGAATTGATTAAAAAAAAGTTGAACAAAATCCTTTGAGAAGTGAAGTAGAGTAGTTTCCTGACAAGAAGACAATTCCGCATTAAACCATGTTTATGAGGTTGCTAGCGCGGGAAAATGGTAAACCATGTTTGAACGAAAGTGAGAGTAAGTGCAATTAACGCAGCAAAGAAACCAATGATAGCCCAAGGATTGCTGAAATGATTGTGATAACCTTGTGCTAACCAAATCTTACATGTATTAAAGTGATGCTCGTGTATTTTAACTCTAACTTCAAAATATATTTCGGGGTTATATATCAAGTCAGTACTTATGTTGTTGAAAAGATTAGCAACTTCCTCATCACTCTCAAGTGAATTCACCAAAATACCTTTTGATCTCAATATCTTCACATCTTCAGCATGGTCAATGAGCGAGTTTAAGAAAACCACGAATGAAGATATTTCCTTGTCGTTTTTAAAATCTGGACACATCTCATACGCTATCAGGTTCAGGAAAGAGGCAGCCGTGTCATCGTCCACAACAATCTGAGGAAGAGTTAGTTTCCCAGCAAACCAACCCTCCGAGAAATTTATGTCTGTTGGCCTTCGTGTCCCGCTTGATTTAAGTTTTATTCCTACTGTTGTTAAATCTTCTATGTTCCTGTATGTCATCATCTTGCTTTCTATTTCTGAAAACTCCCTACTTTGTTTCTTGTTAACTTCATCACCGGCTTCAATCTAAGTTCATAACAAATGGATTTCATCATTTTACTTATTATATATAATATAATAACAAAACTAAATTTTTACCTTATATTTATTGAGAATGATTTTACGCTGAAGATCAAGAAGATGAGTCGGTTGCTCATACTGTAATTCAAATACATGTTTTGTTTTTATCTCTTTATTTGTTTGCCTCCTCCTCCTCCACCTCCAAGTCGTCTTATTATCCAGTGGGGCCCAATGATAATAGTTGAGAAAATTCATCATAGTATATATCAATTCATCCTCGTTATCATCTTTCCACAACAACTTCAGTACTAGATAAGGAAGCTGATTCTCCAACAAAAGCACATCCTTCATCACAAGATCAAGACGATCAACCTTAGTATTCACATCTTCTGGGTTTTCATATTGAAGCCTCAAATACATTAAAATATACATCAAAAAACACCCATCCACGAACAACACCCATGCCAGCTTTTCCTCAAGGCTGTGTAAGTCTTTTACAAACTCTGTGGTACAGCTATAGGCCAAAACCTTATCGGCATAAAGATCCTTGAGTTCATCAATATTATCGAGAATCTTTTTGTGTAGAAATTTTGGACTTTGTTGGGTGAGTTGGATGTATTTTGCTGCCCAAGTAAGTTTATAGTTCTCTCCTAGTTTGAGATTTTGAGTGTTATGATGGATGGGACCTATTGACACCGACTTGGGTGAGAAATACTTCACAATGTTATTTCTATTTCGGAAATACTCTGGAACCTCTTGGATCTTGGGGCGTGAGCTTTGCCGACTTTGCTTTGCTTCTAGAAGCTCCATAAATTTCTGATCAAGACTAGTGTGGAATGCCATCATGTAATATGATAAAATGGTCTTGCAAAGTGAATGTATTTAAATCCATTTGTTTACTTCTGAATAATAACCTTTACTATTTCATATCTTCATTCATGTCTTTACCTTATGAACAAGATAAGTAAAGATGCTTAAAAAAAGATTTTATGCCTCCACTTTAGTTGTGATTTATCCATGTCTTCTTCACTACTAAAGTTTTAATCTCACAACTAGATTGTACTTATGCATGCACTTTACTCCATAGACAAGGAAAGTAAAATTCTTGGAAAAGGGATCTGCGCTTTTACTCTTCTAGACTTGTTTTTATCTAATTAAAACACAATATAACAACTCTTAATATTATTTATTAAAAGTTAATGATAATATAAAATAGAGAAAATTATACTCACTTAGAAAAGACATTGACATTTTTTTTAATTTTAAATTATACACTAACTTTCCTTAATCATATATTTATGTCTATGATTTTTTATTATCATTAAATATTATAGGAAATATCGGTGTCATTTTAATATATATTTAACAATTAAAATGATATTACGAGGTGAATGTATTTTTTCTATAAAATATGATCCATTCTAAATTTTAACTAAAAACAAAAAAGAAAATTAGAATTATATGAGAAATTTTTTCTTCAATCTTTTTTCGAAATCTATAAAAAATTATTAAAAAAAACCTTTTAATTATTATAATCAGTGGAATATTTTTAAATACTATATGTTGTATCTTAATTTTTGCTCCTAAGATTCATTTATCATATCATATCAACTCAATCATAACAAGATCACAGTAGGGTTTGGTTCTTCTCCTTATCTTTAGTTTTGCTCCTGAGAGATCACCAAGCACCTTGAATCGTGTGTCTCGTATATATGTGTTTTATATTTTACTGACTTCTAACCAAAATTCCAAAATATGTTTTGTTTGTTTTGTGTCTTGAAAGACAGTGTTTGCGACCAAGAAATTCAGGTGATGACTCTCCGATTAGGGTCATGATTTGTTCAAGTCAAAAATAGTTCCCAAAAGCCTATGGTTTAGAGTGATGATCTATAATCTTAGGTCACGTTATCCTCAAGTTTCATTCAACATAGTTAAGGCAAGTCTGGTTGCTTAATTCTCAAGATTCTTCGAGATAAGTTCATGTGTTTATTTCCATGCCTTCTTCGACGTCTCAAGTTCATATGTGATTAATAGTATCTTGGGCTGTGAAAAAGATCAAGTTCGCGAGTTGATTTGAAGTTGTAGGACCAAAAGTCAATGTTTTCCAGTTTGAGTTCGAATGATCATAACGTCTTTATTGTTCGATATTTTGAGCGATTCTTCGAGCATATGAATCTCCTTGACGTCATCTCCAACTTCTCTTTACAAGTCAAGAGCTAATGATGTGAGGAACAACTTTGCTTCAGAAGGTTTCTCAAAATGACTTCAGTTGTTGCACTCTAAATTTCGCCCCTAATTTTTTTAGTCGCATTGTCTTATCATATTTTGTTATTTTGTCACAATCATTAATAAATATCTTCATTCATCACATTTTGCATCATTAGTCGTATTTAAGTTGACCAAAAGTCAATTTAAATCGAAGTTTGCATCATTTTTTAATTAAAAAATACCTGATATTTTACTTCATGCATTTTTATCTCTTTACTCGTTTCTTGCATTCCTCCAAGTTGTTTATATATCGATAATATTAATATTTCGGTTTTACAGACAGACCGTTAAAAGCGATTCGACACTGTGTGGAAAATTAACGAGAAAATATTTCAAGTTTTCACCTTTTACTAATCATTTTATGAATCTGCGTTTCGCGTAGATCATGACGGTATGCTCGCTTCATTTTTTCGGTATAGTTTGAAGTCTCGTTTTTAATCATAAACGTTTGTTCAGCCTGATATTTTTATTCTTATTTTATTTCGATTTTGATCATTTGAGTAATTTTTCATTAATATTTAAGACATGTAGTTTATTTTAATGTGTTTATTTTATTTTTCGGATAGATTTTTGTCCATTTTTTTATTGTTTTTAGTCATTTTAGGTCTCTATTTTTTAATCAGAAAAATTAAAAAAAAATTAAATTGAGTTAATTTTTGTACTTTCAGATTTTTGCGTTGATTTTATCATTGAGGATCATTTTGGCCATTGTAAAAATTAGCCAAACCTTTAGTTTTGTGCTATAAATTGAGGAATAGTTGAATTGAGAAAGGGCTAGTATAGCAGGAAACGAAATTGAACAACACAAAAAACCAGAAATTGAATTTCTATTCTTCCAATTTCACCATCCATCTTCTTAGTTTCTCATCAATTTCCTTCATCTCTCTTCAATTCCTCACCATCAATCTAACTTCCAATTTCTTCTTCTCAACACCACCACCAACTTTCACCCTTTCTATTCGTGAACCACCTTCATTTTTATTAATCACCATAAAATTTCTTCAAACCCCATTCACCCATCGAATAAAACCTCACCTCCTCTTCTCTGCGGAATCACCGTAATCGGCTACTCCATCAGTTAACCTCCATACAAACTTATACACGCCCATCTCCTACCATCCGTGAAACCTCACTTCACATTAATCATCACCATCATCATCGTGATACATCTGTTCACAGTTTCCACCGATAAGCTCTTCAACGGACAACATCCATCTCACATACTCCTTTCCGTCTTCAACACAGAACCGCACATATTCACAACGTATTTCCCATTCTGATTTCTTTTTTTCTTTGTTTAATCATTTTTTTATTATTAACAGTTTTATTATTTTTATCTTGTATGTATAGAGTTTTTTTTAATAAAAAGAAAAAATAAATAAATAGAAACTATAGTTTACTATATGGCCTTTGGTATTGGGCTTATTTTTAAACTCATTTATGTTGACACCTCCTTTATTTCTTTTTATATTTTGGTTTTGTGATTTTGTAAATAAATTCAAATAAGTTGTGTTGCTAATTTTTTTATTGCATTACGATTTCAAAGTTAATTCCAATTTAGCTTTTAAACACGTATGGATGCATAGACTTTATTGACCGACCTTAAAATAGGTGTGACTTCTATATAAGTCCACTTACGATAGCTTAACATAACACTAAATATTGTCCCGATTCGAGAAATGATCATTCGTGGCCCAAACTTATATTTGCAAGCTCAAGTATGTTAATTTGAATCCTTTGATCCAATAATCTTGAGATTTATTGTTAGGAGGCTTTGGTCTTATCAATCCTCTAATGAATCTTCATAAGCTTTGGTCAAAGTAAATCACTTAAATATCGTTGATCATTTATTGTTGCCTTGAGAATTTTAAGTGAATGATATACTTGAAAAAAACCAAATGAAACTTGTTGTTGAGAGGCTTTGGTTTTATCAATCCTCTAATGAGTTTCAAATGCAAGTTTCAAGATGGTCGTTCAACTAACCTCTAATTTCTAACAATTGACTTTATTTTGTACTTTTACTTTATGCTCTTTATTTTAAGCACATTTATTTTAGCATTTTACATTTCATGCTATTTTCATCTTTGCTCATTTGAGCATTTACTTTTATGTCATTTTTATTTTGCTCATTTGAGCTTTCCATTTTTTTTGAAGATACTTAATAATCAACTTGAACCATAAAAAACTTTAATGTTACTTGGACTACTTGGTTACTATCCTTGGCATTATGGAGATTGTGGACTTCTTGGACTTGGGATTAGAAGCCTTGATCTATCTTGGCACCTTGTGACCTCAACTGTTATTTTGTCTGGAGTTCTTGGGGTTTACCCCAAGACATTTGGTTGTTTGTTTATTTTGTGTGCAGGTTATTGTGATTACATGCTTTGTCTATGATCTGGAATTCATCTGTATACAGACGTTACTCTACCCAATTTTTGTGAAAGACCTAATGCAATTGAAGCTTGGTTTTCTTAAAAGGTTTATTATCTTTGCTTGTGTGTTTTCAAATCCAAAGGATGTGAACTCTACATTGAATCATCATGTCAAGTGTTGGCTTCTTGTTGGTTAGACGGTTCCTTTCCCTAGCTTTTATCTTATGCTTTAGGATAATCCCTTCTTCTCCTCCCATCTTCTTTAATTTCAAAAATCTTCTCCCTCCTTTTAAAAACTCTTCTTATTTTTAAACTTGAACCGCTTTCATAATAAACTTGGACTTAGGTCCATGCATTTTCAAAAAATATTTTCTTAATCAAACTTTAACTAACTTAATAATACTTTGGCATTTTTTGTGAGAAGACTAAAATTCAATCAATCTCATTCAAACCATTTTGCCATTTTAGCTTTTTACTTTAAAATTTTCTCAAAAGATTAGACTCTTGTCAAATCCTTGTAGTGATGCGAGCTACTATACTTCTACGATATGTAGTGAAGCGAGATATTTTCCACTTGGGTGTTGAGCGAGACTTTGTTGATTTTAAAATCCAAACTATATCCTTCACTTTGAGATGACACAAATTCTCCTTTCTCATTATTGTGGATAGTAAGTATGTTTTCCACTCGGATAAGACGATGATGTCTCGTCTCTTAAAATTAACCAACACACATATGTTTTAAAAATTTTAAAGGTGGTACGTATTGCACGGAAGGTGGTACGTAGACACTAAAGATTCACAACCGCGGCGGGTACAAAAATAATTAAAAAAAAACTTATTTTCTCATCTATATAATCTATTTTTATACAACATTTATAGCCAAAATACACAAATTTTCAAAGAGATTCCTGCGGAGTACCGTAGATGTTTAAGGTGTTAATACCTTCCCTTTGCATAACTAACCCCCAAACTTAGATTCTCTCCCTCTCTTTTTGGGTTATTCGCTCTTTTCCCATTCCTTTGGAAACAATAAAGTACGATGGCAATTTTTATTTGATTTGTGCGAGTCAAGTCAATCTAATGGCTTAGTCTCAACATTTCTACCGCTACAGAAAAAATGGCGACTTCACTGGGGGAAGATCGACCTATTGCTGGTCCATCCTTAAGTTGGTTGAACCTATCTTTGTTTATTTGTGTATGTGTTATTATTTTTTGTATATTATGTGTTGTATATATGTTTGTTTGGATTTTCCTGGTTTTCAGGGTGCTTGGTGATTTCTCATAAGTCCTCTACCCGGACTTGGGAAAACTTAAGATAGGATGGGCGATATAGTCATGTTAACTTTGATGGAGTAATCCTAAAAAAGGATACATGTGATCCCCACTCAGTGGAGGCCCCTTTGATTGTAGTGTTGTTTACTGAGTAATCGGGAAGACATACAGCTTTCGACCTGGGAGTCTGTTGAAATTGAGGACTGTAAAACCTTTAACCCATCTTAGCCTTTTAGGTGTAGTGCGGAAGCTATGACGGGGTAATCTGGAAATGGTTGTCACGCGATACTATGCTCGGACGAGTTTTTCTTGAGAATATTGCTAATTACCGAGTCAATCGGGAAGTTGGTAATATCTGAAGGAAGGATGTAGACTCTAGGAAACTCTTAGAACCTTGTTCGGTAGGTGATAAACTTTTAGATTATACCTTATGGGTAGTACCTTTGACCTCATGCTCGTGACGTTGAACCTATGAACCTTATGTTTGTGATCTTGTGTGTGATTGTTGCATCATGCATCATGCATTCATGCACCCATGCACTCAAAAGTACAATGTCAAGAATCCTTATTCAGAAGAATTGAGAAATCCTGAATCCTTGGTATCTAGTCCTTGGGATTTCAAATTCTCCTAGCTGTCTTGAAGAATGATTTCTCCACGCTCTTGATCTAGTTCCTAAATCCTTTGTATCGGTGATTTATTTTCCTGATTATCAGCAAAGTAGAAGAGAAGAGTGCAAGAGGATTTATTTTCCTTTAGCGTTCCAAATTCAAGCTCAAGAAGATGTTACAACACGGTGTTGAATTTTCTTTGGATGCAGTTCATTTGGACCTGAGGATTTAGCTTTCTCTTTCTTCTATATAGGATTAGTGAATTTTTGTACTTCCAATGTAATCCTTCCAATATTAATGAAATGAGTTTTATAGTTGTCCCAATTATGTCTTTTAATTGATGTTTGCATTTCGTTTATAATGTTCCAAAGTTCTCTAAAAACTTGGTTTTAAAACTTTTAAGCAATCATATGCATTGCATATCATGCATCATTCTCACTTCTGTCTTGATTTTGAGAGTTTCCTTGAGTCTTATCCTCTGCTATTTGTCTTCAGAAGTCAAGTTATCGCGTTAGTGCAATACTCGTGCTAAGAGAAGATGGAAATATTAAGAAAGAGATCTTTGAACTCCACAAAGAGGTAACTACTTTAAAGGCTAGTATGGAGTATGTAACTACTTTGGTTAAAACTTTGGTTATTGCCCAAGTCAATCCTTCTGGGAAGAAAGAAGAGATGGAAAAGGTCTTCACAGAAACTCTGAAGTCATTCTTTCATGAGAAGGTGATAGTCAATGCGCCTAGTGATTTCCATGAAAAAGTGAATGTGGGAGTGCTTCTAGAAGAGGATGTCCGAAAGGGATGTTTATTTGAAGATGGTGGGTCAGCTAGTGGTGTGAAGAAGTTTGATAATAATTTTTCCAAGAAGAGAACCATAGGAAGAAATAATCATCGTCAGAATCAGCATGTTTCTCCTGTCATCCATGTGTTCAATTTACCTCCTATTGCTCTATGTTGTACCCCAAAATTTGCCCTAACATATTTCTCAAAACATTTCAAGAAAGATCCCCAAGTTGCTCAAGGTAGTCCAAGGGTTGGCCAGACAAGCTCTCTCCTAAGACAGTCTACCTCAAATTAGGGTTTCATGTTGCATCAAGATACTTGAGTCCAAGGGACCCCAAATGCTCAACATTGTCCTAATATGTTCTCAAGATCATCCATGTCAAGTTTCAAGCCTTACAGAGGAAGTTTTCTCAGTCAATTGCTCAAAGGCCCAAAAAATCGACTGTGCTAGGGCAAAAGTCAACTGTGATCCACATACAGTCAAACTTCAAGATTTTTGGCCAACATCCTCATTTTGAAGTTTATTTCATCATTTGATCAAGGGTTGATCATGATTCATCAAGTATTTCTCATAATTCATCAAGACTCAAAAGTTGCTAAATTAGGGTTTTATAGGAAAAAGTCAACTCAACTTTGACCAAGCATAAATTTATCATACTTTATCATAAATGACCCATCCAAATCTCATTTTTAATAGGATGTAGTTCCCTACAATTAATCTTCAGCTTCCAAGTTCAAAATATGCACTCACAAGAAGATATAAATTTGGACATTATAGGTCATTTTGAAAAGTCAACAAAAATACCTTTTGGGTCAAAGCTTCTTACATGAACATGGAAGATCCAATTGAGATGAAACCAAATAGGTTTCTTAGGGAACATCCTAAGCTTTCTAAAAAGTCAAAGAACACCCTCATAAGGTTAAAATTGAGAGAGATATGCATTGTCAAAGTTGGACAATTTTTGAAAAAATGCATGAAGTAAATATTGACCAAACTTGGATTTTTTCCAAATGGGCCTATCGTTTCAAGTTTGAAACTCATTCCTAACATGGTCTACGACCTCTAAGCCCAACCATACATTTTTCTACTATTTATGCTATTTATTTTGATATTTTATTCATTAAAATTCAGAATTAAATAAATAATAGAAATAATGTAAATTTTGATGTGAATCCATTTTGGGAAAGTTTTATGCTGGTTTATGCCAATTGATTTCATGCAATAACCTTTCAAATATGTCCAGGTTCATCCACATGTGAAAATGGCATAAAATCATCAAATATGGCATTTTTTCAAATCTTGATCATGGTCTTAAAACACAACATTATGAGGGAGATTCTTTCCATGCTTTCTTGTCTCCTCATTCTCCTCTATAATTATAGAGCCATACAAGCTTGAAAGGGACGAAAATCCTCTCTAAAAAGCTCTCAAAAAACTCCTAAAAAAGCTCTCTAAAATCTCTTCAAAAAGCTCTCCAGAAATCAAAGAATTGGTGCAAGTCATATCTCGAGGTTTCGGTCTCTCTCAATTGACATCAAACCTCAAACCATCCTCTTGAAGTCCTAAAGAGTCTTACAAGGCCCAAGAGCAATCCATCACACGCCTAACACGCCCCCCATTTGACAACACCGATTTGGTAAAATTTTAAACTTTGAATCTCTAATTTTAATCACATTTTATGGTATGCTAACGTTTGTTTGAGTTTATATAGAACAATTATGGATGGTTGAATCATAGGTTTCATGCAAGAATCAAAAAACAACATAGTTAGAGTATGAAGCTTTCGAAGATTCGGGCCTAGGGATTTTTGATGATTGCACCCCCTGTTTACTTTTGCTACTAGGCCCATCTTTATTTTCATGTTTTATTTGTTTTATTTATTTCTTCTAATCCCTTTCATTTTATTTTTCAATAAACAAATATAAAAATCACATAAAAATAGATTTAGGATTTTTTCTTAATTAAATTTTAATTTTATGTAAAACTTTAATTTCTTTTTGTAAATAACTTAAAAATAATTAGAATAAATAGGTTTTATTACTAACTTAATTATATTTTATTGTTTCCTAAAATAGCCAAAGAAACCAAAATAGGTCATGTAATTATTTTTATTAATTAATTAAATTAACTAATTAATTGCATATTTAATTTAGAAAACTTATTTCTTTTATTAAAAACAACAAAAAACATTTTTTCTTTTAATTAGGTTAGAAGGGTCAAAACCTTAAATTCTCGTCGATCTTAATTCTTCTAGCACGCTTTATTTTTATTATTTACCATATTGATGTAACTGCCTACAGTTTGTAATAGTTTAATTAGGACGTTTATTTACATTTATCGCTTTATTTTCAAAGGGTTTGTTTTTGGCTATGTAAATACTCGAAGCCTTGTAATAGCGTAGTTTAAATTCCGCATTTTAAATTCCGCAAATTATTAATTGTTAGATGTATGAATAATTAGGGTTTGCATGACAAGAATGTATGACTAATTTTAAAACAGTTAGATCACCCTAATGTGCAAAGATAAATAAACTGAAATTGAATCATTCGCACATGCGCACTCCTAGGGTACACTCCCACTTGGTTGCCTTCGGTAAACGGTCATTGAGTATAGGATGTTTTAGTGGTCGTCCTTTTGTCTAAATAAAGATCAAAGTCCCGAATCGGAAAAGTTGCCTCGGAATGGTTGCCTCAGAATTGTTGCCTCGAATAAATTGATCTAAGACATTAGGGTTATTACTAAGACGTTCTAACATTGCTTTAGTGACCGTACGTCCCTTTCGAATTGACCCTCAAAACTCCAATGACGGTGCTACCTACTCACTAATAGTGGGATAACGCTGTCTAAAGGAAACAAGCATAGAACAATTCTTTTTTCGAGTAGTTAGATTATCTCTTAAGTACTTGCTCAATCAAAACAAACTTTTTCTCACACTTACACTCCTTTATAAACAAAGTTTTCAAAAACACTTCATTACACTCTTGAAGACAGAAGCAAGAGTTAAATCGAAGTCAAAACAAAAACTTTTCAAAGCGCACAAACACAAAGAAAACAATTTTGAAAATGATGAGCAAGTACCTAAGAGCCCGTAGATAACTACGGATAGAAAGGGTGCTAATACCTTCCCTTTCTATAAATCTACCCCCCGTACTCAGAAATATCTCGAAAAAGGAATTTTTCTGTGCTTTTTTCCTTTCCCTGTTTGATAAAATAAAAGTCGGTGGCGACTCTTGTTTACCGCGACATTTTGCGAACACAAACACAAAACGTAAACCAGCAAATTCCTTAACGAAATAGGGAAACCACGTCCCAGTTCTGGCCACCGTATCACAGAACTGGCGACTCTGTTGGGGAAATAAATAAGTGGGGTGTACCTTAGGATTAGTTAATCATATTATTTTCAATTGTTTGATTTGTTTGCTTTATCTTTGTGGGCTTTGTATCGGAGTTACTATGGATCCTAACCCGGATCTGGGGACACCTTTTAGGTAAGTAGCAATAAACTGTGAGGGAACTGTACGGCATAGACCGATACGGTTGAAACAGTAGCTACGGTGGTGTGACACTTTAGTTGGTATCGATATCCCTTGTGGAGGAACAATGAGAGTATGGGGCTGCTAAGGGGTCATTAAGCATCAACTGACCTTAGAACCTATAATTGACCAACTTGGCCATAGAAAAGTAGTAGTATGCTACACTCATTGAGACCATACTCTCGCGATGATTCCGGCTGCAAGAAAAGGTTGCTAAACTGGAATTATGACCAATCGAGGATGGTAAGTGATATTGAGAGCCTCTAGAACCCGATTACTATTACTAGGACAGGTTGAACCAACTAAACTGAAAGAGGGTAATACCTAAACTCCATGCCAGCCTGAAATTTAAGGGCTATTGTGTGACTTGTGTGCTTTCAAACTTGAACTACTTGCACATATTTGTTATCTAACAACATGAGTGCCTTGCAGGTTTTGTCTACAGTTCGTATCCAATAACTTAGATCTCTTGTCGGATTTCCTTGTTTACATCACTTTTTATTAAACGCATAGCATACACATCATAACATCATGCCTTAACATTTCCTTAACCATTTCAAGGATCTCAAGGGTTTGTGTTGCAGGTTATGGTAAATCAAACGTCTAGTAAGGGGAAAAGGGGATTTATTTTCCTCTAGCCAACGTCATCTAGAGATCAAAATACAATAGCTTGATTTGGTGGCTATGACCCACTCGATATGGTGAGCTTAACTCTTGAAGAAGGATTCTTAATGACACGAAGTTTCTTCAATCAAGTTGCAACCAAATTCTAACAGTTTCTTGTTTATCCCGTGAGATCCTTGAAAACATTGCATATATATATCATACATATTATTGCATAACAGGTCTTCTAGTACAGGTCTCTCATGTCCTCGCTGTTTATTTCAGCAATGGATCTCAAACAAGACAACAGAGATCTTCATACTCAAGAAGCACAGTTCAGGGAAATCTTCCTAAACCTATCCAAGGGGCAGGAAGAGTTGAAAACACTCCTCGTTGGGAACTTGGTCAAGAAAAGTCCTGAAGACAATAAGGACGAGCGGCTGAAACAACTGCAAGCTGAGGTAGATGCAATAAGAACCCATATGCTAGGGCAGATGGCTCTTATCCAAGGCTTAGCCCGGTGTGATGCGGTGGGAGAACTGACTTGAGGTTTTGCGTTTTTTTGTTCGCAAATGTTTCGGTTTAGCAAGAGTCGCCACCGACTTTTTATTTATTCAAAGGAAAGGTCAAAAAGCACAGGAAAGACCTTTGAGATGTTTTCTTGGGTTCGGGGGGTAGATTATGAAAAGGGAAAGTACTAGCACCCTTTTCATCCATGGTTTTACATGGGCTCTTAGTTACTTGTTTTAGATCACTTGCTTTTACTTTTCAATTGTTTGAAATGGTGCTTTGGTGTGTGGTTTTGAAAATATTTGGAAAAGAGGCCTTTGTTTAGGCAACCTTTGTAATAATTCTTGTTTGAATGTGTACAAAGGTGTTTGTCTTTTGAAAAAATGTTTCAATGTTTGAAAGTTTGTTTTTGGGAAATGTTTTGAAATTGTGTTGTGATGTGTGTTTAAAAATAACAAGGATGTTTTCAAGTTTGATCAAGTAACTAGGAGCATCTACCTACCTACTCAAAAGTCTTTCCTACACATTTTTAACCCTTTGACACTGTTGTTTTACCATTGCATTTGGTAAACAAACTTGTGTTTAGATGTTAAACGGGACAGGCGCGGGTCATCGTATTGACCATGATAGCAATAGTGCTAAGTATCTTTAGCAATTTTTGAGGGACTAGATCATTTTGTATAGGCAACCAAGATAGCATCATCGATGGACTATGATCTTTTGTTTTGTTTTTGTTTTGCCAAGACACCTAGCATGCATACCATGGCCATTTTTAAGGCAACAAGTGGATGAAACCCTAGGGGTGCTTGTGTGTATTGTGTTGTCATTTTCATGCATTTTGTCTTGTATTAGTCAAGCTATTTGTTTGATTTTGGATTTTTGCATACAAACCCTAATCTCTAACATGGCATATTTGAAAGTAATAAAGTGCGTAAAAATAAATCTACGACTATTACAACATTGATATGGGGAGGGGGATACAAGTTTGAATAGGGGATATTTGCAAGAAATTAAAACCCTAATTTCAACTATTACAACCATATTAAATTAATTGCATAAATAAATAAATAGACAATATTTAAATGGACAATTAAATAAATATGCAAAAACGATTTTTTTTATATTTTATTTTATGTATGTAAAAATAAAATATTTAATGTATTTAAAAATAAGAAAATAAAAATGATAATTTTATTTAAGGGATGGAAACCCTAATTTGTTTTAAGAAAATATATATGTGTTAATTATATTATTTATTCATTTATGTACAAAAAATAAATAAAAATAATATATACAAATGTTAAAAAATAGAAATATGTGAGGAAAAATATTATTTAAGTATATAAATAATAAAAATAAAAATATGATATTTTTATAATATTTACAAGTTTTCTATTTAAGAAAATAAAAGTATATTATTTAACAATTATTTCTCTGTCAAAAAAAAATGTGAAAATTTATGAAAATGTTTTTGATGATTTTTTATATTTAGAAAAATAAAATAAAGCCAGTAACTAAAAAAGAAAATGAAAAAAATTTGAAAAATAAGCAAATGGGCTGAGGGGGTGCAGAAAGCACAATGGAGGGTGCAAACAGCAAGGCCAAGTCAGGCCCAGCCCATTCCATCTTTATCCCTGTCCTCCAGAACGTGCGCGCCATGGCTTTACACATGAATTATGTTCTCTCTTGTTCTTGCATTAAATCAAAAACTCACAACATAAAAGTTATAACATTTTCAAACACGATTCCAACCATGTAAAGAACTTAATCTAACTCTCAAAGACCAGAGAGAATTTCTCTGGCCCTAATTTCTAACCTAGCTTTTTCAGAAAGTTCATCATTTAAATTCTCCCAACTCAGTTAACTTAAATGAAATCTATGCATATGTACAGCTTAAGGGCAATGAGTACTACATTTTTTATTCACAAACCTAAGCCTAATGATTCCTAAATAGAGAGATAGAAGTTTGAACTTTACCTGTTTCAGTTGAGCTTGAGTATGGAAATGCAGGGGTTTTCAGTGAGGCCTGAGATGCTTGTGAGCTTGCTTGAAGTTCCTTTGAGCTTTCCCAATGCTTAGCTAGCTTTGAACTTGCTTGAATCTCTCTATAGAACTCAACCTGCAAAGTCAGAATTTGAAAATGGTAAAGTGAGTAAATGGAGTTACAGAGACTATCTAATGGTTGGGATAGCTTAGGTGGGTTGTATGGAGTGTGTTGGAAGAGGTTTGGGGCAAAACGCACGAGTGGTTTGTGATTTGGAAACCAAAATGCAGAAGCTGCTCTGTTTTGCAAGAAAATGGGGTTTTGGTGTTTTGGAAGGCTTAAGGACTTGCTAGCTCGTGCTTCTGACTTTAGGCAATATGAAAAACTTGTTTGAAATGGTTACAACACTTGGTTTTATCAGATACCAAAGTTATGTGGTTTTTGCAAGTTGACTTGGTTTAGAAGCAAAAGTGTGAAGTGACCAAGGGCATGCATGTACAAGCTAGCTTTAAGCATGCACAAAGTTGTTGTACTTTGCCCTGAGTTTGTGGACTTTGTTTGCTGCAAAAGAAAGGGTGCAATGCTCAAGAGAAACAAATATGCATAAAGCCAACTTTATCAAAGTGGCAATGCTACCTTTTTTCCATTTTTAGATTAATTCAATGTGTAAACCTCTATTGATCAGAAAAATGCCTTAATCCATTGAGTTTGCATTCAATTTTTGAGTGTGGAAGGGTTTAAGGACCTTTAAGCAAGTACAAGCAAGGCTGGATTGAAATTGCAACTTGTAGCAACATGAAAAATGACATGGATCAAAGTGACATTTTTCCAAATTCAAACCTTCGATTCTCTCTAACCATAAATGATTTTGGAGAGTTCTTGGACATTTTGTAAAGCTTGTAACATGCTCTACAATCCATATTTGAAATTCATTTTTATATTCCAATTGGAACTAGGTGAAAAATTGCCATGAAGATAGGTCAAAATCCTGCCTAAACTAGGGCAAAATTTCACTAAGTTAGAAAGTTTTTGGACCCTTGTTCATAAAATCATAACTTGAGATCCAAGCATATTTTGGGAAAACTTTGTGAATCAAAGTTGTATATTTTGTGGAGGAATACAACTTTCATGTTGTAAGTTTTCTTTGAATCCAATTGCATCATGGTGAAAATGTTGGGCAAAGTTGGGAAAAAATAAGAAATTTTTATAACTTAGAAAATTTCTAAGTTATGAAAATTTTTCATTTCAAACCCTAATTTCCAATTTTAGGTTTCTTGGTGAACAAGTTTCATGTTTTGACACATATTGATTAAAAATGACCCTTGGCACTTGATTTTGACCAAAAAGTCAAAGTTTGACTCTTCAGTGTACAGTTGATTTTTGATCTGTTGATTGGAAAATTCATCTGTCAATCCAATGTTTTTGAGATCTTTTGAACCTTGTGATTAGGTCAAGATGATTCCATTGAGTCCTTGAATCCATGCTTGAACCCAATTTGCCGTTGGTTAGGTTAAAAATAAAAAATTGCCCTTCTGCAGTCAAAAACCCTAAAAATGACCATTTTGCCCTTTTGATGATCTGATCAAATTTCTTGAGGAGTTGTGGTCCAAACTTGATCAAATGGTTCATATGAGTCTATAATGTTGATGTGGATCAAAAATTATGAGGTTTGACTGTAAATTGGCCACAATAGACTTTTTCCCTAATACAATTGATTTTTAGATCAACTGTCCAATTGACTGGGCAAGAATTTGATTCAAGGCTTGAGAATTGATATGGGCAATCATAAGTCCAACATGAAATATGAAAGTCACTTTGAGCATTGAAAGTTCAAAAATCCCTGTGCAAACTCAAACCCTAATTTCAGGTCAACAGTGCAAGGAGATGTCTTAAGTAGAGCAAAAACCCTAATCTGGTCTTGAGTCCAAAGAGCCCTGTGAGGAAAATATTGATAAAATGAGAGGGTAAATTTTGGGGTACAACAGCTTCCCCTGTTCAACCTTCTTGAACCTGAAGAGTTAGATTGGTGAATTTGCCTTTCGTGACTCGAAGGTAAAAGATGATTGGACACTAGAGTGCCCGTAAATTTGCACTCGTCAAAAATATGGTTGAGGGAATGGGCTTAGAGATGCCATTTGGAGATGATTGAATCTTGCTGGAGATGGGCTTAAAGATTCCATCCACGAATGTTTGTTTAATTGAATGTTGTAGGTCAGAAGAATAAGTATCAGAATGGTATCCGTGTCTGGAACATATCTGAACTCAATCTGGAGACTGAATCTGTACGAGCAAGGGTATAGCTACCGTATCTGGAGCGTATTCAAGCTATAACTGGATCTGTAAGAGAAAGGGTATAACTGTCGTGGCGAGCGTATCCAAGCTGTAGAACATCAGCATGAGTGATCAGCATGGCTACCGTGTTTGGAACGTATCTGGACTGTATCTGAATTTGTAAGAGCAAGGGTATAGCTGCCGTGGCGAGCGTATCCAAGCTGTAGAAAATCAGCATGAGTGATCAGCATGGCTACCGTGTTTGGAGTGTATCTGGACTGTATCTGAATTTGTAAGAGCAAAGGTATAGCTGTCGTGGCGAGCGTATCCAAGCTGTAGAACATCAGCATGAGTGATCAACATGGCTACCGTGTTTGGAGCGTATCTGGACTGTATCTGAAGTATTTGAATATTTTTTAAAGATAGCTTTTAATCTTATCCTGAAAAGGGTAAGATGTTAACTAAAACACAAAGTTATGTTGCATGAAATGTATGATGCAATAACATATGTTTTATCAATGTTCATGATATATGAATGTAATGTATGCGTATGTAAGCTGATTCGCTGTCTTGCGGAGGAAAATAAATCCTTGATGGCCGGAGATAATAAAACCTTTGATTGTTGTTTGGGCAAATAAATCCTTGACCGCTATTGGAGATTCAAAATCTTTGATGGATGAGAAATCCTTGGACCACTGTTGGGGATAGAAAATCCTTGGCAACTTGTGGGGATTAACAAGAACTTTGACAACTTTTGTGGATGTGAAAATCCTTCATGACTTTCCTGGGGATATAGGGATCCTTCAAGTCTGCTTGGGAAACCTGCTTGGGCAATCCAGGGATCTTTGATGACTATGGCTGAGGATTACATCATGGGAATCCTTACTCGGTTGGGGAATAAGGAAAACTCTGACGAACTCTACCGGGGATCAGACAAAAGAAAAACCTTGATCTGCTGGAGAATAAGGAAGTCTCTGGTGTCTTCTGCGGAGAATTGAAAATGAGAAACTTCGATCTTCTGGGGAAGTTGAAACCTTGGGAGCTTCACTGGAGAAGTGAGAATGAGAATCTTCGATCTGTAGGGGATTAAAAATTCTAACAAACTCGTGCTGGGGAGTTATGAAGGCTCTGGCAACTTTACTGGGGAATCAGGAAAGAGAATCTTCAATCTGCTAGGGGAAAATAAATCCCTGGGGACTTCAAACCGGGGAGTTTTAAGAATGAGAATCTTCAATCTATTGGGGAGTAAGAACTCTGTGGGGAATAACTATACTGCTGGAGAGTAGCTACTCTTCTGGGGGGATCAGGACTCTGGGGGAAAAGGCCTATTCTTGCTTGAAAAAATTTCAGGAGTTTGGGTTGTATGCCAATCTACTGGGGAATTATCCTTAGTTGGGGATAAAAGTTAACTGTCATCTGGTTGATTCTTAGATTTTAAGACAAATTGCTGGGGAATCTGGAGAAACTGGATGGTTTCTGCTGTGGATTGGTAGTTGGAAATTTGGCTCCATTGGGGAAGAAGGTTTCATCTTCATTGGGGATTCATGACCCAAAGTTTTTTTTTGCTCCGCTGGGGATTGGGAGTTTGAAGAACTTCACTCTGGTGGTAATTAAGGATTTGTAATTGTAACTCCGCTGGGGATTGGGGGTTTGTAGCTTCGACTCCGGCGCTGATTTTGAAATTTGATTCTGCTAGGGGTATTTATTTCAAAGTTGTAGCTCCACTGGGGATCTAGATGATGTACTGCAGGGGATTCTTCTTGGAATAGCCTAAAGATGTTTTCCTATACTTTTAACCTGTCAGTATTTATTCTTTCACATTTCGTTTGTTTGTAAACAGTGATTATATTCAAATGCATATGCTCATTAAATAAACCATTGGACGTTTTCAAACAAAACACAAGTGTAAAAAAGAAGAAAAGGCAAATAGCTTTCTGCACTTTGAAGTATCTTTGTATTAACTTTGTGTAATTATTTTGTACAAAGGAGACAGACATCCTAGTAAGAGAATATTGTCATAAAAATTGAGAAAAATTTATACAAAGAAAGATGGCTATGTGTAAAAATTCCATGGGGTTCTCATTCTGCTATAGCCTTCATAACTCTGGATATCTTGTCCATTCGTTGCTTCGTCCAAAGATGATTGAGTTGATCAGAAGCCTGGAGCTTGTCTGGTGAAGAGATTGTCTTTAAAGTGATCCGACGAGACATAGTCATACGCTTTAAATCCCTAACTTTTGCCTGGGCCGCCCTTTCAGGTTTTCAGTCCACCGGGAAACCCTTTTTTTCCCAAGTCGCCCTTTCAGGTTTTCAACTTGCCGGGTGTACAGATTTTTTGTTTTATCCCTAATTTTTTCCTGAATCGCCCTTTCGGGTTTTCGATTTACCGGGATGCCCATTTTTGCCCAAGTCGCCCTTTCGGGTTTTCAACTTGTCGGGTCATTTATGTGTAGTATCTTTTGACTATGTCCGCGTTCGCAGGGTGCGGCAGGTCGTCACCGTCCATGGTGGTTAATATCATTGCCCCACCAGAAAAGATGTTTTTGATCACAAATGGTCCTTCGTAAGTAGGAGTCCATTTTCCCCTGGGATCACTTTGCGGCAAGATGATCCGCTTGATTACAAGATCCCCGACTTGATATGTCTGGCGCCTGACTTTCTTGTTGAAAGCCTTGATCATACGTTTTTGATACGCTTGACCATGGCAAATAGCAGTAAGTCGCTTTTCATCAATCAAGTTAAATTGATCAAGTCGGGTCTGAATCCAATCGTCTTTGCTCAAACCAGCATCCTTCATGATTCTCAAGGAGGGAATCTGAACCTCGATAGGTAAAACAGCTTCCATGACGTATACCAAAGAATATGGTGTTGCCCCAGTTGAAATGCGTGTCGTGGTACGGTACCCATGCAGAGCAAACAGTAACATTTCATGCCAGTCCTTGTAGGTGACTGTCATCTTTTGTATGATCTTCTTGATATTTTTATCCGCAGCTTCGACAGCACCGTTCATCTTTGGCCGATAGGGAGATGAATTGTGATGTTGAATCTGGAACTGCTTGCACAGAGCGGTGATCATAGTGTTGTTAAGGTTTGTACCATTGTCAGTGATAATCCTGTCGGGGATACCATACTGGAAAATGAGGTTCTGCTTGATGAAGCGGGCAACCACATTCTTTGTGACGGAGGCGAAGGAAGCTGCTTCGACCCACTTGGTAAAGTAATCAATGGCCACAAGGATGAAGCGGTGTTTATTGGATGTTGTAGGCTTGATCTCTCCAATCATATTGATTCCCCACATCGCGAATGGCCAAGGAGCTGTTAAGACATTGAGAGGAACTGGAGGTATATGTACCTTATCCGCATAGATTTGGCCCTTGTGGCATGTTCGGGAATGTTGATGACAGTCAGCTTCCATGGTAGACCAGTAATAGCCTGCCCTTAGAATCTTCTTAGCCATCGTATGTCCGCTTGAGTGAGTGCCGAAGGTACCATTGTGCAGTTCAGCCATGATCTGTTCAGCTTCAACCTTGTCCATACAACGGAGCAGAATGCAATCATGATTGCGCTTGTATAAGATACCATTGCTCAAGAAGAACTTAGCTGAGAACCTCCTCGGAAACTTTTTGTCGTTGACTGAAGCTCCTTCAGGGTATTCTTGTGCTTCGAGATACCTTTTGACGTCATGAAACCAGGGTCGGTCCACTACTTCTTCGGTATTAATCTCGTGACAATGTGCAGGTTTGTACATCCTCTCAATGGTAATTTTTGGAGCCTCATTATCCCAGTTAAGTTTAAACATGGAAGACATTGTTGCTAGAGCATCTGCTAGCTGATTCTCTTCTCGCGGGAAGTGCTCGAAGGTAATCTGCTCAAAATGAGGTAACAATGTCAGGACATGTTCTTTGTAAGGGATGAGGTTAGGATGTTTAGTATCCCACTCTCCTTTGATTTGACTGATAACCAAAGCAGAGTCCCCAAATACAATCAAAGATTTGATTCCCAAGTCAATAGCAGCCTTGAGACCAAAGATACAAGCTTCATATTCGGCCATGTTGTTGGTGCAGCTGAAGCAGAGTCTGGCGGTGAAAGGCGTGTGGAAACCTTCTGGAGAAATAACTACCGTGCCGATACCGTTTCCAAGTGCATTGGAGGCACCATCAAAGTACAGGGTCCATCGGGATCCTTGTTCAGGTCCGTCATACGGTCTGTTTTCTTCAATGTTGCTCAAAGTTATGATATCCTCGTCGGGGAAGTCGAACCTCATAGATTGGTAATCTTCGAAAGCTTGATGGGCCAGATGATTGGCTAGCACACTCCCCTTTATAGCTTTTTGGGTCGTGTACTGTATATCATACTCTATGAGGATCATCTACCATCTAGTGATTCTTCCGGATAGAGCAGGCTTCTCGAAGATGTACTTGATCGGATCCATCTTAGAGATCAACAGAATGGTATATGTCAACATATACTGCCTTAGTCGGTGAGCAGCCCATACCAAAGCGCAGCAAGTTTTCTCGAGCAGTGAGTATCGGGTCTCACAGTCGGTAAACTTTTTGCTAAGGTAATAAATGGCATGCTCTTTTCGGCCAGACTCGTCATGTTGGTCCAATACGCACCCCATTGAATTCTCCAGGACGGTCAGATACATGATTAAAGGCCTTCCTTCGACGGGTGGCATCAAGATAGGAGGTTCCAGCAAATACTCCTTGATTCTATCGAAAGAAACTTGACAGTCATCATTCCATTTAACCACCTGATCTTTCTTCAACAGCTTGAAGATTGGCTCACAGATAGATGTTAGGTGAGAGATGAACCTTGCGATGTAGTTTAGGCGTCCTAAGAAACCTCTGACCTCCTTCTCAGTGCGAGGGGCATGCATTTCTCTTATAGCTTTGACTTTAGCAGGATCAACCTCGATGCCTTTGTTACTAACAATGAAACCCAAGAGTTTGCCAGACCTGACTCCAAAAGTGCACTTGTTAGGGTTCAGTCTGAGCTTGTACTCTTTCAACCTGACAAACAACTTTTGTAGATGGTCGAGGTGTTCTTCTTCTGTATGTGAATGGGCTATCATGTCGTCTACGTAGACTTCTATCTCATGATGTATCATATCATGAAACAAAGCCACCATGGCGCGTTGATAGGTTGCCCCGACATTCTTCAGTCCGAATGGCATCACTTTATAGCAGAACGTACCCCACTGTGTAACAAAAGTAGTTTTCTCCATGTCTTCAGGGGCCATTTTGATCTGGTTGTACCCTGAAAATACATCCATGAAAGAAAATACCTTGTGCTGAGCTGTATTGTCTACCAAGATGTCAATGTGCGGTAGTGGAAAGTCGTCTTTAGGGCTAACCCTATTTAAGTCTCTGTAATCCACGCACATTCTGACTTTGCCGTCCTTCTTAGGCACGAGCACAATGTTAGCAACCCATTATGGATAGGATGTAACAGCAAGAAAGCCATCATTGAACTGTTTCATCACTTCAGCTTTGATCTTTTCAGACATGTTGGGCCTCATGCGGCGAACTTTCTGTTTAATTGGTGGACAACCTTCTCTTGTAGGGAGACGGTGAACCACAATATCTGTATCAAGCCCCAGCATGTCTTCGTAAGACCAGGCGAAGATCTCAACATATTCATTCAACAGCTGAACTAAGCGCTCTTTGACACTTGGCTCTAAGTTGGCACCCACTCTAATTTCTTTTTTGTCTTACTATGTTCCCAAGTTGATTGTCTCTAACAACTCCTCATGTGGTAGAATAGCCCTTTCTTCCTGTTTAGCAGTCTAGCCAATTCTCCATGCACTTCACAGTCTTCATCACCTTCGTACTCAGCATGGTAGACCAGATCTTCAGAGTCACTGAAGGCCATAGCAAAATTGTTACCCATGGAATCCGGAGTGGATGGGTACCTGCATTGGTGAGTGTGGGTGTGTGTAAGGGATAGCCTTATTTAAACAAATAAAATGTAAAAAGAAAGAAAATGAACACAAAAGTTTATATATGAAAACGTCCATGATTCATTAAAATGGCATATGAAGATGAAAAAATCAAACCCTTACAAATGGACCTATGTACCTCGGGTAAGGCACAAAGGCTAAAAGTGTACGAATTGTTTAGGAATTATTACAAACCAACAGAAATGTTAGAAAGATAAATTACTGATTCATGAAAGTAATGGGAATAAAGTCTTTTGCCTCCCAATTGCATAAGCCTCCTTCAACGGTAGGGAAAATCCAATCTTCTAGGTTGCTCTCCTCTTCACCATCCTCCAAAGCACTGACTCCATGATGAGTGATATTCACTGGTGGTCCTCCAGCCCGGGAGCTACGCACAACCTTCTGACTAGAAGCAGTGAAACCCAAGCCGAATTTATCAGACTTGAAAGGAAAATTGGGAAGTTTCCCCCAGATCGTGCTTCCTCCTTCTTCAATCACAGCCTTTGCATCCTTGAGTGACGACATCCGAGGCGGAGGTCGGGTAATCATGGGTACAGAAGGCACTATCTTGGTTGCTGCAATCTCTTTAGAAACTTGCTCGAAGTGTTGAAAGGGGGTTTCGATGAATTCACTATCCAATTCCACATAGCGGAAAGAATTAAGATGGCTTATCATATATTCCTCTTCACCATGAGCTGTCACAATTTTCCCCTGAACAGGGTACTTGAGCTTCTGATGCAGAGTTGACGTAACGGCTCCAGCATGATGAATCCAGGGTCTTCCCAACAAGCAAGAATAAGAGGGACGGATGTCCATGACATAGAATATGGAGTTGAAGGTTTCAGTTCCCACTTTGATCGGGATGTCCACCTCCCCGTGGACCATCCTTTTAGAACCATCAAAGGCTCTGACAATGATGTTGCTGGGCTTCAAAGTTAGACCTTCACAATCTAGCCTGTCCAATGCTTTCTTTGGTAAGACGTTCAGTGATGAACCAATGTCTACCAGAACATGTGCCAGAGTAGTCCCTCTGCATTCTACCGAAACATGTAAAGCGTCATTATGCTTTCTCCCTTTGATTGTTAGATCAGCATCGGAGAATCCTAAACCATTATCTACTGTTAGGCTAGCTACACACTCCTGGAACTGGTCCGCGGAGGTTTCCTGTGGCACATGGGCCGTCTTCAAGAATTTGATCAAAGCTTTGGCATGAGCTTCTGAGCAAAGCAGCAATGCCAACATAGAGATTTTTGAGGGGGTTTGCCCCAGTTGCTCCACAACATTATAATCACTTTTCTTGATTATTTTCAAAATCTCTTCCATTTCTTTCTGAGTGGTTTCAGGGATGATCAACGGCTGAGCCCTCGTCATGACAGGCTCTTCTTGGATACCTTTCCCTCTATCATCAGCAACAGTAGAGGGGACAACCACAGGAGTTACAACTTCTTCGATAACTGGAGTTCTCGCAGATATGTTGATTGGTACAGGAGTAACCTTAGGAGCGGATGAGGGTCCGAAGATTGCCTTTGGTGGCGCAATCTCCGGAGAGAAAATTCTTCCACTGCGGGGGATTTTACTCATTCCGGCAATGTTTCCAATGTCAGAAGTCTCTTCATCAGAACTCTCTTTGGTCGATTCAATTTGCTTAACACCATGGTAAAAGATCTCTCCCCCATAGTTCCACGGTATTGATTTGTTGGACTTGTACGGGATAGGCCCCAGCATAGTTATCTTCAAAGGTACAATTTTCGGATCAAATGTAATCTTAACAGGTCTTTTGGAGACCTTGGAAAGATTGGCGGATATGGTAATTATCGAAACATCATTGACAGGAGTCGGAGTAACAGGAGTCTTTTCAAAAAGGATTTCTTGGTTATCCATTAGGCGTTGGATGCATAACTTCAACAACAGACAGTCGGTAGGTAAGGATGAACAAAGGTAGCAATCTTCTTCACAGCCTGGGAAAATCCCAGCCTTCAGCAAATTCAACTTGATTATCGGTAGCGGAGTCATTAAATCATCAACAGTAGCAACAAAAAGGTCTTCTTCAACAACATGGGTATGGTGACCATGCTTTGGCATTGGAGCAGAGATCACATTAGGTTTTTCAGGGGCGTCGAATTCAACTTCTTTAGCGTATATTAAATCTTAAATCTTATTTTTGAGGGCCCAACAATTGTTGGTGTTGTGCCCTATATTGTCTGAATGATAAGCACACTTGGCATTTGAATGGTAAAAAGGAGAAGATGTATTCGGATTCTTTGGGGCCTCTTTCAGACTAACAAGGTTTAACTTCAAGAGGTGAGGGAGAACCTGAGCAGGTGTCATGTTGATCCGGGTGTATTGCCGTGCAGGCCTTTCCATTATTGCTTGGTTGGCTCTGGGTTGATTGTTTCTAGGCTGATCAGCTGCAGTCTTCTGAATCATTACAACCCCCACCCTGGTCGGCGCTTAACTCTTCCTTGACTTCTTTGAGAGTAGACAGCTGATACCTCTTTCTTTGCTGGAAAGGTCTTCTTAATGGCAGCGGAAGCAGATGTATCCTTTTGAATTTTCCCGCTCTTTATGCCGGTTTCAACTCTCTCACCAGTCAAAATCAACTCGGTGAACCCCGTAGACGAACTTCCAATTAGGTGATTGAAAAATGGGTCAGACATTGTACCCAAGAACATATCAACAAGCTCCCTCTCAGACAATGGTGGCTGCACCCTTCCAGCCAAGTCTCTCCATTTCTAGGCATACTCCTTGAAACCTTCATTTGATACCATGCCCATACTCTGTAATTGAGTACAGGTTGGTGCTAAATCCGCATTATATTGGTACTGTCTGTAAAAGGCAGCAGCCAAATCCTCCCAGTTGTGCATATCAGATCTCTCTAGCTGGTAAAACCAATCCAACTGCGTCCCCGAAAGACTGTCTTGGAAGAAATGGACCCACAGATCCTTATCAGAAGAATGAGGTTGGATTTTTCTGACGTAAGATTGCAGATGCATCTTTGGACAAGACAAACCATCGTATTTAGAAAATATAGTCACCTTAAACTTGGGGGGAATCACAATCTCAGAGACCATCCCTAGATCTTCGAAGTCTAGCCCAGGCACCCTTTGTACCTCCATGGCTGTCAGACGCTCTTCCAGATTCTTATATTTGTCATCTGCAGGTGGGTACTGCTACTCAGAATAGTCTTCATCCTCTTCTTCTTCTTCTTCTTCCTCATACTCAGGTTGCACTGCAGCTCCCTTTCCTTCCCCTTCATCAGATGTTGAGGGAAAATCCAGGACCCTTCTAGCTTGACCTTCAAATCTTCTACCCAAGGTAGCCACACCAACTATTTTCTTTTTCTTTTTCTCCTTTTCCTTCTCCAGCAAGGTTTTGAGATCTTCCTGACCCTTAGCCAAGGTCACGAGTAGTTGTTGAAACTGAGAATTATGCGCTTGTAAGTCTTTAACCGTCTGCTCTATATCCATCTGGCTGAAATAAACAGCAGAGAGATAAGGAAACCTGGTGTGAAGACCTGCTTATGCATATGATGAATCATATGTTATTCATGTAATGCATTCAAGGATTCAGAAATTCAAATTTGTGGCAAACAAAAAAGAACACACGTCATATTAATAAGAAGAATTTGTTAGTACATAAATGCCCCATGGGCAAAATAATACAAAATTCTAATGTAAAAAGATGTTGCGCATCCTTTTTGGTGCTATGTAGGTGTTGAGAGTCTGCTCTTCATGAAGTTGGTGAGTAAGTTCCAAAACCTTCTTCTCACTGGCATATAATTGGGCTTCAAACGTATCGCGTTCTCCCTTGAGCTGTATCCAACTCCTTTGCAAATCTTCAAGTGATGTTGGCATGTCAGGATGTAGGAGGGTGTATGGAACCTCTCCTTCCATAACAGGCTCTTTGATCACAAGCAGAATGTGGGGGTAAGGCATCATAAGACTTTGGTCGCGGGTTCGTACCCACTTGAGGTAAGGCTCAAGAGGGATGGAATTCTTGTGTCCCAAGGTCTTACTGTCCACTTTGTTGGGCATTCTCCAAGCTCAGATAAACCTTTGTTGAAGTCCTTGATCGTCGTTGTCGAAGTCAAAAACCAAGTCTGGAATTAGCATGTCATGTGGGCCATCCCTTCGGGCATACCCAAACTGTCTCAGAGCCAAGCAAGGGTTGTAGGTGATGCCTCCCCTAATGCCTTGTAGAGGTACATTAGGGAATTCCCCACAACGGTCAATGATGATAACATTTTCTCGGGATCGAGAACACCAATAGATATCTGAATGTGTAAGAGTCATTAATCATTGTGACCACCTAAAACCTTGCTCATTCTTCAAAACTGATTGAGGAAGGTGAGAAATAAACCACCTTGCTAGAAGAGGAGTACAGCACATGAGAACACCTCTTTTCCTCATTGTTCGTGTGTGAAATGAGTGGAGGATATCCCCGAGCAATGTAGGCACAGGATTCTGGGACATGAAAATCTTGACAGCACTTACATCTATAAGCTGGTCAGGGTTTGGGAACAAGACCAACCCATAGATGAGAAGATCTACAATCTCCTCAAAAGCTTGTAAGTCCAATGAATTCCAGCATTCTTGAGCTTTCTCAAACAGAAACTTTGCCAAGAAACCCTTGACACTACTTCTAGTTTCCCAATGGCCTTTGACGTCAGATGGTTGCAAGTGTAGGGCTTGAGCAACATCTTCAGGCTTTGGATCTCTTTCCATATCGTTGTAGGGTAGTTGATGGAGAATAGGAATCCTCAGGAGTTGAGAAAATTCCTCTAAAGTAGGCACAAGCTGGTAATCAGGAAATGTGAAGCAGTGGTGTAGGGGGTCAAAGAACTGGAAGAGAACTTTCACCATGTCTTCCTCAGTGTTGGTGTTGACTAAGTTGAGAAGATGACCATGCCTCTCGGTGAATGGAGAGTTTTCAGGAATCCTGGAAGTCAGCTCCTTGAGTTGAGGAGGAATTCTCATAAGGTTGACCTGAATAGTTTTTCTGCGAAGTGAATCCATTACCTACAAAACAGGAATCAAAGATGAAGATCCAAATCCTTAAAATGGTTAGTGGATGCATATGATGCTTCATGATGTTATGATGTTATGCACAAGTATATATGTACAAACAAGTCACACAAGTTCCTAGTTTCAGGCTTGCATGGGGTTTCACAGGTAAGTACCCTCTTGAAGTTTAGTTGGCTTAACCTGTCCTATAAATAGTAATCGGGTTCTAAGGAGCTCAATATCACTGGATTATTTTCTGTGTTCATTGTTTCAGTTTAGCCACTTAACTGGCGACCGAAATATTCCAAGAAAATAACCCTCAATGAGTGTACTATCGAGTATCTACCAACTTTGGACTGCACCAAAGCCGGTCATCTCACTACCCCTAAAAAAGGCCAAGTTGGTCAAGTAAAGGTTCTAAAAGTCCATTAGTGCTTCATGACATCACTCAGCGGCCCCGTATTCTATTTGACTAACTCAAAGGCTACCAGTACCCACAAATATGTCGCACTAATATAGCTATTGCTTAGACCATGTTGGTATACCCCGCACAGTTTCCACAACATATTGCTATTTACCTACGAATGTTTCCCAAATTCGGGTAGAGGATTTAAACCCAAACAAAAGAACCAAATGTAAAGCAATCAAGTCAATCATGGTAAGCATGTAAAGGTGATCTAAAACCCTAAGGTAACCCCACTTTTATAATAAATCCCCAACATAGTCGCCAGTTCTATGATGCGGTGGGAGAACTGACTTGAGGTTTTGCGTTTTTTTTGCTCGCAAATATTTCAGTTTAGCAAGAGTCGCCATCGACTTTTTATTTATCCAAAGGAAAGGTCAAAAAGCACAGGAAAGACCTTTGAGATGTTTTCTTGGGTTCGGGGGGTAGATTGTGAAAAGGGAAGGTACTAGCACCCTTTTCATCCATGGTTTTCCATGGGCTCTTAGTTACTTGTTTTAGATCACTTGCTTTTGCTTTTCAATTGTTTGAAATGGTGCTTTGGTGTGTGGTTTTGAAAATATTTTGAAAAGAGGCCTTTGTTTAGGCAACCTTTGTAATAATTCTTATTTGAATGTGTACAAAGGTTTTTGTCTTTTGAAAAAATGTTTCAATGTTTGAAAGTTTGTTTTTGGGAAATGTTTTGAAATTGTGTTGTGATGTGTGTTTGAAAATAGCAAGAATGTTTGCAAGTTTGATCAAGTAACTAGGAGCATCTACCTACCTACTCAAAAGTCTTTCCTGCACATTTTTAACCCTTTGACACTGTTGATTTACCATTGCATTTGGTAAACAAACTTGTGTTTAGATGTTAAACGAGACAGGCGCGGGTCATCGTATTGACCATGATAGCAATAGTGCTAAGTATCTTTAGCAATTTTTGAGGGACTAGATCATTTTGTATAGGCAACCAAGATAGCGTCATCGAGGGACTATGATCTTTTATTTTGTTTTTGTTTTACCAACACACCTAGCATGCATACCATGGCCATTTTTAAGGCAACAAGTGGATGAAACCCTAGGGGTGCTTGTATGCATTGTGTTGTCATTTTCATGCATTTTGTCTTGTATTAGTCAAGCTATTTGTTCGATTTTGGATTTTTGCATACAAACCCTAATCTCTATCATGGCATATTTGAAAGCAATAAAGTGCGTAAAAATAAATCTACGACTATTACAACATTAATATGGGGAGGGGGATACAAGTTTGAATAGGGGATATTTGTAAGAAATTAAAACCCTAATTTCAACTTTACAACCATATTGAATTAATTGCATAAATAAATAAATAGGAAATATTTAAATGGACAATTAAATAAATATGCAAAAATGATTTTTTTGTATTTTATTTTATGTATGTAAAAATAAAATATTTAATGTATTTAAAAATAAGAAAATAAAAATGATAATTTTATTTAAAGGATGGAAACCCTAATTTGTTTTAAGAAAATATATATGTGTTAATTATATTATTTATTCATTTATGTACAAAAAATAAATAAAAATAATATATACAAATGTTAAAAAATAGAAATATGTGAGGAAAAATATTTTTTAAGTATATAAATAATAAAAATAAAAATATGATATTTTTATAATATTTACAAGTTTTCTATTTAAGAAAATAAAAGTATATTATTTAACAATTATTTCTATATCCAAAAAAAATAAAATAAAATAAAATAAAATGTGAAAATTTATGAAAATGTTTTTGATGATTTTTTATATTTAAAAAAATAAAATAAAGTCAGTAACTAAAAAAGAAAATGAAAAAAAATATGAAAAATAAGCAAATGGGCTGAGGGGGTGCAGAAAGCACAATGGGGGGTGCAAACAGCAAGGCCAAGTCAGGCCCAGCCCATTCCATCTTCATCCATGTCCTCCAGAACGCGCGCGCCATGGCTTTACACACGAATTCTGTTCTCTCTTGTTCTTGCATTAAATCAAAAACTCACAACATAAAAGTTATAGCATTTTCAAACACGATTCCAACCATGTAAAGAACTTAATCTAACTCTCAAAGACCAGAGATAATTTCTCTGGCCCTAATTTCTAACCTAGCTTTTTTAGAAAGTTCATCATTTAAATTCTCCCAACTCAGTTAACTTAAATGAAATCTATGCATATGTACAGCTTAAGGGCAATGAGTACTACATTTTTTATTCACAAACCTAAGCCTAATGATTCCTAAATAGAGAGATAGAAGTTTGAACTTTACCTGTTTCAGTTGAGCTTGAGTATGGAAATGCAGGGGTTTTCAGTGAGGCCTGAGATGCTTGTGAGCTTGCTTGAAGTTCCTTTGAGCTTTCCCAATGCTTAGCTAGCTTTGAACTTGCTTGAATCTCTCTATAGAACTCAACCTGCAAAGTCAGAATTTGAAAATGGTAAAGTGAGTAAATGGAGTTACAGAGACTATCTAATGGTTGGGATAGCTTAGGTGGGTTGTATGGAGTGTGTTGGAAGAGGTTTCGGGCAAAACGCACGAGTGGTTTGTGATTTGGAAACCAAAATGCAGAAGCTGCCCTGTTTTGCAAGAAAATGGGGTTTTGGTGTTTTGGAAGGCTTGAGGACTTTCTAGCTCGTGCTTCTGACTTTAGGCAATATGAAAAACTTGTTTGAAATGGTTACAACACTTGGTTTTATCAGATACCAAAGTTATGTGGTTTTTGCAAGTTGACTTGGTTTAGAAGCAAAAGTGTGAAGTGACCAAGGGCAGGCATGTACAAGCTAGCTTTAAGCATGCACAAAGTTGTTGTACTTTGCCCTGAGTTTGTGGACTTTGTTTGCTGCAAAAGAAAGGGTGCAATGCTCAAGAGAAACAAATATGCATAAATCCAACTTTATCAAAGTGGCAATGCTACCTTTTTTCCATTTTTAGATTAATTCAATGTGTAAACCTCTATTGATCAGAAAAATGCCTTAATCCATTGAGTTTGCATTCAATTTTTGAGTGTGGAAGGGTTTAAGGACCTGTAAGCAAGTACAAGCAAGGCTGGATTGAAATTGCAACTTGTAGCAACATGAAAAATGACATGGATCAAAGTGACATTTTTCCAAATTCAAACCTTCGATTCTCTCTAACCATAAATGATTTTGGAGAGTTCTTGGACATTTTGGAAAGCTTGTAACATGCTCTACAATCCATATTTGAAATTCATTTTTATATTCCAATTGGAACTAGGTGAAAAATTGCCATGAAGATAGGTCAAAATCCTGCCTAAACTAGGGCAAAATTTCACTAAGTTAGAAAGTTTTTGGACCCTTGTTCATAAAATCATAACTTGAGATCCAAGCATATTTTGGGAAAACTTTGTGAATCAAAGTTGTATATTTTGTGGAGGAATACAACTTTCATGTTGTAAGTTTTCTTTGAATCCAATTGCATCATGGTGAAAATGTTGGGCAAAGTTGGGAAAAAATAAGAAATTTTTATAACTTAGAAAATTTCTAAGTTATGAAAATTTTTCATTTCAAACCCTAATTTCCAATTTTAGGTTTCTTGGTGAACAAGTTTCATTTTTTGACACATATTGATTAAAAATGACCCTTGGCACTTGATTTTGACCAAAAAGTCAAAGTTTGACTCTTCAGTGTACAGTTGATTTTTGATCTGTTGATTGGAAAATTCATCTTTCAATCCAATGTTTTTGAGATCTTTTGAACCTTGTGATTAGGTCAAGATGATTCCATTGAGTCCTTGAATCCATGCTTGAACCCAATTTGCCGTTGGTTAGGTTAAAAATAAAAAATTGCCCATCTGCAGTCAAAAACCCTAAAAATGACCATTTTGCCCTTTTGATGATCTGATCAAATTTCTTGAGGAGTTGTGGTCCAAACTTGATCAAATGGTTCATATGAGTCTATAATGTTGATGTGGATCAAAAATTATGAGGTTTGACTGTAAATTGGCCACAATAGACTTTTTCCCTAATACAACTGATTTTTAGATCAACTGTCCAATTGACTGGGCAAGAATTTGATTCAAGGCTTGAGAATTGATATGGGCAATCATAAGTCCAACATGAAATATGAAAGTCACTTTGAGCATTGAAAGTTCAAAAATCCCTGTGCAAACTCAAACCCTAATTTCAGGTCAACAGTGCAAGGAGATGTCTTAAGTAGAGCAAAAACCCTAATCTGGTCTTGAGTCCAAAGAGCCCTGTGAGGAAAATATTGATAAAATGAGAGGGTAAATTTTGGGGTACAACACCCGGGAACAAGAAGAGCTGAGAACCATCATCAACCAGCTTCATCAAGACAGATACAACAGCATAAAGCAAACAGTCGAGGTCGGGGACCAAGTCATTAATCAGCCTCCAAGAAGATAAGGGTTTGGGTTGGTAAAGAATGGACCTCTTCAAGTTTCTACTACCTCATGGGTCCAACAACAACCTCACCAAAAGCAACGAGTTAATCAGAGTAAGCCAGATACACCCAAGAGGCAGTTCACCGAGCTCAACATGCCGCTGTCTCAAGCTTTACAACACCTGTTGAGATATAATCTGGTGATGTTAAGGGACCCTCCTCAAAATCCCCACATAGCCTCCCCAAGGTACAATCCTGATGTTAGGTGTGCATACCATTCCAACAGCCTGGGGCATGATACTGATGACTGTTGGGCATTGAAAATAAAATTCAAGACCTGATTCGATAAAGGGGCATTGGAGTTCACATGAGATGGCCAACTGGAATGTTTCTGTCAATCCTCCAAGGCCTACCATTTGAAGTGACAAGTTCTGACAAGAGAGGTTTTGTTCATTAGAATTTTCAAGTTGTAATTTTCTTTTGATTGTTAGAATATTTGTTCATGTCAAACTTTATTACTTTATCAATGCATTGCATATGTCTATTTTGAATCAATCCATTCGTATTCACTATATTCAAATTGCTTTCATTTTTGTGATGTTTAACTCTCGATTAAAAAACTCTAAGCCTTTAGAGGGAGGATGACGAAAATGATATCAAAATCTCTACAGTATGCTTTTGAACAGACCCCGCTGACGATGTACAGGCGTTGTTTCAAATCCTAAATAGTGGAGTTATAAGAAAGATAATCCCTCGTCAACCCCTTTGAGCCAAAGAAGTTGGAGTTTTTTCTTTTCACGCAAATTTAAAAAAAAACTTAATCACAACCTGGGGGCAGGGTAGTTTTCTCAGTTAATTCGGGTGCACAATGAATGGCATCAAAGAGGTCCTTCCAAAACAAAAGACAGTGATGGTTCCGTATAATCGTCAAGACAAGCAGTCATTATCTCTCGAAATAAAAGCCCATTAAGTCAAAATCTATGAAGGAGACTTAAGAAAAACTGGGGCATCCCGCTGACTGTAATCACAAAAGAAACAGTTCAGGAAAAAGATAGGGATAATAAAATCAAAAAAGAAAGAGGCCCTACAAACTCTTAACAAAAATGACTGCCTGTTCAAAATAAATTGTCAGTATCCGAACCATCACTGGAATATCATAGCAAAGACTCAAACGAGATCTAAATGCACAATTAGCTGAGTTTAGGATCGAAGAACATCACGAAGAACGGGTGGGTACAAATAAATTTTGAGCCTTTATCCTTTGTGTTGTACCCCAAAATTTGCCCTCCCATATTCTTCAAGATTGGGCAAGATCAAGCTTCAAAATCTCTCAAGGGTTGCACAGTCCAATTGCCTCCTAACACAGTCAAAATTAGGGTTTTGGTTCTGGCAAAGAAATTGAGGTTTTCAAGGGTCCAATCAAGTCTCATGTGCCTATATACATTGTCAAGCATCCTTATGTCAAGTTTCAAGACTCACAGCATCAAGTTGCACAATCAAAAACCCTAATTGCTCCACAGTCAACTGCAGGGGCAAAATGGTCATTTGACAGTCAAAAGTCAAAAATTTTGGTCAACATCTTATTTTGAAGCCACAATCATCATTTGATCAATTCTTGATCATGATTCCACAAGCATGGCTCAAAAAGTCTCAAGATGCAAAAGTTTCTATTTTTGGACAGCTGAAAAGTCAACTGCAAATTGACCAAGGCATAACTTCCTCATGGTTTATCAGAAAAATCCCATCCAATGCTCATTTTTAAGGGGATGACATTTCCTACAACTCATCTTCACACTCCAAGTCCAAGAAATGCTCTCACAAAAAGTTATCAATTTCAACATTATAGGTCATTTTCAAAAGTCAACAAAAAGACACTTTAAGTCAAAGGCCATAACTTGAGATTGGTAAATCAAAATGACATTGGACCAAAGGAATTGGTTATAGGACTTCAATACCTTTCCAAAATGTCCAAGAACATGTTCATAACTTCAAAATTGAGCAAGATATGCATTGGAGAAGTTGGGAAATTTTTGGGAACTTTCAAAAGTCAACTTTGCCTAAAACACTTCAAATTTGCTAATGGGCCTCAAATTCTTTCTTGAATCATTACCCAAAGCCTATGCACGACCCATTGAGCTCAAAATAATTTATTTTCTTATTTTTGATTAATTAATTGGATTTATATTTATATTAATTCATTTAATTGATTTTAATTATAAGAAAATTCAAAGATATGCTTTTTTAGATCTTTTTGTGCAGCAAATGTGACTAGGGCAAGCTGGCAATTCGTTTCTCAATCAACAAGACAAGATCTTCCATAATTGGGAAAGTTTCCATGGAAAAAGATTGAAAAAAGATATGATTAGCAATCAAATATTCAAGTTATTAATCCATGGACTTGTGGGCTTATTTTTGACCTAGAATCATTCACATACATATGCATAAGGAAACCCTACTCAGAGAACACACGAAAAAGTTGCTCATACGCCATAACCAATTTGCAAATTTTCAAGAGAAACTTGAAAACTGAAATCATAGTTGCAGTACAATTCAAGGCCTGAAATTGCTTCTAACACGTTGCTGGACCTTCCAGGAGTCTATTGCAATCAAGAACAAGCTTCTATACCCAAGGAAACCGTAGAACAGAATCACGTTTTTCACAAATATTTCCATAATCGAATTTTAATTTCTACGCATCATTGCTATGTTTTGATCATTGATTTGTATTACTGACATCTCCCTGAAACTTTTGGTATAGTTTAATTGTGCTAAAACTGCTTGTATCAAAATCTGCCATGAACAAACGTTAGGGTTTCTGAAGCTCCAAATTAGGGCTTTCTTGTTGAGGAAAAATTAAACCTTGAGACCTATGCAGTTGAATTCAAGAGCTCCATACGAATTGAATGGCAACCTCGCGCTCAATTTATATCGTCTATGGGCGTAATCGCTATTTTTCACTATTACACTTAGTGGGGCTTTAAAACCCCCGCTATCTCATTCATATTGCAGGTGAAAACAAAGAAGAAAGCTGAAGTGTCCAAGCGCTACTGGAAGATTCAAATATTAGCGCATTTTTTCTTTGTTTCAGTATAATCAGTATTATTCATATATTATATTTCATTGTTGTTATGTATACAAACAAACGCAAATGGCCAGATGGTGGAGGACGTGTCCTGCAAGCGTTGGGACCTGGGTTCGATTCCCAGGTCCCCCCATGTAATTGATATTTTTTGTTTTATTGTATTCCAATGCAGCTTCCATCAAACGTTCCACCATACATGCTCATGCGCTAGCCTGCCAAGTGGCTTCAAGGTCCAGTCCATTGGCCTCAATGAAATTCAGGGTGCACCCTAGTCAACCAGCATACACACGATCAGGAAAGTCAGCTGGGCTCTATGCTTCAATGGGCCAAAATTACTTCAGTTTACCTCCACATGGGCCTGACACCCCCCTTGGTTTGCATATTTTTTCAATTTAATTTTCTTTTCTTTCTAATTCTTTTTAATTGTTTTAATTGTTTTCATTAATTCACCATTAATCAACTTTTCATAATAAAATCAGAAAAATCAAAATTGTAAAATATATTTAATTTCACCATTAAAATATTTTTGTAGATAAATGTTAATAATTAACTTAGTTAATTTAGGTTTTAATTTTAACGCTTTTTTTCTTAATAAATAAAAAATATATAGAATTAGGTTTTTTGACATTTTCATCTTTTTCTTAATTAATTATTTTCCTCATTAATCACCATTATTAATTACTATTTTTGTACATAAATATGTAAATTAACTAATTAGTTTAAGTTAGGTCAACTTTGACGTTTTATTAATAATTAAAATAATTTAGAACTAGGGTTTCTTTCTTAATTTTAATTTCTTATTTTCATTAAATACAAAAAACATAAAAAACACTTTCTTTTTTTATTAAATAATTAATTAGACTTTAATTTAATTTAATTTCTCAAAAGGGTCAAAACCCTCAGACGTTCATTTTAATTTCTATTTCGCGCATTATTTTTCTTGTTGATTATTATGTAACTGCTTTCCGGATGTAATAGTAATTAGGTCTCTTTTACTTTCCGCATCTTTATCAAAAACGGGTCTTTGTATTTTGGCGATGTATAGACCCGCGCCTTGTAATAGCGTAGCTTCTATCTTTCTGTATTTTACTTTCCGCACTCTTAAATTCTAACTTGTATGAAAGAATGTATGCTAATTAAAAACAAGCGTAGCTCACAATGCCATGATCAAAGATAAACTTAACATGAAAACAACACACAAATACACACACCACTTCTAGGGTATGCCTCACTCGTTGCCTTCGAAACGTGGTCGTCAAGTATAGGACGTTTTAGCGGTCCTTATGTCCATGATCCAGTTGCCTCGAAACAGTTGCCTCGAAACGGTTGCCTCGGATTAAAAAAAAGGATCAAGGACATAAGGGTAGCTTCTAAGGTGTCCTACTGTTGCTTCGGTGACCACATTGTCCCTACAATCGAATTGACCCGAACACCTCCGACGGTGGTGCTACCTACCTCTCAATGGTGGGATAGCACTACTTTAGGGACTTCTACAAAGCTTAATTCCTTAAGGTAGGTAGATGACTCATGGATACTTGCTCTCTAAAAAACAAATCAAAAATCTTTTCACACTGACACTTTCAAAACGAATTTTTCAAACACTCTTGAGGACAGATACAAGAGTTATTTAGAAATCTTTCAATGAAACTTTTTCAAACCCACTCAAATTTTGAAAAGAAAACATTTTGAAAACATAAGAGCAAGTATCTAAGAGCCCATGGATAACCATGGATAGAAAGGGTGCTAACACCTTCCCTTTCTATAAATCTACCTCCCGAACCGAGAAACGTTCTCATAAGGAATTTTGCTGTGCTTTTGTCCTGTCCATGTTGGAGAAAATAAAAGACGGTGGCGACTCTTGCTTCCGCGACATTTCGCGGACCAGCTTTAAACAGTCAGTTCTAAATCCACCGATCACAGAACTGGCGACTCTGCTGGGGGCACTTAAAGTGAGGTGTACCTTAGGATAGATCTTACTTGTGTTTTCAATTGCTTTGTTTTGTTTGCTTTATTATTGTGGGTATTGTCTTGGGAGTTCTATAGATCCTAACCTGGATCTGGGGGATACCTTCTTAGAAAGTAGCAACAAGACTGTGAGGGAACTGTGTGGGGTATACCGACACGGTTGAAGCAGTCTGCTACGTTGATGTGGCACTTTGGTGAGTACCGGTAACCCTTGAGTCAAGTCAAGGAGAGTACGGGGCCGCCGCGTGGTGTCGTGAAGCATCAACTGACCTTAGGAACCTTAATTGAACCATCCTGGCCTCTTTAGGGTAGTGAGATAACTGACTTTGGTGCAGTCCGAAGTTGGTTGATACTCGATACTACACTCATTGAGGGTTGTTTTCTTGGAATATTTTGATTGCCAGTTCAGTGGCTAAATCGAAACGATGAACACAGAAAACAATCTAATGATATTGAGATCCTTAGAACTCGGTTACTTTTGATAGGACAGGTTTTGAGCCCACCAACTTCAAGAGGGTAATACCTAGACCCCATGTTGGCCTGAACTCTAAGGGTTCTTCTGCGTGACTTGTGTGCCTTCGTATTTGAACTACTTGCATACTTGTTATCTAACAACACGGGTTCCCTGCAGGTTTTGTTTACAGTCCTTAACTGGGACTCATTACAGGGCCTACTTATATCACTCCACGCATAGCATAACATCATACCATCATACTATTGCATACATCCTACATAAGGACTAACCCATTTCAAGGACCTCCAGGGCTTGTGATGCAGGTCATGATGAACCAGAATGTCTAGCAAGGGGCAAAGGGGATTTATTTTCCTCTAGCCGGGTTGATGACTTGAGTCAGGGGCTATGACCCACTCGATATGGTGAGCCTTGACTCTTGAAGAAGGATTCTCAACAACATGAAGTTCCTTCAATCAAGCTACTGGATTCCAATTCTAACAATCTTCTTGTTTACCCCGCGAGGTCCTTGAAAACATTGCATGCATATCATACATATCATTGCATTACAGGTACCCTTGTTGCAGGTCACTTACCTTTTTCGCTGTTTATTTCAGCAATGGCTTCCCAATAAGATAACCAGGGTCTTCATGCTCAAGAGACTCAGTTCAGGGAGATCTTCCTAAGCCTATCCAAGGGGCAAGAAGAGTTGAGGACACTCCTTATGGGGAATTTGGCCAAGAAAAGTCCTGAAGATGACAAGGACGAACGGCTGAAACGTCTGTAAGCTGAGGTAGATACAATGAGAACCCAGATGCTGGGGCAAATGACTCTCATCCAAGGCTTAGCTCGGGAGCAAGAAGAGTTGAGGACCATGATCAGTCAGCTCCATCAAGACATGAAGCAACCAGCCCAAGTCAGGGACCAGGTCATTGATCAGCTTCCAAGAGGACAAGAGTCTGGTATGGTGAAGAATAGACCTCTCCAAATTACTACCACTTCACAGGTCCAACCACAACCCCGCCCAGAGCAACAGGTTGATCAGAGTAAACCAAGTAGGTCCAGGAGGCAATTCACCCAGCTCAACGTGTCTCTGTTTCAAGCTTTACAACACCTGTTGAGTTTGAATCTGATTACACTAAGGGCTCCTCCCCGGAATCCCAACATCTCTGCTCCTAACTATCGTCCCAACAAAAGATGTGCATACCACTCCGATAGTCCTGGACATGACACTGCCGACTGCTGGGCTCTGAAGAACAAGGTCCAGGACCTGATTAATGAAGGAGCGGTGGATTTCACCCAAGTGGGTCAGGCTGGGTGCTTCTACCATCCCTACAGGATTCACCATTTGAAGTAACAAGTCCTGAGATGAGAAGACCTTTGGTCCATTAGAATTTTCAAGTTGTAATTTTCTTTTGATCATTCAAACAATTATCATGTCAAACGCTGTTATTTCATTAATGCATCACATATGTATGTTTTGAATCAATATATTCACATTCGCTATATTCAAACTGCTTTCATTTTTTGATGTCAACTCTCAATTAACAATTCTAAGCCTCTTGAGGGAGGATGACGAAAATGATACCACGATCTTTACAGTATGCTTTTGAACAGACCCCGCTGATGAGGTACATGCGTTGTTTCAATCCCTAAACACTGGAGTTATAAGGAAGATAATCCCTCGTCAACCCCTCTGAGCCAAAGAAGTAGGAGTTTTTATTTTCGAAAATTAAAACCCTTAATCATAACCTGGGGCAGGGTAGTTCTCTCAGTTGATCCAAGTGCATAACAAATGGCACCAAAGAGGTCCTTACAAAACAAACAAAAGACAGTGATGGTTCCCTATAATCGTCAAGATAGGCAGTATTTATCTCTCAAAATAAAAGCCCAATAAAGTCAAAACCTATGAATGAGACTTATAAAACTGGGGCATCCCGCTGACTGTAATCACAAAAGAAACAGTTCAGGCAAAAAGACAGGGATAATAAAATAAAAAAGAAAGAGGTCCTACAAACCCTCAACAAAAAAAGAAATGACTTCCTGTTCAAAATAAATTGTCCGAACCATCACCGAAATATCAGAGCAAAGACTCAAACAAGGTCTAACGCACGTTTAACTGAGTTTAGGATCGAAGAACATCACGAAGAGCAGGTGGGTACAAATAAAATTTGAGCCTTTATCCTTTGTTTCTTAAACCGTGAACCAGGCCACGTTACAACCCTTAAAAGTCCTAGCTGAAGCATGGGTTAGTTCGAAAGCATACTGTTACCAAAGGTATCCTGACTCATGTAGGGCTTGCTGTAAAATCCTGAGTTGACATCACATTTTACAAAAAAACATTCGCTTGTTTTATTGAAAACTTCATTTTCAAAAACTTCAAGACAGACATAAGCTTTGCATTCTTAAAATAATATTGTTTGCATATGACTATTTGTTCAACAGCAGAGAAATTCGCACGACGAATATCTAGTGAACAAAAAATCTTCTCAAGGGTCATCTCAAGTGGAAAAACACTTCCAACCAAGGGGCAGACATGATCATTGTCCATCATCTAGGGCAGTTAAGTCAAGATTCAGAGAATCTCTCAAATGCCAACAAAGCCAAGGGACAACTCTCCGTCTGAGACACTTGGGGCATTGGGCATGGATTTCAGCAACGAATCTTGCACGATCAAACGAAGATCTTCTGGTAGTATGGCAACACAACGCTACCAACAGTGCCACCTCTCTACATCCTGAGGGAATGGACATAGTCGAAAAAAATACTGCGCATAATCAAAGACCCGCTAGGTTGACACACCTAGGCAAAAATAAGGGCTTCCCGGCGAACCAAACGGGTTCGGGCAAAAATAAGGGATGAAAATGAAAAAATCTGTACACCCGGCAAGTCGAAAACCTGAAAAGGCGGCTTGGGAAAAAATGGGTATCCCGGTGGACTGAAAACCTGAAAGGGCGGTCTAGGCAAAAATTAGGGATCACAGCGTACAACTATGTCCCGTCATCTCGTCACTTGCCTACCAGAAGAAGATTTGTCAATCGACAGTCATCAAGCACCTCTACAGGTACCTTCTCCCACAGAAGCTGGGGCAATCAGAATTGTCTAAGCGGTCTAGCTGCTCTGTCCTCCAGGGATAAGGTAGTTTCAGCTGAAGAATACGACTAGGATACCTTCACTCCCCGCAGAGTAAGATAAGACTCAGCAATACTTTCCCCTAGCAGAGTTGGTCTCCCATCAATCCTAACAAGGTACCGTATCCCAAGCAAGTCAGCAACACTCTCCCCAAGCAGAGTTAGGCTACTGTCAGCCCTAAGGAAGTCGGGTATCCCCATAAGATCTCAACATTCCCCAGCGGAGTATACAGGTGTCCCTAAACAAGCATCCCCGACAATCTTGATCTAAGATTGTTCCCCAGCGGTATATCGGACATCCAGTGGAGCCATTCCCCAGTCCAATATGAAAAGATCTCCCCAGGAGAGTTCAATCAATCTCCCCAGTAGATTCAGGAAGCTTATCCCCAATAGATTCTGGAAGCTTATCCCCTGCAGAGTACGAACGCTCTCCCCGGTGTTATTCAAAGGTTATTTCTCCACCAGGATATAACTGGGTTATCCTCAGCCAATTGCCACGAAAAGATCGTCCCTGGTGAAATCTTCCTATCCCTAGCAGAGTTCATCAAAACTTCTAACATAGCTCAACAATGGTATCCCCAGCGAAGTCATCATCAACATCTCAGCAAAGTACCTCTCTTCTCCACAGAGTAATCTATTCGCCAAGTTTATTCCCCAACGGAGTCATCTTCTCCTACCGGTATTCTTGCAACCATCATCCCCAGCGGAGACGGAGAGCTCTACTCTTCAACATCAGCCCAGGATTTGACTTCCCGGCACCCGTCAAGGATTTGTTCCTAGACAAAAATACATTCGTGAACATCATATCTTCATACATTATAGCATGCACATGCGCATCACGAACATACAATCTCATTTATTTTGAGAACATCACGCATGTCCTACATCATGACATTGCATACAACTAACGTTTTGTCTTTTCAGGACCAAAATCAATACGAAGATGATTACTATCAACTGTCGCAATTCCAGATTTGATATCTGTATCTAGCCAGGGCACATCTATGAGCGACTAATTCCAGACTCGATTCCTGTATCCTGCCAGGGCACGTCTTAAGAGTTTGAAGATCCGATTGCTGTATCTTGCCAGGGTGTATCTGTTGACGATTGTTTTCAGACTCGATTCCTGCATCCTGCCAGGGCACGTCTGAAGAGTTTGAAGATCCGATTCCTGTATCTTGCCAGGGTGTATCTGTTGACGACTAATTCCAGACTCGATTCCTGTATCCTGCCAGGGCACGTCTGAAGAGTTTGAAGATCCGATTCTTGTATCTTGCCAGGGTGTATCTGTTGACGACTGTTTCCAGACTCGATTCCTGTATCCTGCCAGGGCACGTCTGAAGAGTTTGAAGATCCGATTCCTGTATCTTGCCAGGGTGTATCTATTGACGACTGATGCCAGACTCGATTCCTGCATCCTGCCAGGGCACGTCTGAAGAGTTTGAAGATCCGATTCCTATATCTTGCTAGGGTGTATCTGTTGACGACTAATTCCAGACTCGATTCCTGTATCCTGCCAGGGCACGTCTGAAGAGTTTGAAGATCCGATTCCTGTATCTTGCCAGGGTGTATCTATTGACGACTATATTCTAGACTCGATTCCTGTATCCTGCCAGGGCACGTCTGAAGAGTTTGAAGATCTGATTCCTGTATCTTGCCAGGGTGTATCTGTTGACGACTAATTCCAGACTCGATTCCTGTATCCTGCCAGGGCACGTCTGAAGAGTTTGAAGATCCGATTCCTGTATCTTGCCAGGGTGTATCTGTTGACGACTAATTCCATACTCGATTCCTGTATCCGGCCAGGGCACGCCTGAAGAGTTTGAAGATCTGATTCCTGTATCCTGCCAGGGTGTATCTGTTGACGACTAATTCCAGACTCGATTCCTGTATCCGGCCAGGGCACGTCTGAAGAGTTTGAAGATCCGATTCCTGTATCCCACCAGGGTGTATCTGTTGACGACTAATTCCAGACTCGATTCCTGTATCCGGCCAGGGCACGTCTGAAGAGTTTGAAGATCTGATTCCTGTATCCCACCAGGGTGTATCTGTTGACGACTAATTCCAGACTCGATTCCTGTATCCGGCCAGGGCACGTCTGAAGAGTTTGAAGATCCGATTCCTGTATCCCGCCAGGGTGTATCTGTTGACGACTAATTCCAGATTCGATTCCTGTATCTAGCCAGGGCACATCTGTGAGTAACTAAGAGTTTAGAGATTCGATACCTATATCCAGCCAGGGCATATCTACATAAAGAGTTTGAAGATCAACTCCTGTAACAGGCTAGGTAAGTATTTTTCTTTCTCAGGAACACAAGTTCTCGCTAAGGAGTCTCTTACGCGATCGACACTTAGATGGCATCTTTAAGCCCATCTCCACAACTATCCATACCATCTCTCCAAATGGCGTCTATAAGCCCATTCCCGACAAGGTTCTGTCACATCTCCAGATGGCATCTATAAGCCCATCCTCCTACCCATCATTCCTCCAAATGGCATCTGTAAGCCCATTCCCTACATCACACTGCTGATACTCCACTATGTGAGTGCAAATTTCTGGGCACTCTAGTGTTCAATCATCTTCCACCTTCGGATTACGAAAGGCACGCCAGCCAATCTACACCCTCAGGTCTAAGAAGATTGAACAGGGGCAACTGTTGTACCCCAAAATTTGCCCTCCCATATTCTTCAAGATTGGGCAAGATCAAGCTTCAAAATCTCTCAAGGGTTGCACAGTCCAATTGCCTCCTAACACAGTCAAAATTAGGGTTTTGGTTCTGGCAAAGAAATTGAGGTTTTCAAGGGTCCAATCAAGTCTCATGTGCCTATATACATTGTCAAGCATCCTTATGTCAAGTTTCAAGACTCACAGCATCAAGTTGCACAGTCAAAAACCCTAATTGCTCCACAGTCAACTGCAGGGGCAAAATGGTCATTTGACAGTCAAAAGTCAAAATTTTTGGTCAACATCTTATTTTGAAGCCACAATCATCATTTGATCAATTCTTGATCATGATTCCACAAGCATGGCTCAAAAAGTCTCAAGATGCAAAAGTTTCTATTTTTGGACAGCTGAAAAGTCAACTGCAAATTGACCAAGGCATAACTTCCTCATGGTTTATCAGAAAAATCCCATCCAATGCTCATTTTTAAGGGGATGACATTTCCTACAACTCATCTTCACACTCCAAGTCCAAGAAATGCTCTCACAAAAAGTTATCAATTTCAACATTATAGGTCATTTTCAAAAGTCAACAAAAAGACACTTTAAGTCAAAGGCCATAACTTGAGATTGGTAAATCAAAATGACATTGGACCAAAGGCATTGGTTATAGGACTTCAATACCTTTCCAAAATGTCCAAGAACATGTTCATAACTTCAAAATTGAGCAAGATATGCATTGGAGAAGTTGGGAAATTTTTGGGAACTTTCAAAAGTCAACTTTGCCTAAAACACTTCAAATTTGCTAATGGGCCTCAAATTCTTTCTTGAATCATTACCCAAAGCCTATGCACGACCCATTGAGCTCAAAATAATTTATTTTCTTATTTTTGATTAATTAATTGGATTTATATTTATATTAATTCATTTAATTGATTTTAATTATAAGAAAATTCAAAGATATGCTTTTTTAGATCTTTTTGTGCAGCAAATGTGACTAGGGCAAGCTGGCAATTCGTTTCTCAATCAACAAGACAAGATCTTCCATAATTGGGAAAGTTTCCATGGAAAAAGATTGAAAAAAGATATGATTAGCAATCAAATATTCAAGTTATTAATCCATGGACTTGTGGGCTTATTTTTGACCTAGAATCATTCACATACATATGCATAAGGAAACCCTACTCAGAGAACACACGAAAAAGTTGCTCATACGCCATAACCAATTTGCAAATTTTCAAGAGAAACTTGAAAACTGAAATCATAGTTGCAGTACAATTCAAGGCCTGAAATTGCTTCTAACACGTTGCTGGACCTTCCAGGAGTCTATTGCAATCAAGAACAAGCTTCTATACCCAAGGAAACCGTAGAACAGAATCACGTTTTTCACAAATATTTCCATAATCGAATTTTAATTTCTACGCATCATTGCTATGTTTTGATCATTGATTTGTATTACTGACATCTCCCTGAAACTTTTGGTATAGTTTAATTGTGCTAAAACTGCTTGTATCAAAATCTGCCATGAACAAACGTTAGGGTTTCTGAAGCTCCAAATTAGGGCTTTCTTGTTGAGGAAAAATTAAACCTTGAGACCTATGCAGTTGAATTCAGGAGCTCCATACGAATTGAATGGCAACCTCGCGCTCAATTTATATCGTCTATGGGCGTAATCGCTATTTTTCACTATTACACTTAGTGGGGGTTTAAAACCCCCGCTATCTCATTCATATTGCAGGTGAAAACAAAGAAGAAAGCTGAAGTGTCCAAGCGCTACTGGAAGATTCAAATATTAGCGCATTTTTTCTTTATTTCAGTATAATCAGTATTATTCATATATTATATTTCATTGTTGTTATGTATACAAACAAACGCAAATGGCCAGATGGTGGAGGACGTGTCCTGCAAGCGTTGGGACCTGGGTTCGATTCCCAGGTCCCCCCATGTAATTGATATTTTTTGTTTTATTGTATTCCAATGCAGATTCTGTTGTACCCCAAAATTTGCCCTCCCATTTCCTCAACATTTTCTCATCACAAGACCCTTGAAGATCAATACCCAGTTAGGGTTTCCTCTGCTCAAGACTTCTCCTTGCACTGTTGACCCAAATTAGGGTTTGTGTTTGCACAAAGATATTTTGACCTAAAATGCCTAAGATGAATTTCATGCTTCATGTTGGACTCCCAAGTTTATCCATACCAAGTTTCAAGTCTTGATTCCAAATTTTTCCCAGTCAATTGGACAGTTGACCTAGAAATCAACTGTATTGAGGAAAAAGTCAACTGTGGCCAATTGACAGTCAAATCTCATGAAAATTGACCCACATCAACATTGTGAACTCACATGGACCATTTGATCAAGTTTAGATCACAATTCCAGAAGAAATTTGATCAGATCATCAAAAGGGCAAAATGGTCATTTTTAGGGTTTTGACTGCACAAAGGCAATTTTTGACTGTTTGACCTAGCCAATGGCAAACCAAGCTTACATATGGACTCAAGGACCCCATGGAATTGTCTTGACATGCTCAACAAGTTCAAAAGATCCCAAATACACAAGATTGACAGTTGAATTTCCCAGTCAATTGATCAATTTTGACTGTATACTGAAAAGTCAAACTTTGACTTTTTGGTCAAAATCAAGTGTCAAGATTCATTTTTCATTAAAACATGACAAATCATGAAACTTGTTCATCAAGAAATCAAGAAATGCAAATTAGGGTTTGAAATGAAGATTTTTTCATAACTTAGAATTTTTCTAAGTTATGAAAAACCCTAATTTTTTCATAACTTTGCCCCACTTTCTCACCAAGATTCATTTGGATTCAAGCAAAAGTCAAAACATGAAAGTTGTAGACTATTGTATAATATACAACTTTGATTCACAAAGTTTTCCAAAAAGAAGCTTGTAGCTCAAGTTACAATTTTTGGAACAAGGGTACCAAACCATTCTTAACTTAGAGAAGATTTGACCTATTTTAGACAAGGTTTTTACCTAACTTCAAGACCATTTTTCACACACTTACTCTTGGAATTTAAATTTGCATTTCAAAGATGGATTGTAGTACACATTCCAAGATTTCCAAAATGTCCAAGAACTCATCAAACAACCTCATGGTTAGGGAGAATCGAATTTGACAATATGGGAAAAACTCACTTTTGAATTGGCCAAGTTACATGTTCATACATTTGTGCCATTTTGAATTCAGCATGCTCTCCTTGATTACAGGCCTCTAAACCATCCAACACTCATAAATTTAATGCCAATCCTTTGTGCCAAAGTGTTGTTCTATGAGTTCAAACATTATATGCAAGTTTAATCCATTTATAGAAAAAAGTGAAATAGCCATTTTTGAAAAGTTGCACTTTATGTCAATTGGTAAATCAAGAAGGTACAAAGGAAATCTCTTTGGCACAAGTTTATGAGTTAATCACACTGATCAAGGGGAAGGTTAGCAGCATAGTATGGGGGCCTGTACAGGCTAGAAACACCAAGTGGCCATTGCTTGCTTAAAGTGTAAGAAACATTGCATAACATAAACCAACTCTCATATCAGTTAACCAAGGTTTAGAAAAAGTTATCAAACACATTCAAGACATTCATTCTGAGCTAGAACACGAGCAAACCAAGTCCCAAACACTCTCATTCCCAGAATCACCTTCAAACTGCTCAAAACAGGGCATCCCTGCAGTTTGAGTTCCATAGCTCAAACCTTCCATGCTTTCTTGCTAAAAACACATCAAACACATTCCCTAACATCCCTTGAAGCTAACCAAAACCTCAAACACGACCTGTAACACTCCCAGGCAGCATCACCATTTTCATTTTCTTGTTTTGCAGTTGAAGTTCTATAGCACGATTCAAAAGGTTTCAAGACAAAGTAAAGCTTGGAATAGCATCCCTGGACATCAAGGAAGTTGTACCAATCATCACCTTGCATTGAAGACACCTCAATCACCAGATACAACTTCAACTGAACAGGTAAGTTCATGAACTCGAATCTCTCTATCCAGGCATTGTTAGCTTTAGGTTTGTGAAGAAAACATGTCACATTCATAGCCCTGAACATGCCCATGTGGTTAGATTTCATTTATATTATGTATGCTTAGAGAATTTCAAGTCTGAATATTGATAAAAAACTAGGTCAGGAATTGGGGGAGAAGAAATTCTCTCTCATTTCCGAGAGTTAGATTGATTTCTTTACATGTTTAGAATCGTGACATGATGCTCTATAACTTTGTTGTTGTGAGTTTTTGATGAAAGTCAAAGAATCAGGATTTAGGCTTGACAATGGAAAATGCGCGCTTTGTTCTTGATTCAAACAGTCTGGAGGTTGAAGAAGGTCCTTTGGGCTAGGCCTGTTTCACATTTCTTTTTGCACCCTGATTTTATTTTTACACCCCCTGAGCCCATTTTGCTTATTTTAATGATTTTTGATTTTTTTTCTTTTTTGTTCTGATTCATTTATTTTTTCTCACATTATTGAAAAATAAAAAATATTTTTTATATCATTTTCATATTTATTAGGCATTTATTTATTTGAATGAGTTATTTGTGCATAAATAAATAAATAGATATAGTTTTTACTAAAAATACTAAAAATAGTGCAAACACATTTTATACCATTTTTATTCTTATTTTATCTTCTGAAAATATTTTATATAAATATACTTTTTTTTTAAATATTAAATATTATTATTTTTGTATATATCCAATATATTTAACAAATAATATAAATACACATATTTATTAGTATATTTAGGTCAAAATACAAAATATACACACTTTTATTTTTTGTTAATATTTAATATTAAAATACTTTTTTGACAAATATACTTCATTTTTTATTTTATCTTTGTATATAATAAATGAATATTGTGCATAGTTAATAATTAATACATTTACTTATTAAAATTAGGGTTTTGCCCTAAAATACATAAAAACTTCAAAAAATAATACTTTTATTTTTGTTTATTTTGACATATAAAAATACTTTTTTTCCATACATACAAAAACCATTTTTGCATCTTACATATTTATTCTTATTTCATTTAATTTGTGCAATTAAATATCTTGTAAATAATTCAATATTGATGTAATAGTCTAGGTTTAAATTCCTTGTCAAAAATCCCCATTTGAGCATTTGTACCCCCTTCCCATATATTGTGTTGTAATAGCTTAGTAAATTTATTTTTCGCACTTTATTGCTTTCTAATTATACCATGTTAGATTTAGGGTTTGTATGCGAATCAAAAACAACAAAAATAGTTTGACCTAATTTCAAGATAAACAAGCATGAAAATGGACAACACAAATCACACTTGCACCCCCTAGGGTATTCCACTTGTTGCCTTCAATAAATGGGCCATATTGCATGTTAGGTCTCTTTGGGCAAAACAAACAATCAAATGATCATAGTCCCTCGATGACGCTTTCAAAAAGTTGCCTAAACAAATGATCAAGTCCCTTAAAGAAAATTGCCCAAAGATACTTGGCACCATTGCAATTATGGTCTAAACGATGACCCGCGCCCGTCCCTTTCACATCCTAACATGAGATTGTCCACCAAATACAATGGTGGAACAAACTTGTTAAAAGGGTTAAAACATAGCAATAATCTTTGAGAAATTTAGGAGTAGATAACCTCTTAGTTACTTGAATCAAACTTGCAAAAACAAAACACTTGCCTATTTTCTAAAACCACACCTCACAACACTTTCAATACAAACTTTCAAAAACAAATGAAAACCTTTTCAAAAGACATACACCTTTGTATACATCCCAACATGGATCATTACAAAGGTTTCCACCACATTGGCTTCTTTTCAAAACATTTTTCAAACCCACACACACAAAGCACCATTTCAAGTAAATTGAAAACAAAAGGCAAGTTGATCTAAGCAAGTAACTAAGAGCCCATGGATAACCATGGATAGAAAGGGTGCTAATACCTTCCCTTTCTATAATCTACTCCCCGAACCCAAGAAAACATCTCAAAGGTTTTTGCTGTGCTTTTTAAACCTTTCCTTAGGATAAAATAAAAAGTCGGTGGCGACTCTTGCTCAACCGAAACATTTGCGAAAACAAACGCAAAACCATAGTCAGTTCTCCCACCGTATCACAGAACTGGCGACTCTGCTGGGGAAGAAATTAAAAGTGGATTAACCTTAGGGCTTAGATCACCTTTGTTTTCAATTGTTTGCCTTGTTTGCTTTTATATTTGTGGGTTTTGCATCGGAGTTTCATAAATCCTAACCCGGATCTGGGGAGTACCTTTTTAGGTAGCATAATCTGTGAGGGACCTGTCCGGCATAGACCGACATGGGTGAAGCAGTGGCTACGTTGGTGTGGCACCTTGGTCTGTACCTATATCCCTTGTGTTGCAACGAGGAGAATATAGGTCTTCTAAGGAGTCATTAAACACCAACCGACCTTAGAACCCTAAATTAACCAAACTTGGCCACTAGAACAGTAGCAGTATGCTACACTCATTGAGGCTAAACTCTCGCGATGGTTCTGGCCGCAAGAAAAGATTGCGATGCTGGAGTTATGACCGATTGAGGGTAGTCAATGATTTGAGATCCTCTAGAACCCGGTTACTTTTGATAGGACAGGTTTTAACCAACAAAACTAAAAGAGGGTAATACCTAAACTTCATGCTGGCCTGAAACCTAAGGGTTGTCTTGTGTGACTTGTGTGACTTGTGTGCCTTATCATGTTTGCCTGTGTGAATACTTGTGGTGTGCTTCATCATAGCATCATGCCATCATACCATCGCATGCATCCTGTATAAAGGACTAACCCATTTCAAAGACAAAAAAGTTTCATCTTTGCTCTGTTTTGTAGGACATCATGATGCCTGTGCGTAGGAATACTGTCCGGCTCAACTTTGTTCAACCACCAACTTTGCTCAAGGATTTGGTTGGTAGGATTCCAAACACTTCTTCCTTCATCAACAGGCATGGTTCTCTCCTTGGCTTGATCACTGCAAAATGGGACCAACAACTGATCAGTGTCCTGACCCAGTTTTATGACCCCCTGTATCATTGTTTCACCTTTCAAGACTTCCAGCTAGTCCCTACCCTGGAAGAATTCTCCTATTTGCTTGGTATCCCTGTTTTGGAACAAACACCATTCACTGGTTGGGAAAAGACTCCTAGGCCTGAAGAGGTTGCTGCAATTCTCCCCTTGACCAAAGAAGAGGTATTGGCTAACTGGGAAACTAGAAGTGGAGTTAAGGGCTTTTTGGTCAAATTTCTGGTTGGTAAAGCTAATGATTTCTGGAATGATTTGGACTTCAAGGCGTACAAAGACATTCTGGCTCTTTTAATCTATGGTCTGGTATTGTTTCCCAATCCTGACACCTTTATCAGTATCTACGCCATAAGGATCTTCATGTCTCGGAATCCTGTACCCACTCTTTTGGGTGATATCCTGCAACAACTCTATGCTCGTACTGCCCGAAAACGGGGAACTCCATGGTGTTGTGCTCCTTTGCTAGTGAGGTGGTTTATTTCGCACCTTCCTAAGTTCGTGCTGAAGAATGAAGAAGGAAAGGGTTGGGCTCATAGGCTAATGTCTCTCACTGATAATGACATCACTTGGACTCTCAGAGGTTTGGATGAGGTAGCTGTTATTGATCGTTGCGGAGAATACCCTAATGTTCCGTTGATTGGTATCCAAGGGGGAATCTCTTATAATCCATGCTTAGCTCTCCGCCAGTTTGGAAGAGCCAGAAGAGTAGGGCCTCATGAAATGTTGGTTCCTCACTTTCATTTTGAATTTCAGGTAGACAGTGACAAACTACGCCATGGATTCATTAAGGCTTGGGGTAGAATTCATAAAGCTGACCCGCATGAGTTAGGACCCAAGACTTCTCTACCAATGGAACCCTATTGCAGATGGGTCCGCATCCGCGCTCAGAAGTTGGGTATGCCGTACAAAGCTGTCAAACCTATCATTCTTGAATCTCCTGATGAAGATGGGGTTCCTCCAACTGTCCTCCCTCCTCAGATACCCACTGATTTTGACACAATGAAGAGATCTTGGGCGCAGCTAAAGGAAGAACGGGATTTTTATCGGGAAAAGTTCAACGAACAAGAACGGAAGATCCAAAGGCTGACTAAGCAATTGGAGGAGGAGCGGGTCCTGAATAACTACATCCACACTGAGAAGAGGAGGCCATGGGAGCACTGATGGGCTTTGGATATTTCCTTTTACAGCTTTTATTTCTGTTTCAGTATTTTTCATTCCTGTAATGCCTAAGGGCAAGTTGTTGAACAATTTAAAATTTGAATCTAATGAAGTGTGTTTCCCTTTTGTCTACAAAGTTGAATCTTGTTTGTCTTTGAAAACATAAAACATATGCATCTCATTGCATCATGTGCATGACAGGTACCCTTTTTCACAAGTTGCTTAATCTCCTTCGCTGTTTATTTTGAACAGTCATCATGAATCCAGACTCATCCAGTGAGCAAGCGATCAAGGCCCTTCAGGCCCAAAGTGCCCAGTTTCAAGAGATGGTCCTGAGCCTGGCCCAAGGTCAGCAAGAGTTGAAGGCTCTACTCCTGAAGAAGAAGAAGAAAAAGAGGACTGTGTTATTCAACACCGGACGCAGGTTTGGGAACACACTCCATAATGAAGCTGATCCAACTACTTCCTCTGCTGAGAAAGACAGTCCCCAAGGGGGAGGAGCTCCTAGTCCTGCAGTCTCTGACAACGAGACGGACTACAATGACGAACAATACCCACCTGCTGCTGACAGATACAAGCAATTAGAGGACCGCTTGAGCGCCATGGAGATTCAGAATGTGCCGGGGCTGGATTTCGGAGATTTGGGGTTATCTTCTGGGGTAGTAATCCCACACAAGTTTAAGGCGCCTGCCTTTGCCAAATATGACGGGGCTTCCTGTCCAAAGCTGCATCTAAGGTCGTACGTAAGGAAGATCCAACCTTACACGGCAGATAAGAACCTTTGGATTCACTTCTTCCAAGATAGCCTTTCGGGGTCACAGCTTGAGTGGTTCTATCAACTAGATGGAACTAGTATCCGACACTGGGAAGATTTGGCAACCGCATTCTATAGACAATATCAATACAATTCTGATCTCGCTCCTACGCGTACCCAACTTCAGGGTATGTCTCTAGGAACGGGCGAAGGGTTCAAAGAATATGCACAAAAATGGAGAGATTTGGCTGGCAGGGTGCAGCCTCCATTGACTGATCGTGAGCTGGTTGATATGTTTCTAGGGACCTTGTCTGGTCCATTTTTCAATCATTTGGTTGGTAACTCCTCCGCTGGGTTTACGGATTTGATTCTGACGGGTGAGAGAATTGAAGCTGGCATCAGGTCAGGAAAGATACAAAAAGCTGCCTCCACAAGTACTGAGAAGAGGCCTTTCAAGAAAGAAGCAAGTGCCGTCTATGGTCCTAGAAGACAAGTCAAGCCAGAAAGTCGCCAAGCCTTCAATGCCTTGGTCATTTCAAAACCTGTTCCTGCTCCTCAGCAGTACAATCAACAAAGAGGTGAAAGGCCCAAGAGGCAGTATACTCGGCTGAGTATGACCTTGTCACAAATCTTACCGCAACTATTATCAACCAACTTGGTGACTATCAAAGAAGCGCCGAAGGTCGTGAATACTGCATCTCCTAAGTATAACCCAAATGCTCGTTGTGCTTATCATTCCGATAGCCCCGGGCATACTACTGATGATTGCTGGGCCTTGAGAAATAAAGTGCAAGATCTTATCGACGCAAAGGAAATTCAGTTTGAGGCGCCTGAGAGGCCAAATGTTGTAACTGCTCCTATGCCCCAGCATAGAGTAAATGCCATCGAGGAAGATTTGTATGCTGTTTCGGTGAATGATGTTGCTACCCCTCTTTTGACTGTTAAGAGGAACTTACTACTAGTCGGTTTATTTCCGGGTTGTAGCAAGGGTTGCCTCCTGTGTGCTGTTATCCCTACCGGTTGTCCGCTGCTGAAATCAGGTATCCAAAGCCTGATGGATAGCAAAGAAATTCTATTCAAGAAAACTGCTGTTCCGTTTGTTTCCGCTGAAGAAATATCTGTTGTCATAATTTACAATCCTACCAAAGCTCCCCCGAGGAAGCCAGTCCAAATTATGTCTGTTGCACCCGTTACTATTACTGTTCCGGGGCCTCTCCCCTATGAATCTAACAAGGCTGTCCCATGGCATTATGGGGCCGACGTGTATGTGCTTGGAGTGAAGCAGGAGTTCAACACCAGTACCAATACCAGTGTCAGTAACATCATTGGTCCCGCCAAGATTACTCGCAGTGGCAGGCTCTTCTCGCCTGACATTGCACCACCAATTATCCGAAAACCTCTCATCATCACACCCGCAAGTGTGCATGTTCCAATTCAAGTTCCTGTGTCTACTACTGCCGCCGAGTCCTCTGATGCTCGGGGCAAAGAAGTTGCTACCAATTTTCCTGCCAGGACGGAGGCACCAAAAAAGACTGCTGTCGAAGCCTCCCAACAAGAAATGGAGGAAATCCTTAAAATCATTAAAAAGAGTGACTTCAATGTTGTTGAACAGTTGGGGCATACCCCCTCCAAAATCTCTATGCTATCATTGCTGCTATGCTTAGAGGCCCATGCAAAAGCCCTGATTTCATTTCTGAAAACGGCCCATGTGCCGCAAGAGACCTCTGCAGATCAATTCACTGACTGTGTGGCTAATTTGACAGCTGACAATGGTTTGGGGTTCTCAGATGCTGACCTTACCGCCAAAGGGAAAAATCACAATGATGCCCTGCATGTTTCCATAGAATGCAGGGGCACTACTCTCGCACACGTGTTGGTGGATACCGGTTCTTCCCTGAATGTTTTACCCAAGAAGGCATTGGATCGCTTGGATTGTGAGGGCCTGGAATTGAAACCTAGTAACATCATTGTTAGAGCCTTCGACGGTTCTAAGAGGATGGTGCACGGTGAAGTAGACATTCCTATTCGTGTGGGTTCCCAAGTCTTCGACTCAACGTTCTATGTAATGGATATTCGTCCATCTTATTCCTTCTTATTGGGTCGACCCTGGATTCACAAGGTTGGGGTAGTAACATCCACTCTACACCAAAAGCTCAAATACCCTGTCAAAGGGAAGATTGTCACTGTGCAGGGTGAAGAGGAATACATGGTTAGTCACTTGAATTCATTCTGGTATATCGAGATGGACGGGGAGTTTATTGAAACCCCCTTTCAGCATTTTGAGGAGGTACCTCCAACTTTGGCATCAGCTGAAACAGTGGTTGAAGAAGACTTTCCTCTAAAGATGGCATCCCTGAAGGATGCCCGGGCTGTGATCGAGAAAGGCAAATGTGCAAACTGGGGTCAGCTTCCTGACTTCACTCAAAAGAACGACAAGTTTGGGCTGGGCTTCACTGCAGAGGCTCAGAGGGCTGTGCGCAAGGAAAGGATCGGAAAGGCTCCGGTGTTTATCACCAATCCGAGGGTGAATGCTATCGAGGAGGACGTAGAGGAAGCATAGTTTGACAGTTGGATCTATCCGACCACCAGCAACGGCCCAAGCAACTGGACGGCAAAGGATTTTACACCTATCACATTTGTCACGCAGTAATTAACTCTTTTGATTTTCAATTTGTAACAAACAATATGTTAAAACTTTATTGGCTCGGTGTCCTACCCGGGGCATCGTAGCTCCATTTGTGAGGGCTTTTTGTATGACATTTCCATATATCATCAATCAAAACATTGGACGTTTGTTGCATTTCAAATCTTGCGCTCTTTTTCTTTCTGTGTTATATATTGCAAAACAACTATATTTACACACACTCACTTATACAGGTTTCAATCCACTCTGGATCTCACTGGTAACAGCTCTGCTACCACCAGTTATGACTTCGAGAATCCGATCAACTTGGCCGAAGACGAAGGCGAAGATGATTGCGAAGTGCCTGGCGAACTCGCAAGACTGCTACTCCAGGAAGAGAGGGCTATCCAACCACATGAAGAGCCGGTGGAAACAGTTAACCTGGGTACTGAGACAGATAGAAAAGAGATCAAGATTGGTGCCAATCTAGAGCTCAGCGTGAAGCAACGATTGATCCAGATGCTACATGATTACATGGAGATATTTGCTTGGTCTTACGAAGACATGCCCGGTTTGGATGCTGATATTGTGGTCCATCACCTGCCTACCAAGGAAGACTGCCCTCTGGTAAAGCAAAAGGTCTGCCGTATGCGCCCAGAGATGTCTGAAAAGATCAAGGCTGAGGTTATGAAGCAATTCGATGCCAGGTTTCTAGCAGTAACTTCTTACCCTCAATGGGTTGCCAACGTGGTGCCAGTGCCGAAGAAGGACGGTAAAGTCAGAATGTGTGTCGACTACAGGGATTTGAACAGGGCCAGCCCCAAGGATGACTTCCCTCTGCCTCACATTGACGTTCTTGTTGACAATACTGCTCAACACAAGGTGTTCTCCTTCATGGATGGTTTTTCAGGGTATAATCAGATCAAGATGGCTCCGGAAGATATGGAAAAGACTACCTTTGTGACTCAGTGGGGCACCTTCTGCTACAAGGTCATGCCATTCGGGTTGAAAAATGCTGGGGCAACCTACCAACGTGCCATGGTTGCTTTATTTCATGATATGATCCATCATGAGATTGAGGTATATGTTGATGACATGATTGCAAGGTCCCAAACTAAGGAGGAGCACCTTGATCATCTGCGGAAGCTGTTTGACCGATTGAAGTTATACAAGCTGAGGTTGAATCCCAACAAATGCACCTTTGGGGTGAGGTCCGGAAAGTTGCTAGGTTTCATTGTGAGCGATAAAGGTATTCAGGTGGACCCTGCCAAGGTAAAATCCATACAAGAGATGCCAACTCCAAAGACAGAGAAAGAAGTCAGAGGCTTTCTGGGATGACTGAATTATATTGCCCGGTTCATCTCACATCTAACCGCTACTTGTGAGCCAATCTTCAAATTACTGAAGAAAGATCAAGTAGTACGTTGGAACGATGAATGTCAGGCTTCTTTTGAAAAGATAAAGGAGTACCTCCAAGAGCCACCCATTCTTATGCCACCAGAGGAAGGTAGACCTCTAATACTATACTTGACAGTGCTTGATAATTCAATGGGGTGTGTGTTGGGGCAGCATGACGAGTCTGGCCGAAAAGAGCACGCTATTTATTACTTGAGCAAAAAGTTTACCGACTGTGAGTCTCGTTACTCACTGCTCGAGAAAACTTGCTGCGCTCTGGTATGGGTTGCTCGCCGGCAGAGACAGTATATGCTGACTCACACCACTTTGTTGATTTCAAAGATGGATCCCATCAAGTACATATTCGAAAAGCCTGCTTTGTCTGGAAGAATAGCGAGATGGCAAATGATCTTGACAGAATATGATATTCAGTATACAACTCAGAAAGCAATCAAAGGAAGTGTACTGGCAGATCATTTGGCACACCAACCTGTGGACGATTACCAATCATTGAACTTTGATTTTCCGGACGAAGATATCATGGTGGTAACTGATTGTGAAGTGCCTGGACCGGATGAAGGACCTGAGGAAGGATCCCAATGGTCTATGCATTTTGACGGAGCCTCCAACGCTTTGGGTAACGGTATCGGCGCTGTAATCATATCCCCCAAAGGAACTCATACTCCACTCACCGCCCGATTGTGTTTCAACTGCACCAACAACATGGCAGAATATGAGGCATGTATCATGGGTCTACAAGCCGCAATCGACTTAAGGATCAAATTTCTGAGTGTCTTCGGATATTCCGCTCTCGTGATCAATCAGATCAAAGGCGAGTGGGATACGAAACACCCAAATCTTATTCCTTACAAGGAGTATGTGTTGACTTTGCTTCCCCACTTTGAAGAGATAACTTTTGAACACTTTCCAAGAGAGGAGAATCAGCTAGCAGACGCACTAGCTACGATGTCTTCAATATTCAAAGTCAAATGGGACAATGAGGCTCCCCGGATCATTATCTGGAAATTGGACGAACCGGCATACTGCTGCGATCTTGAGGCCGAAAAAGTGACGGAAAAACCCTGGTATCATAAGGTGAAGAGATACTTGGAAGCTCAGGAATACCCTGAAGGTGCATCTGTCAATGACAAGAAGTTCATGAGAAGGTTTGCGGCAAAATTCTTCCTCAGCAACGGCATTCTCTACAAACGGAACCATGATTCAACTCTACTGCATTGTGTGGATAAGGCTGAAGCAGAGAAGATCATGATAGAACTACATGAAGGTACATTCGGGACACATTCCAGTGGACACACCATGGCAAAGAAAATCCTTCGGGCAGGATATTTCTGGTCCACAATGGAAGCCGACTGTTACCAACATTCGCGAACTTGTCACAAATGCCAGATTTATGCTGATAAGGTGCACATCCCTCTGGTTCCTCTGAACATCCTGACGGCACCTTGGCCTTTTGCAATGTGGGGCATTGATATGATCGGTGAGATCCGACCAACGACATCCAACGGGCATCGCTTCATCTTGGTAGCGATCGATTACTTCACGAAGTGGGTTGAGGCAGCTTCCTACGCCACGGTAACCAAGAGCGTCGTGGCACGTTTCATCCAGCATAACCTGATCTGTCGGTACGGCGTCCCGGAAAGAATCATTACGGACAATGGTACCAATCTCAATAACAAGATGATCACTGAACTCTGCGAGCAATTCAAGATACAGCACCATAACTCTTCTCCTTACCGGCCGAAGATGAATGGGGCTGTAGAGGCAGCTAATAAGAATATCAAAAAGATTGTGCAGAAGATGACAGTGACCTATAAAGATTGGCACGAGATGTTACCGTTTGCTCTTCATGGGTACCGTACCTCAGCAAGGACGTCAACCGGGGCAACTCCTTTTTCCTTGGTCTATGGCATGGAGGCAGTCTTGCCGATTGAAGTCCAAATACCCTCTCTCCGGATAATGAAGGATGCAGACTTGAGTGAAGATGATTGGATCCAGACTCGACTTGATCAATTAAACCTGATTGACGAAAAGAGACTCACCGCTATCTGTCATGGTCAGACGTACCAAAAACGGATGATCAGGGCATTTAACAAGAAAGTCAGACCACAAGAGTATCAAGTTGGGGACCTGGTAATCAAACGCATCATCATTCCTCAAAGTGATCCCCGGGGCAAATGGACCCCTATGTACGAAGGGCCATTTGTGGTTAAACATGTGTTCTCAGGAGGAGCCATGATTCTGACCACCATGGATGGTGACGACCTTCCTCACCCCGCCAATGCAGACATAGTAAAAAGATACTACGCGTGAATAAAAGACCCGCTAGGTTGACATACCTAGGCAAAAATAAGGGCTTCCCGGCGAACCAAAAGGGTTCGGGCAAAAATAAGGGATGAAATGAAAAAGAATCTGTACACCCGGCAAGTCGAAAACCTGAAAAGGCGGCTTGGGCAAAAATGGGTATCCCGGTGGACTGAAAACCCGAAAGGGCGGTCCAGGCAAAAGTTAGGGATAAAGCGTAACACTATGTCTCATTGGATCACCTTGCATCTAGAATTCGACATCAACTATCTGACTCAGACCTCGGCATTGACCAATCAGCTTCATCTTCAACTAAGCAGCAAAGTGAGGAGACGCTTGAAGACATAAAGGCGATAGCAGAGTTGGAACCCAGTGGGAATATTGTACACATAACTGTTTTGTTTCCTTTTCAAAATTGTAAATTCTATGTTATTCGGCGGCATTCTCTTACTAGGATGTCAGCCTCTTGTACAAAAACGCCTATTCACACGAAAATTTCAAAATCAATACAAATTCACTTTTCCATACAAATTGCCATTGTTTTTCCTTTTTCTGTTTTGTCTTGCGAAGAACGTCCAATGTTCATTTTTTATATATGCATTTGACATTAAATTGTTGATTCATAAATATTTGCATATGAAACAAAAGACTAATTACAGGTGACATCAGAAACAGGGGCAATGTAGAGTTGTCTAATGCAGTCTGGTTGCTTTTTCCGCCAAGGTACCAAGGTAGATTTAACTGAAGAATGTGATCAAATTATCTCAACTCCCCGCAGAGTATGACAAGATAGCAGTATTCCCCGGCGGAATATCAATACCCCAGTGCAATTCCAAAAGTTTCCCCAGGAAAGTGGAATCCATATCCCCAGCAGGTCTTGAAGCTTATCCCCAGTAGATTCTGGAAGCTTATCCCTTGCAGAATACGAACGTCTCTCCCGAGCTTTATTCAAAGTTATTCCTCACAAGGGCTTATAATTGGGTTATCCTCAGCTAATTGCCACGGAAGATCGCCCTCGGCAAAATTCTTCCTATCCCCAGCGGAGTTCATCAAAATTCCCCAACATAACTTATCAACACCATCCCCAGCGGAGTTTATCATCATTATCCCCAGCGGAGTCCATCATTGAAATCCTCAGTGAAGCTCTCGTCAAACTTCAGCAAAGTATCTCTTCCACAGAGCAATTCCCCGCAGAGTGATCTCTCCAACAAGTTTATTCCTCAATGGAGTCATCTTCTCCTACCAGTGTATTCTTGCAACCGTCATCCCCAGCGGAAGCGAAGAGCTCTACTCTTCAATATCAGCCCAGGATTCAATTCCCCGGCCGGTCGTCAAGGATTTATTTTCCTAGACGAAAATACATTCATAAACATTTCACATTTCATACATCTTGCTTACATACATGATAAAATGCATACAACATTATCTCATGTTGAACATCATGACATCATGCATCATGACATTGCATACAACTGATGTTTTTGCCTTTTCAGGGAAAAAGACAATCCCAAAGACAACTATCTATCAACTATCACAATTCCAGATTCGAATCCTGTATCCAGCCAGGGCATATCTGTTGACCACATTTCCAGACTCGATTCATGTATCTAGCCAGGGCACGTCTGAAGATTTCAAGATTCGATTCCTGTATCCAGCCAGGGCATATCTGTTGACGACTATTTCCAGATTCGACTCTTGTATCCAGCCAGGACATATCTGTTGACCACATTTCCAGACTCGATTCATGTATCTAGCCAGGGCACGTCTGAAGATTTCCAGATTCGATTCCTGTATCCAGCCAGGCATATCTGTTGACGACTATTTCCGGATTTGATTCCTGTATCCAGCCAGGGCACATCTGTGAGTAACCGATTGTAGATTCGACACCTGTATCTAGCCAGGGCATATCTGCATGAGGAGATTGAAGATCAAACACCTGTAACAAGCCAGGAAAACATTCGTCTTTCTCAAATACACAAGTTTTCGCTAAGGAATCTCTTATGCGATCAACGCTTCCAAATGGCATCTATAAGCCCATTCCCGACAAGGTTCTGTCACATCTCCAGATGGCATCTATAAGCCCATCTCCCTATCCACCATCTCTCCAAATGGCATCTATAAGCCCATTCCCGATATCACATTGCTGATACTCCAACATGCGAGTGCAAATTTCCGGGCACTCTAGTGTCCAATCTCCTTTTACCCTCGAGACACGACAGGCAAACTTGCCAATCTAACTCTTCAGGTTCAAGAAGATTGAACAGGGGAAACTGTTGTACCCCAAAATTTTCCCTCCCATTTCCTCAATATTTTCTCATCACAAGACCCTTGAAGATCAAGACCCAGTTAGGGTTTCCTCTGCTCAAGACTTCTCCTTGCACTGTTGACCCAAATTAGGGTTTGTGTTTGCACAAAGATATTTTGACCTAAAATGCCTAAGATGAATTTCATGCTTCATGTTGGACTCCCAAGTTTATCCATACCAAGTTTCAAGTCTTGATTCCAAATTTTGCCCAGTCAATTGGACAGTTGACCTAGAAATCAACTGTATTGAGGAAAAAGTCAACTGTGGCCAATTGACAGTCAAATCTCATGAAAATTGACCCACGTCAACATTGTGAACTCACATGGACCATTTGATCAAGTTTAGATCACAATTCCAGAAGAAATTTGATCAGATCATCAAAAGGGCAAAATGGTCATTTTTAGGGTTTTGACTGCACAAAAGCAATTTTTGACTGTTTGACCTAGCCAATGGCAAACCAAGCTCACATATGGACTCAAGGACCCCATGGAATTGTCTTGACATGCTCAACAAGTTCAAAAGATCCCAAATACACAAGATTGACAGTTGAATTTCCCAGTCAATTGATCAATTTTGACTGTATACTGAAAAGTCAAACTTTGACTTTTTGGTCAAAATCAAGTGTCAAGATTCATTTTTCATTAAAACATGCCAAATCATGAAACTTGTTCATCAAGAAATCAAGAAATGCAAATTAGGGTTTGAAATGAAGATTTTTTCATAACTTAGAATTTTTCTAAGTTATGAAAAACCCTAATTTTTTCCTAACTTTGCCCCACTTTCTCACCAAGATTCATTTGGATTCAAGAAAAAGTCAAAACATGAAAGTTGTATCCTATTGCATAATCTACAACTTTGATTCACAAAGATTTCCCAAAAGAAGCTTGTAGCTCAAGTTACAATTTTTGGAACAAGGGTACCAAACCATTCTTAACTTAGAGAAGATTTGACCTATTTTAGACAAGGTTTTTACCTAACTTCAAGACCATTTTTCACACACTTCCTCTTGGAATTTCAATTTGCATTTCAAAGATGGATTGTAGTACACATTCCAAGATTTCCAAAATGTCCAAGAACTCATCAAACAACCTCATGGTTAGGGAGAATCGAATTTGACAATATGGGAAAAACTCACTTTTGAATTGGCCAAGTTACATGTTCATACATTTGTGCCATTTTGAATTCAGCATTCTCTCCTTGATTACAGGCCTCTAAACCATCCAAAACTCATAAATTTAATGCCAATCCTTTGTGCGAAAGTGTTGTTCTATGAGTTCAAACATTATATGCAAGTTTAATCCATTTATAGAAAAAAGTGAAATAGCCATTTTTGAAAAGTTGCACTTTATGTCAATTGGTAAATCAAGAAGGTACAAAGGAAATCTCTTTGGCACAAGTTTATGAGTTAATCACACTGATCAAGGGGAAGGTTAGCAGCATAGTATGGGGGCCTGTACAGGCTAGAAACACCAAGTGGCCATTGCTTGCTTAAAGTGTAAGAAACATTGCATAACATAAACCAACTCTCATATCAGTTAACCAAGGTTTATAAAAAGTTATCAAACACATTCAAGACATTCATTCTGAGCTAGAACACGAGCAAACCAAGTCCCAAACACTCTCATTCCCAGAATCACCTTCAAACTGCTCAAAACAGGGCATCCCTGTAGTTTGAGTTCCATAGCTCAAACCTTCCATGCTTTCTTGCTAAAAACACATCAAACACATTCCCTAACATCCCTTCAAGCTAACCAAAACCTCAAACACGACCTGTAACACTCCCAGGCAGCATCACCATTTTCATTTTCTTGTTTTGCAGTTTAAGTTCTATAGCACGATTCAAAAGGTTTCAAGACAAAGTAAAGCTTGGAATAGCATCCCTGGACATCAAGGAAGTTGTACCAATCATCACCTTGCATTGAAGACACCTCAATCACCAGATACAACTTCAACTGAACAGGTAAGTTCATGAACTCGAATCTCTCTATCCATGCATTGTTAGCTTTAGGTTTGTGAAGAAAACATGTCACATTCATAGCCCTGAACATGCCCATGTGGTTAGATTTCATTTATATTATGTATGCTTAGAGAATTTCAAGTCTGAATATTGATTAAAAAAACTAGGTCAGGAATTGGGGAGAAGAAATTCTCTCTCATTTCTGAGAGTTAGATTGATTTCTTTACATGTTTAGAATCGTGACATGATGCTCTATAACTTTGCTGTTGTGAGTTTTTGATGAAAGCCAAAGAATCAGGATTTAGGCTTGACAATGGAAAACGCGCGCTTTGTTCTTGATTCAAACAGTCTGGAGGTTGAAGAAGGTCCTTTGGGCTGGGCCTGTTTCACATTTCTTTTTGCACCTTGATTTTATTTTTACACCCCCTGAGCCCATTTTGCTTATTTTAATGATTTTTGATTTTTTTTTCTTTTTTGTTCTGATTCATTTATTTTTTCTCACATTATTGAAAAATAAAAAATATTTTTTATATCATTTTCATATTTATTAGGCATTTATTTATTTGAATGAGTTATTTGTGCATAAATAAATAAATAGATATACTTTTTACTAAAAATACTAAAAATAGTGCAAACACATTTTTATACCATTTTTATTCTTATTTTATCTTCTGAAAATATTTTATATAAATATACTTTTTTTTTTAAATATTAAATATTATTATTTTTGTATATATCCAATATATTTAACAAATAATATAAATACACATATTTATTAGTATATTTAGGTCAAAATACAAAATATACACACTTTTATTTTTTGTTAATATTTAATATTAAAATACCTTTTTGACAAATATACTTCATTTTTTATTTTATCTTTGTATATAATAAATGAATATTGTGCATATTTAATAATTAATACATTTACTTATTAAAATTAGGGTTTTGCCCTAAAATACATAAAAACTTCAAAAAATAATACTTTTATTTTTGTTTATTTTGACATATAAAAATACTTTTTTTCCATACATACAAAAACCATTTTTGCATCTTACATATTTATTCTTATTTCATTTAATTTGTGCAATTAAATATCTTGTAAATAATTCAATATTGATGTAATAGTCTAGGTTTAAATTCCTTGTCAAAAATCCCCATTTGAGCATTTGTACCCCCCTTCCCATATATTGTGTTGTAATAGCTTAGTAAATTTATTTTTCGCACTTTATTGCTTTCTAATTATACCATGTTAGAATTAGGGTTTGTATGCGAATCAAAAACAACAAAAATAGTTTGACCTAATTTCAAGATAAACAAGCATGAAAATGGACAACACAAATCACACTTACACCCCCTAGGGTATTACACTTGTTGCCTTCAATAAATGGGCCATATTGCATGTTAGGTCTCTTTGGGCAAAACAAACAATCAAATGATCATAGTCCCTCGATGACGCTTTCAAAAAGTTGCCTAAACAAATGATCAAGTCCCTTAAAGAAAATTGCCCAAAGATACTTGGCACCATTGCAATTATGGTCTAAACGATGACCCGCGCCCGTCCCTTTCACATCCTAACATGAGATTGTCCACCAAATACAATGGTGGAACAAACTTGTTAAAAGGGTTAAAACATAGCAATAATCTTTGAGAAATTTAAGAGTAGATAACCTCTTAGTTACTTGAATCAAACTTGCAAAAACAAAACACTTGCCTATTTTCTAAAACCACACCTCACAACACTTTCAAAACAAACTTTCAAAAACAAATGAAAACCTTTTCAAAAGACATACACCTTTGTATACATCCCAACATGGATCATTACAAAGGTTGCCACCACATTGGCTTCTTTTCAAAACATTTTTCAAACCCACACACACAAAGCACCATTTCAAGTAAATTGAAAACAAAAGGCAAGTTGATCTAAGCAAGTAACTAAGAGCCCATGGATAACCATGGATAGAAAGGGTGCTAATATCTTCCCTTTTTATAATCTACTCCCCGAACCCAAGAAAACATCTCAAAGGTTTTTGCTGTGCTTTTTAAACCTTTCCTTAGGATAAAATAAAAAGTCGGTGGCGACTCTTGCTCAACCGAAACATTTGCGAAAACAAACGCAAAACCATAGTCAGTTCTCCCACCGTATCACAGCTTCCATCAAACGTTCCACCATACATGCTCATGCGCTAGCCTGCCAAGTGGCTTCAAGGTCCAATCCAATGGCCTCAGAATGAAATCCAGGGTGCACCCTAGTCAACCAACGTACACACGATCAGGAAAGTCAGCTGGGCTCTATGCTTCAATGGGCCAAAATTACTTCAGTTTACCTCCACATGGGCCTGACACCCCCCTTGGTTTGCATATTTTTTCAATTTAATTTTCTTTTCTTTCTAATTCTTTTTAATTGTTTTAATTGTTTTCATTAATTCACCATTAATCAACTTTTCATAATAAAATCAGAAAAATCAAAATTGTAAAATATATTTAATTTCACCATTAAAATATTTTTGTAGATAAATGTTAATAATTAACTTAGTTAATTTAGGTTTTAATTTTAACGCTTTTTTTCTTAATAAATAAAAAATATATAGAATTAGGTTTTTTGACATTTTCATCTTTTTCTTAATTAATTATTTTCCTCATTAATCACCATTATTAATTACTATTTTTGTACATAAATATGTAAATTAACTAATTAGTTTAAGTTAGGTCAACTTTGACGTTTTATTAATAATTAAAATAATTTAGAACTAGGGTTTCTTTCTTAATTTTAATTTCTTATTTTCATTAAATACAAAAAACATAAAAAACACTTTCTTTTTTTATTAAATAATTAATTAGACTTTAATTTAATTTAATTTCTCAAAAGGGTCAAAACCCTCGGACGTTCATTTTAATTTCTATTTTGCGCATTATTTTTCTTGTTGATTATTATGTAACTGCTTTCCGGATGTAATAGTAATTAGGTCTCTTTTACTTTCCGCATCTTTATCAAAAACAGGTCTTTGTATTTTGGCGATGTATAGACCCGCGCCTTGTAATAGCGTAGCTTCTATCTTTCTGTATTTTACTTTCCGCACTCTTAAATTCTAACTTGTATGAAAGAATGTATGCTAATTAAAAACAAGCGTAGCTCACAATGCCATGATCAAAGATAAACTTAACATGAAAACAACACACAAATACACACACCACTTCTAGGGTACGCCTCACTCGTTGCCTTCAAAACGTGGTCGTTAAGTATAGGACGTTTTAGCGGTCCTTATGTCCATGATCCAGTTGCCTCGAAACAGTTGTCTCGAAACGGTTGCCTCGGATTAAAAAAAAGGATCAAGGACATAAGGGTAGCTTCTAAGGTGTCCTACTGTTGCTTCGGTGACCACATTGTCCCTACAATCGAATTGACCCGAACACCTCCGACGGTGGTGCTACCTACCTCTCAATGGTGGGATAGCACTACTTTAGGGACTTCTACACAGCTTAATTCCTTAAGGTAGGTAGATGACTCATGGATACTTGCTCTCTAAAAAACAAATCAAAAATCTTTTCACACTGACACTTTCAAAAGGCTTTCAAAACGAATTTTTCAAACACTCTTGAGGACAGATACAAGAGTTATTTAGAAATCTTTCAATGAAACTTTTTCAAACCCACTCACATTTTGAAAAGCAAACATTTTGAAAACATAAGAGCAAGTATCTAAGAGCCCATGGATAACCATGGATAGAAAGGGTGCTAACACCTTCCCTTTCTATAAATCTACCTCCCGAACCGAGAAACGTTCTCATAAGGAATTTTGATGTGCTTTTGTCCTGTCCATGTTGGAGAAAATAAAAGACGGTGGCGACTCTTGCTTCCGCGACATTTCACGAACCAGCTTTAAACAGTCAGTTCTAAATCCACCGATCACACTTTGTTTCTTGAACCGTGAACCATGCCACGTTATAACCCTTAAAAGTCCTAGCTGAAGCATGGGTTAGTTTGAAAGCATAATGTTACAAAAGGTATCCTGACTCCTGTAGGACTTGCTGTAAATCCTGAGTTGACATCACATTTTACAAAATTTTCCTGTCTTACTGAAAAATGCATTTTCAAAAATTTCAAGACAGACATAAGCTTTGCATTCTTAAAATAACATTGTTGGCATGTGACTATTTGTTCAACAGCAGAGAAATTCGCACGAAGAATATCTAGTGAACAAAAAATCTTCTCAATAAAAAGGATCACCTCAAGGGGAAAAACACTTCCAACCAAGGGGAACGGCATGATCAGTGTCCATCATCTGGGGCAGTCAAGTCAAGATTCAAGGAATCTCTCAAAGATGCCAAATAGCCAGGGGAAAATTTCCGTCTGAATCACTTGGGGCATTGCGCATGAATTCCAGCAACAAATCTTGCATGATCAAATGAACATCTTCTGGTAGTATGGAAACACAACGCTACCGACAGTGACAACTCCCTACACCCTGAGAGTGTGGACATAGTCAGAAAACACTGCGCGTGAACAAAAACCCACTAGGTCGACTGGCCTAGGCAAAAATAAGGGCATCCCGACGAACCAAAAAGGTTCGGAAAAAAATTAGGGATAAAGAGAAAAATTTGTATACCCGACAAGTCGAAAACCTGAAAAGGCGGCTTGGGCAAAAAAGGGTATCCCGATTGACTGAAAATCTGAAGAGACAGTCCAAGTAAAAGTTAGGGATTAAAGCGTACGACTATGTCCCGTCATCTCGTCACTTAGAAGACTTATCATTCCGATCGGCAGTTACCAAGCACCTCATAGGTTGGGATAACACTCGATCCACAAGGCCTCCGCATGCACCTTCTCCCGCAGATACAGGGGCAGAAAAATCTCGATGCAAAGCCATCGTCATATCCTTAGTGTGATACGGTGGGAGAACTCACTTGAGGTTTTGCGTTTGTTTTCGCAAATGTTTCGGTTGAGCAAGAGTCGCCACCGACTTTTTATTTTATCCTAAGGAACGGTTTAAAAAGCACAGCAAAAACCTTTGAGATTTTTCTTGGGTTCGGGGAGTAGATTATAGAAAGGGAAGGTATTAGCACCCTTTCTATCCATGGTTATCCATGGGCTCTTAGTTACTTTCTTAGATCACTTGCCTTTTGTTTTCAATTGTTTGAAATGGTGCTTGTATGTGTGGGTTTGAAAATGTTTTGAAAAGAAGCCAATGTGGTGGCAACCTTTGTAATGATCCATGTGGGGATGTATACAAAGATGTATGTCTTTTGAAAAGGTTTTCATTTGTTTTTGAAAGTTTGTTTTGAAAGTGTTGTGAGGTGTGTTTTTTAGAAAATAGGCAAGTGTTTTGTTTTTGCAAGTTTGATTCAAGTAACTAAGAGGTTATCTACTCCTAAATTTCTCAAAGTTTATTGCTATGTTTTAACCCTTTTAACAAGTTTGTTCCACCATTGTATTTGGTGGACAATCTCATGTTAGGATGTGAAAGGGACGGGCGCGGGTCATCGTTTAGACCATAATTGCAATAGTGCCAAGTATCTTTGGGCATTTTCTTTATGGGACTTGATCATTTGTTTAGGCAACATTTTGAGAGTGTTATCGAGAGACTATGATCATTTGATTTGTTTGTTTTGCCCAAAGAGACCTAACATGCAATATGGCCCAATTTTGAAAGGCAACAAGTGGAATACCCTAGGGGGTGCAAGTGTGATTGGTGTGTTCATTTTCATGCTTGTTTGTCTTGAGATTAGGTCATGACTATTTTGTCGTTTTTTCACATACAAACCCTAATTCTAACATGGTATAATTAGAAAGCAATAAAGTGCGAAAATAAATTTACTAAGCTATTACAAAACCAAATATGGGAAGGGGGTACAAATGTTCAAATGGGGATTTTGACAAGGAATTTAAACCTAAAACTATTACATCAATGTTGAATTATTTACAAGGTGATTAATTTGCATAAATTAAATAAAATAGAACAAATGTGCAAGATGCCAAAAATGGTTTTTATATGTATGGAAAAAGGTATTTTTACATGTCAAAAGAAAGTATTATTATTCTTTTAAATTTTCCATATTTAGGGTCAAACCCTAATTCTCTAAAAAATGTATTATTTATTCAATATACACAATATTTATTATTTATACACAAAAAATAAAATAAAAATAAAGTATATTTGTAAAAAATGATTTTTTAGTATTAAATATTAATAAAATAAAATATGTATATTTTTAGTATTTTTATCCTAAGTGTATTAATAAAAATATATATATATATATATATATATATATATATATATATATATATATATATATATATATATATATATATATATATATATATATATATATATATATATATATATATATATATATATATATATATATATATATATATATATATATATATATATATATATATATATATATATATATATATATATATATGTATTATTCATTAAATATGTATTATATATATAAATTAATAATATTTAATATTAAATAAAAAAGTATTTTTTCTATAAAATATTTTCAGAAAGTAAAACAAAATAAAAATGTATAAAAAATATATTTACACTATTTTAGTATTTTAAATAAAAAAAGTATACGTATTTATTGATTTATATACAAACTAAAAGAAAAATCAAATAAATGCCTAATAAATTCAAAAATGGTGAGAAAAAATATTTTTATATTTTTAATATTATGAGAAAAAATAAATGAGCCAATCAAAAAAAAGAAAAAGTCAAAAACATTAAAAAATGAATGAAATGGGCTCAGGGGGTGTAAAACCAAAAAGGTGGTGTGAATAAGAAAATAACTCAGGCCCAGCCCAAGAAGACATTGTCTTCAACCTTCAGACAAAACCAGTTCAAAACGCGCACCCTTCTTCTCAAACTTCTAACTCCTGATTCCTGGCTTTTCAATGAAAACTCATAACATAAAAAATGTTCAGCATCAAGAGACGAATCCAACCATATGCAGAACTTGTCTTAACTCTCTAAGATGAGGGAGAATTTCTTCTCCCCCAAATCCTGACCTAGATTTTCTTCCAAGTTCAGACCCAAAATTCTTGCAACACACATAATATAAATAAAATCTAATTATATGGGCATGTTCAGGGCTATGATTGTGACATATTTTCTTCACAAACCTAAAGCTAACAATGCCTAATAAGAGAGATACGAATTCAAAAACTTACCTATTCAGTTGAAGTTCTATTTGGCAATGGAGAAACTTTCAGTGCAAAGTGATGATTGGGATAGTTTCCTTGAGGTCCAGGGATGCTATTCCAAGCTTTACTTTGTCTTGAAAGCTTTTGAATCGAGCTAGAGCACTTCACCTGCAAATCAGAAAAGCAAAAATGGTGGAACCAATTAGAGGGATTACAGGTCGTGTTTTAGCTTTTGGTTAGCTTGCATAGATGGTAGGGAAGGTGTATGAACTGGTTTGGACAAGAATGCTTGAAAGGATTGAGAGTTGGAACTCAATCTGCAGAGGTTGCTCTGTTTGAGCAGTTTCAAGGTGATTCTGAGTTTTGGGAGGGATTGGAGGTGAAAGGCTCATGCTTCAGCTTAGGATCAATGTTTTGAATGTGTTTGATAAGTTTTTTTTTGTGTTTGTCAACTGATATGAGAGTTGGTACAAGTTATGCTATGTTTCTTCTTTCTTAAGCAACAAAAGGCAAGTTGATGTTCTAGACTGATGCAGGCCCCCATAACATGCTGCAATCCTTTGCCTTGATCAGTGTAATGTGTCTCATAACTTGTGCCTAGAAGATTTTGACTGTACCACTTGGATTTGCAAAATGGACATAAAGTTCTACTTTTCAAAAATGGAAATAGTGCTTTTTCTAGTTAAGGGTTAATTCTCCATGTAATGTCCAAATGCTTAAAATAACAACTTGGCACAATGGTTTTGCATTAAATTTATGAGTGTCAAAGGGTTTTAGGACCTGTAATGTAGCTTAAGCATGCTGAGATTGAAATGCATAGTGTTATGAACATGTACATGGCCAAGAACAAAAGTGACTTTTTCCCATTTTGCAAAATTCGATTCTCCCTAACCATGAGGTTGTTTGAGAAGTTATTGGACATTTTGGAAAGCTTGGAATGTGTACTACAATCCTTATTTGAAATGAAAATTGAAATTCCAAGTGGAAGTGTATGGAAAATGGCCTTGAAGTTGGGTAGAAAACCTTGTCAATATAGGTCAAAAATTCACTAAGTTAAGAATGGTTTAGTGCCCTTATTCAAAAATTTGTAACTTGAGATACAAGCCTCATTTGGGAAAACTTTGTGAATCAAAGTTGTAGATTATGCAACAAGCTACAACTTTCATGTTTTGACTTTTGTTTGAATCCAAATGAATCTTGGTGAGAAAGTGGGGCAAAGTTGGGGAAAAATTAGGGTTTTCCATAACTTAGAAAAAATTCTAAGTTATGAAAAATTCCCATTTCAAACCCTAATTTGCATTTCTTGGTTTCTTGGTGAACAAGTTTCATGATTTGGTATGTTTTGGTGAAAAATGAATCTTGACTCTTGATTTTGACCAAAAAGTCAAAGTTTGACTTTTCAGTATACAGTCAAAATTGATCAATTGACTGGGAAATTCAATTGTCAATCTTGTGTACTTGGGATCTTTTGAACTTGTTGAGCATGTCAAGATAATTCCATGGGGTCCTTGAGTCCATATGTGGGCTTGGTTTGCCATTGGCTAGGTCAAACAGTCAAAAATTGCCCTTGTGCAGTCAAAACCCTAAAAATGACCATTTTGCCCTTTTGGTGATCTGATCAAATTTCTTGGGGAATTGTGATCCAAACTTGATCAAATGGTCCATGTGAGTTCATAATGTTGATGTGGGTCAATTTTCATGAGATTTGACTGTCAATTGGGCACAGTTGACTTTTTCCCCAATGTAGTTGATTTCTAGGTCAACTGTCCAATTGACTGGGCAAAACTTGGAATCAAGATTTGAAACTTGATATGGATAAACTTGGGAGTCCAACATGAAGCATGAAAGTCATCTTAGTCATTTTAGGTCAAAATCTCTTTGTGCAAACACAAACCCTAATTTGGGTCAACTGTGCAAGGAGAAGTCTTGAGCAGAGGAAACCCTAACTGGATCTTGATCTCCAAGGGTTTTGTGATGAGAAAATATTGAGGAAATGGGAGGGCAAATTTTGGGGTACAACACTTAGCATGTGTCCCAATAACATTCACTCCCCGCAGAGTAAGAGAAAGACAGTGGTGTTAATTCTCCCCAACTGAAGCTCGCAACCGCGAATGAATCGACAATATTATCCCCAAGCAGAGTTTGTCTACCATCAGCATTGGAAAATTATCCCCAGTGGAGTTTGTAGAATTATCCCCAGTAAAGCCTAAAAGATTATTCCCAGTGAAGTCGCAACTGGAAAACCATCCCCAGCGGAGTTCATTCCCTTTTACAAACAGAAATTCAATCCCCAATAGGATTCATCATCGCCGGCAATGACGACTCATCCGCAGCTGAGTTTATTTCTCCAAATTAACAGGTCCTCTAGTAGAGTATGTCCTCCCAACAGAGTCATTTCCCCATCAGTTTATTCCTCAGCGGAGTTATCCTCTCCTGCAGGTTTATTATCACAATCATCTTCATTCACTATCCCCAGCAGAAACGAAGAATTCAATTCTTTTCTCCAGCAGCAATCCGGGATTTATTTTCCCAGCTAAAAACATCGCATTTCCATACATCATGACATGCATACGCATCATACGACACAATCTCATTTATTTTGAGAACATCATCGCTTGATACATATCATGCATTACATACAACTAACCTTTACCTTTCAGGAAGGATACGATTAAATTCTCACAAAATTCAAGCTATGAAGCTTTTACCTCAGTTGAATTACGAACGAGTTCCTAAATCTCAGCAGAGATGTTTCCTCAGTTGAATTAAAATTGAGTTCCTAAATCTTGACATAGATGTTTCCTCAGTTGAATTACGGACGGGTTCCTAAATCTCAGCAGAGATGTTCCTCAGTTGAATTACGGACGAGTTCCTAAATCTCAGCAGAGATGTTTCCTCAAATGAATTACGGACGAGTTCCTAAATCTCGACAGAGATGTTTCCTCAGTTGAATTACGAAAGAGTTCCTAAATCTCGACAGAGATGTTTCCTCAGTTGAATTACGGACGGATTCCTAAATCTCAGCATAGATGTTCCTCAGTTGAATTACGGATGAGTTCCTAAATCTCAGCAGAGATGTTTCCTCAGTTGAATTACGGACGAGTTCCTAAATCTCGACAAAGATGTTTCCTCGGTTGAATTACGGACAAGTTCCTAAATCTCGACAAAGATGTTTCCTCAGTTGAATTACGGACAGGTTCCTAAATCTCAGCAGAGATGTTCCTCAGTTGAATTACGGATGAGTTCCTAAATCTCGACAGAGATGTTTCCTCAGTTGAATTACGGACGGGTTCCTAAATCTCAGCAGAGATGTTCCTCAGTTGAATTACGGACGAGTTCCTAAATCTCGACAGAGATGTTTCCTCAATTGAATTACAGACGAGTTCCTAAATCTCGACAGAGATGTTTCCTCAGTTGAATTATGGACGGGTTCCTAAATCTCAGCAGAGATGTTCCTCAGTTGAATTACGGATGAGTTCCTAAATCTCAACAGATATCTTTCCTCAGTTGAATTACGAACGAGTTCCTAAATCTCAGCAGAGATGTTTCCTCAGTTGAATTACAGACGAGTTCCTAAATCTCGACAAAGATGTTTCCTCAGATTGAATTACGGACGAGTTCCTAAATCTCGACAGAGATGTTTCCTCAATTGAATTACGGACGAGTTCCTAAATCTCAGCAGAGATGTTTCCTCAGTTGAATTACGGACGAGTTCCTAAATCTCGACAGAGATGTTTCCTCAGTTGAATTACGGACGAATTCCTAAATCTCGACATAAATGTTTTCCTCAGTAGAATACAGACGACCGAAGCTCCTAAAATTCTACTTCTCTCAATAAAGATTAGTCTTCCCCAGCGGAATCTTCCTCAACAACAAGTATACAAGCTCTCGCTAAGGAATCTCTTATGCGATCGACACTCCTTCAGATGGCATCTTTAAGCCCATCCCCTCGTCAGCAATTTCCAAATGGTATCTGTAAGCCCATTCCCGACATCACAAGACAATTACCACTTCATGCGAGTGCAAATTTCTGGGCACTCTAGTGTTCAATCCTCTTCCACCTTCGGATCATGAAAGGCACGAAAGGCAATATATATCCTCAGGTTTAAGAAGATTGAAGAGGAGCAGCTGTTGTACCCCAAAATTTGCCCTCCCATATTTCTCAAAACATTTCAAGAAATATCCCCAAGTTGCTCAAGGTAGTCCAAGGGTTGACTAGACAAGCTCTCTCCTAAGGCAGTCTACCTCAAATTAGGGTTTCATGTTGCATCAAGATACTTGAGTCCAAGGGACACCAAATGCTCAACATTGTCCTAATATGTTCTCAAGATCATCCATCTCATGTTTCAAACCTTGCAGAGGAAGTTTGCTCAGTCAATTGCTCAAAGGCCCAAAAAATCGATTGTGCTAGGGCAAAAGTCAACTGTGACCCACATACAGTCAAACTTCAAGATTTTTGGCCAACATCCTCATTTTGAAGTTTATTTCATCATTTGATCAAGGGTTGATCATGATTCATCAAGGATTGCTCATAATTCATCAAGACTCAAAAGTTGCTAAATTAGGGTTTTATAGGAAAAAGTCAACTCAACTTTGACCAAGCATAACTTTCTCATACTTTATCAGAAATGACACATCCAAAGCTCATTTTGAATAGGATGTAATTACCTAAAATTAATCTTCAGCTCCCAAGTTCAAAATGTGCACTCACAAGAAGATATAAATTTGGACATTATAGGTCATTTTAAAAAGTCAACAAAAACACCTTTTGGGTCAAAGCTTCTTACATGAACATGGAAGATCCAATTGAGATGAAACCAAAGAGGTTTCTTAGGGGACATTCTAATCTTTCTAAAAAATCAAAGAACACCCTCATAAGATTAAAATTGAGAGAGATATGCATTGTTAAAGTTGGACAATTTTTGAAAAAATGCATGAAGCAAATATTGACCAAACTTGGATTTTTTCCAAATGGGCCTATCTTTTCAAGTTTGAAACTCATTCCTAACATGGTCCACGACCTCTAAGCCCACCCATACATTTTTCTACTATTTATGCTATTTATTTTGATATTTTATTCATTAAAATTCAGAATTAAATAAATAAATAATATAAATAATGTAAATTTTGATGTGAATCCATTTTGGGAAAGTTTTATGCTGGTTTATGTCAATTGATTTCGTGCAATAACCTTTCAAATATGTCCAGGTTCATCCACATGTGAAAATGGCATAAAATCATCAAATATGGCATTTTTTTCAAATCTTGATCATGGTCTTAAAACACAACATTATGAGGGAGATTCTTTCCATGCTTTCTTGTCTCCTCATTCTCCTCTACAAATATAGAGCCATACAAGCTTGAAATGGACGAAAATCCTCTCTAAAAAGCTCTCAAAAAGCTCCTTAAAAAGCTCTCTAAAAGTCTTCAAAAAGCTCTCCAGAAATCAAAGAATTAGTGCAAGTCATATCTCAAGGTTCCGGTCTCTCTCAATTGAAATCAAACCTCAAACCATCCTCTTGAAGTCCTCAAGAGTCTTACAAGTCCCAAGAGCAATCCATCACACGCCTAGCACGCCCCCATTTGACAACACCGGTTTGGTAAAATTTTAAACTTTGAATCTCTAATTTTAATCACATTTTATGGTATGCTAATGTTTGTTTGAGTTTATATAGAAAATTTATGGATGGTTGAATCATAGGTTCCGCGCAATAATCAAAAAACACCATAGTTAGAGCATGAAGCTTTCGAAGATTCGGGCCTAGGGATTTCTGATGATTGCACCCTCTGTTTACTTTTGCTACTAGGTCCATCTTTATTTTCATGTTTTATTCGTTTTATTTATTTCTTCTAATCCCTTTTATTTTTTTTCAATAAACAAATATAAAAATCACATAAAAATAGATTTAGGATTTTTCTTAATTAAATTTTAATTTTATGTAAAACTTTAGTTTCTTTTTGTAAATAACTTAAAAATAATTAGAATAAATAGGTTTTATTACTAACTTAATTATATTTTATTTTTTCCTAAAATAACCAAAGAAACCAAAATAGGTCATGTAATTATTTTTATTAATTAATTGCATATTTAATTTAGAAAACTTATTTCTTTTATTAAAAACAACAAAAAACAATTTTTCTTTTAATTAGGTTAGAAGGGTCAAAACCTTAAATTCTCGTCGATCTTAATTCTTCTAGCGCGCTTTATTTTTATTATTTACCATATTGATGTAACTGCCTACAGTTTGTAATAGTTTAATTAGGACGTTTATTTACATTTATCGCTTTATTTTCAAAGGGTTTGTTTTTGGCTATGTAAATACCCGAAGTCTTGTAATAGCGTAGTTTAAATTCTGCATTTTAAATTCCGTAAATTATTAACTTTTAGATGTATGAATAATTAGGGTTTGCATGACAAGAATGTATGACTAATTTTAAAACAGTTAGATCACCCTAATGTGAAAAGATAAATAAACTGAAATTGAATCATTCGCACATGCGCACTCCTAGGATACACTCCCACTTGGTTGCCTTCGGTAAACGGTCATTGAGTATAGGATGTTTTAGTGGTCGTCCTTTTGTCTAAATAAAGATCAAAGTCCCGATTCGGAAAAGTTGCCTCGGAATGGTTGCCTCGGAATTGTTGCCTCGAATAAATTGATCTAAGACATTAGGGTTATTACTAAGACGTTCTAACATTGCTTTAGTGACCGTACGTCCCTTTCGAATTGACCCTCAAAACTCCAACGACGGTGCTACCTACTCACTAATAGTGGGATAGCGCTGTCTAAAAGAAACAAACATAGCACAATTCTTTTTTCGAGTAGGTAGATTAGCTCTTAAGTACTTGCTCAATCAAAACGAACTTTTTCTCACACTTACACTCCTTTACAAACAAATTTTTCAAAAACACTTCATTACACTCTTGAAGACAGAAGCAAGAGTTAAATCGAAGTCAAAATAAAAACTTTTCAAAGTGCAAAAACACAAAGAAAACAATTTTGAAAATGATGAGCAAGTACCTAAGAGCCCGTAGATAACTACGGATAGAAAGGGTGCTAATACCTTCCCTTTCTATAAATCTACCCCCCGTACTCAGAAATATCTCGAAAAAGGAATTTTTCTGTGCTTTTTTCCTTTCCCTGTTTGATAAAATAAAAGTCGGTGGTGACTCTTGTTTACCGCGACATTTTGCAAACACAAACACAAAACTCAAACCAGCAAATTCCTTAACGAAATAGGGAAACCACATCTCAGTTCTGGCCACCGTATCACACTCTAGTTTGTCAATGGAATCAGCAAGTTCCTGATCAGAGGAAAACTCAGTTTGACCCAATTCCAACGACCTATACTGAGTTGTTTCCTGTCCTAATGCAGAGGAATTTGGTTCAAACCCGACATCCACCAAAGATCCTTGAGAAGATGCCTTGGTACTACAAAGATGATTTGACTTATGCCTTTCATCAGGGAGCCGCTGGGCATAGTATCGAACATTGTTATCCATTGAAAGCTGAAGTCCAGAAATTGGTCAGAAGTGGTATCTTATCATTTAAGGATATTTGTCTTGAGGTTCAAGTCAAATCTTTTTCGAATAATAAGCATGATTGAAGAATACCCCTGGATTTTAAGGATGATTAGCCTCCTCAGTTTATTAGCATTTTTACTGCTTTCTCATTGCAATGTTTTCATATAAGAACTTGTTTGCATTTGAATGTTTAATCTTAATACAATGAGTATGTTTGTCCTGAAGAAATTCATTCGTTTCACTCGTATTTGTTTTCAATTTTAAATTTCTTTATGATACCAACTTGTTACCCATTCTCTTGCCTAGATAGAGATTGGAGGGAGGATGATGATATTAAAACGTAAATTTTCAGGTTGTATGCTTTTGGATAAAACCTTGTTGACGATGTACATGCATTGTTTCAAATTCCTAAACACCGGAGATATAAAGGAGCGAAAACCTCGTTAACCCCTTTGAGCCTTGAAGTGGGAGTTTCTTTTTCTATTCAGAAAAAAAAATCTCATTTTAAACCCGGGGCATGGTAGTGTTCAGTTAATCTGATTGAGTATTCAAATCTCATCAAGAGTGCGCATCTAAGGATATAATAATGGTTATCCTTCAAGAGGTTGAGGAAATTCAAAACCGCAATGTTTAATCTTTGCATATCAGTAGTGTGCATAAAAAGAAAACATTATCCCAATGGGTATCTCTCACACATCAGGATATCAACATATGACGATACAATAATGGTTATCCTTCATCTACCCAGAAATAGGGCAGTCATAATTCTTCCAACAAGTCACAAATGACTCGAAGTCACACGACATGTTCAAAAAGAAAAAAGAAAAAGGTAATATGAATAAAAAGAATGATGATGAAAAAGAAAGAGACAAAAATCCCCGTTAAGTCGGAACTTGAAAAAACAAGTCGCTTAGGCAAAAGTCAGGGCATCCCGCTGGAATTCAGAGTCAAATTCAAAATGAACTTGTCCAGGAAAAAGTTAGGGAAAGCGAAGAAGAAAAGAAAAGCCTGAAAGGCGAGAAAGGATTACGAGATGAAAATTCTCAGCAAAAAAAGGATGTTGTGTGATCGAACACCAAAAGAAAAAGTGAGTGATTGCCGTGTCCAAAGAATATCAACGGTTCCTCAACCATCAACTAAATTCCTCTTGAGAGATGAATGCTCATTTTGGTTTAACTGAATTTAGGACTGGAGAACATCATGAAGTGGGTGAGAACCAAATATTTTGAACCTTAAATCTTTTTTTCTAAAAACGTGAACCAGGCCATGTTACAACCCTTAAAATTCCTAATTGAAACATAGTTTATTTCGAAAGCATACTTCAACGAGATAGCGTTTCCTGACTCCCATGAGTTTTGCTAAATTATTGTGTTGGTATCATATGCTTTTGTTATCTTTTATGAAAAAATCAACATCACATCATGATTAGTGATTAACTCACAAGGTTTTGCGAAATCTTTTCAATAAAATCTTCAAGACTTACATAATTGTTGCATTAGAATTTTCATTCTTAGAATAAACATTTTCTGCTTGTAAAACAACTGCTTGATATCATGGAAGTTTACATTTGAGTACCAGCAAAAGGCATGTCACTGAGAAGAAGTTGTTAAGCAAAGAGGATGCAACATTTAGCCAATCTAGGGCAGTTACGTCAAGATTCGACAAATCTCTAGAAGCCTTTTGATCAAGAAGGTTATCTTAAAAGCATATAGTCAAGGGAAAGTTGTGAAAGTCATCTTTATCAGCACAGTAAACTTGAGACACCAAAGTTGTTTCCAAGGGCATTTCCAGATTTTTTTTGTCAAGATAGTTACTATGTTCTCCCCCAAGTCGAGAATCTTCCTCAAGAAGGACTATATCTCGTGATCCGCTTTGTAGATGTGTGCATGGTTTCCTCTATAATTATTGATCAGTTAATGGGTTTCTTACAGGCTATAGGGTGGTGTTGGGTTTATAATCCCATATTCCCCAGTCAGATCTTGTTGCGGATTTCTTCAGCTGTGTGTGGTTCTATCCCCAGTCAGGCTGTGATCAAACAGAGATTAAATAGCTATGAAGCCTTCACTCATTTTATGGATTTCTTTCTCCCTTTATGTATTGAGAATTGATGAATCTTTTATAGAGCATTGCTCCCTCCAGTTACGACATTGTCGTTGTTATGTGCTTCCCAAGTAGCCAGACAAAGGCATTATATCTTCTAAGAAGTTTTGAGACAGTTGTCAACTTTTTGGGTTTTCTCTCACCAAGTGTTGAGTCTGATTTAAAATCCCCATAATTTTGACTTCTTGTTGTGATGATCAATTTCCTGATTCCCCAAAAATATATCATGGGATCACTCTTGCTAATATGTGCATGATTCTCTTTTGTTTCTTTCCTAGAGTAGTTGGAGTTCATACCAATTGATATATGGAGCGATGTTGGGCATGTAATCCCATTTTCCCCAGTCAAATCTTGGTTCATTTGTTTTTCTCCAAGTTGATTATTTTGATTTCAGATTTGCAGGGTCTGAAGCCTCTATCCCAGATTTCCCAGTAAGGTCTTTGCTCATATGACAAAAATCCCTCTTCCCTTTGTATACTGAGGTGGAATTATTTGCAAAATGTCGCCCTTTGCAGTGCTAGCATTTTTGTTGTTGTTTGCTTCCCAGGAAACCAGGAAAGGGCAATATCTTTTCTAAGAAGTGTTGAAACAGTTGTCAACTTTTTGGGTTTTCTCTCGCCAAGTGCTGAGTTTGATTTAAAATCTTCATAAGTTTGATTTCTTGTTGTAATAAATCCCCAAGTGAAGCTGATATTTTGTTTCTAGCTGGAAATTGTTATCCCTGTAAGGTTTCATAATTTCTCCCTAGAGAAGTTGGTGTAACCCTCACTCTCAATATTGAAGAATGTATTTTGGGTTTCCCCTCGATGATTTGGTGTTGCCCTCCTCAATGAAGGAAGTGCGAGATCCCCAGCTGATGTCTCGACAATGTGGTATTATTTTCCCCAGTGAAATCAGCATTGCAATCCCCAATAAGAGTACAGACCTTGAAACATTTGTTTTTCCCTATTGAAGTCTGTATGATATTCCCCGGTGAAACCTGGAAGAGAATGTTATATCCCTGTATCTGTATTGATTTGTTGTTATGATTTGACTATTTTCGAATTATGTTCCTTCCCATTGGAGTTAAGCCGTGAAATAGGAATTTGTTTACTCTATTGGTGCTCACTTTCTATTGAGGTTTTCATCCTGGATGTGATTTAGCCGAGTTTTGACTGTACCCGAGTTAGTTTTGTCTGGTTATCCCCAGTGTTATATGTTTGTTTGGTCAGCATATACATAATAACATTCATATATTAATGCATACATCATGCATAGTTGAATTTAGCAAATCATTGCTCATTTTCATTCATTAATATTTTGTTAGTGTATTACCCTGTTTTGCAGAGTTACGTTATCGTCTATCCAATAGAGTGTCAACCTTAAACAGAAAGTGTGTATTCTTTCAATCTCTCCACTGAGTTATCCCTCGTGGAAGATTTTGCTTTAGACTTCCTTTCAGCTCTTTGTCTGGATAGAACGCGGTTCCCTCTTGAGTTTATTTCTCATGAGTTATTATTTTGGTTGACTGATTCATTCTGGTTTATCTCTGGTTTGAATCTATGGTCTCCGGCAATATTATTATTTTGATTTCGGAAAGCTTTGAGCCCTAGTTTAAGAATGTGCATTTATTTTGCACGTAAAGATTTTATCTCCTCAACAGGAGTATGTTGGCATTTCCCCAGGAAGCCATATTTCTTTCCCCAGGAAGTCATTTTTACAACTCCTTCTCATAACAGCAAGTAGCAGGTCTCTTTATTTGAGCAACATGTACTTCCTCGATAAGTTTGTTATTTCCCCGAGGAGATTCGTTTGTACTCCAATGAATGGTAGTCTCGTCATTATGGGAGATAGTTCGTTGTTGAGATTTGTTACTCCAATGAATGATATCTTTATCATTATGGAAGGTAGTTTGTTGCTGAGATTTTTTACTCCAATGAATGGTAGTCACGTTATTATGGGAGATAGTTCATTGTTAAGATCCTTTTATGATGGATGGTAGTCTCCTCATTGTGGGAGATAGTTCTTCGTTGAGACTCACTTTGCTTTGAGTAGTTCATTTGTTTCCAGTGATAAGTATTGATGCCAATCATTTATTACCACCCCTAATATTGGTATTTATCGGTATTATCTTACCATTCCTATTCAATAAAAGTCGACGTTACCTTTTTGCTATCTTCTCTATGAATACAGTTCGTTGTCAAATTACTCCAATGGGTGATAAGTCTTTTCAATATGATAAAGACAGTTCATTGTGAAATCTTCATAAGTGGCGGTCTCTTTATTTGAGACAGCTTGTATATTACCCTTTCCAGGCGGAATGCCTTGGTTAAAGAAAAAGTTGAGACTCGTTCTAGGTGAAATGCCATAATTTTGGGAAACTTGTTATTGTCAATACGTTCTTCCTACCTTCAGTGGAAGTTAGTAGTTTCACCTTCAGTAAAAGTTGGTGAATCTTTGTTCCTCTACCTTCAGCTATTGAGTTGGTAGTTTACCGTTATCTGTGAGTCGGTATCTTTTTGATCTTCTACCTTTAACTATTGAGTTGGTATTTTACCGTCATCTGTGAGTCGATATCTTTTTTATATTCTATCTTTATCTATTGAGTTGGTAGTTTACTGTCATCTTTGAGTCGATATCTTTTTTATCTTTTATCTTCATCTATTGAGTTGGTAGTTTACCATCATCTGTGAGTCGGTATCTTTTTGATCTTCTACCTTCAACTATTGAGTTGGTAGTCTATCTTCATCTATGAGTCGGTATCTTTTTGATCTTCTACCTTTAACTATTGAGTTGGTAGTTTATCGTCATCCATGAGTCGATATCTTTTTGATCTTCTACCTTCAACTATTAAGTTGTTAGTTTACCGTCATCTATGAGTCTGTATCTTTTTGATCTTCTATCTTCAACTATTGAGTTGGTAGATTATCGTCATCTATGAGTCAATATCTTTTTGATCTTCTACCTTCAACTATTGAGTTGGTAGTTTACCGTCATCTGTGAGTCAGTATCTTTTTTATCTTCTATCTTCATCTATTGAGTTGGTAGTCTACTGTCATCTGTGAGTCGGTACCTTTTTTATCTTCTACCTTCAACTATTGAGTTGGTAGTCTACCGTCATCTGTGAGTCGGTATCTTTTTGATCTTCTATCTTCATCTTTTAAGTTGGTAGTTTACCGTTATCTGTGAGTCGGTATCTTTTTTATCTTTTACCTTCAACTATTTAGTTGGTAGTCTACCGTCATCTGTGAGTCGGTATCTTTTTGATCTTTTACATTCAACTATTGAGTTGGTAGTTTACCGTCATCTATGAGTCGGTATCTTTTTGATCTTCTATCTTCAACTATTGAGTTGGTAGTTTACCGTCATTTGTGAGTCGGTATCTTTTTGATCTTCTACCTTCAACTATTGAGTTGGTAGTTTACCGTCATCTATGAGTCAGTATCTTTTTATCTTCAATCTTCATCTATTGAGTTGGTAGTTTACCGTCATATGTGAGTCAGTATCTTTTTGATCTTCTACCTTCAACTATTGAGTTGGTAGTCTACCGTCATCTGTGAGTCAGTATCTTTTTGATCTTCTACCTTCAACTATTGAGTTGGTAGTTTATCGTCATCTGTGAGTCAGTATCTTTTTGATCTTCTACCTTCAACTATTGAGTTGGTAGTTTACCGTTGTAATACGGTGGCAGAACCGACTGTTATACTTTTGCATTTATATTTGCAAATGTTGCGGTAAGCAAGAGTCGCCACTGACTTTTCTTTTATCCAATAAGGAAAGGGTGAAAAGAACAGAAAAAGACCTTTCGAGAGTTTTCTGAGTAAGGGGGGTAGATTATGGAAAGGGAAGGTGTTAGCACCCTTTCCATCCGTAATTTTCTACGGGTTCTTAGATGCTTAGCTCATTTTGAAAAATACCTTGTGCTTTGTGTGTTTTTGAAAAGTATTTTGAAATACCAAATAGCAAGGAAGTTTGCTTTATGATAACTCTTGTATCAGTCCTCAAGAGTGTTGATAAAGCGTTTTGAAAATGTTTTTGAAAAGTTGTTTTGTGTAAGTGTAAAGATTTGTTTGAGAAAGCATCTAACAACTATCTACTTTTACTCGAAAGGATTGATCTTTTCCTCTTTTCCTTTAGACAGTGTTATCCTACTATTAGTGAGTAGGTAGCCCTAGTCGTTGGATGTTTGAGGGACATTCGAAGGGATATTTATAGTCACAAAGGCAACTGGGTAAGAAACCTTAGTAACTACCCTAGGGTTTTAAGATCATTTTTACTAAGGCAACATCGAGAGGGTCATCGAGGGACTTATGATCTTTAAACCGAAGGGTAGCCACTAAAATCTCTCACGTTTCGAGATTTGTGATTGTTTTTCCGAAGGCAATCAAAGTGGGATACCCTAGAGGTGTATATGTGCAATTGTGTTGTTTTCAATTATTTATCTTTTGCATTTAGGTTTTCTAGCGTTTTGTTTTATTTTTGCCATACAATCTTATTAGTCATGCATTTAAACAGTTTAATAATTTGCAGAAATTTAAAATGCGAAAAGATAAATCCTAAACTATTACAAGGCTTCGGGGAGGGGGATTAATTACATATCCAAAAACTTGCGGGAAATAAAACAAAAAGAGTAAAAGTCTTAGTTATTGTCTATTACATCTCATAAGCAGATACATTAATGATAAAAATAACAATGCTAAAATAATAAATGCGCGTGAATTGGAAAAGACGTCTAAAACCCTAAAATGTTTCTAAGTAAAAAGAACATTTTTTTTCCTATTTAGGAAAATATTAAATTAAAAATTAACTAAATTAATTTACAAAATTAAAATTAATTAGAAAATCCTAAGTCTAATGTTTTTTTTTATGATTTTGTTGATTTTAATTAAATAAAATGATTTTTAAACATAAGACAATTAAATAAATAAAATAGTGAAGAAAAGAAAATAAATTGGGCCTGGTGCTAAAGTGAAAAAAGGGTGCGTTTTGAAATTTTTGTAAAGGCCCAAATCAGGGAGCCCAATGCTGCGCCTGATCCTGTAAGGCCTGGCTCCTTGGGTTGCACCATGGGGGACATTCTTGGGCGCGTTGGATCAGATCTGTACAAATCTGGTGGCTGAGAGTTGAAGGGGCATGGTAGGCGCACTGAAACATGCTACACTGGATCTAAAAAAAGAATGAGAAAAAAATGCAAAACCCGGGGATCAAACCCAGGCTCTCCAAGCTTACACATGCATCCTTCACCATTGGTACGTCTGTTCAGTCATTAATACAAACAACAAGAAAATAATATATTTGAAACATCATAAAATGATGAGGTGTTAAACGCGCACGCTATAGTGGGGTTAAACCACCATCCACAGTGGTTGAACACCTTCTTCTCCAGCCATTCCAAAAACCTAACCTGCAAAATAGAGAGATTCGAGACCACATATCATGCCTACCACCCCCCCCCCTCCCAAAATCGCACGCTGCGAATCCAACCATGGCCAATGGTTTGGACTGAAAGTGCTTGTACAGGGAGATACGACCAAAATGTCGCAGGCTGCCCTAACAATGGTGTTTCTTGATTACTACCTTAAACCTTACATGTTCTACGTCAAAACCAATCTAAACAATAACATAAATATAGATATATGCATCAAATCCATTTAAATTGCACGAACTGAAAGATTAGAGCATGAGAATTTTACCATATCGGAGCAACGAGATCTGCTTGTTTTAGGATGCTTTAAGAATCGAGGATGGCTGGTATGCACTCCTAGGATCCTCAGGATGATTATGGAACCTTTGGAATGGATCGAGGGAAGCTGAATTGTGTGATACGAGTTTCACTTCTTCTTTGAATTTTTTGGAATTTTAGGGAGCTTTTTTCAGGCAGTTGCAGCGTGTCCTTTTGGTCTGATTTGCTTGTACATATATATGGAACCAAATTAGGGTAACAAATATGGTACCATATCATATGTAATCAAGGGAAATATTTGATTTGGAAATATATGTATTCTTTCTATTTTAAGCCAAGATTTGATCCAAAAATACTCCACACGGTTTTGACAGCTTGTTATGAGTTGTTTAGGCCTCTAACTTGATGGGAATCGAAAGCTTACATGCCCTTGTAGATCCACTTCATACTAATGGTTTCTTATGTTGGATCTTTTTACAAGCTCCCAAGCTTTGCTCCTTTCGATGGCTCTGAGCTTCATTCGAATTGCTCAAGGCCTCATCATCACAGCTTCTTCGATTGAGTCATCATCTGCTTCGATTGTGTAATCTGGGAACATCAGTCTAATTGAACAGTTCTTGTTCTTTTCGATCTTCTTTCCTTCAATTCAACCAATCGAAGTATCACCTCTTTATCTCGACTGGTCAAAGCTTCATTACGGTCATCTCCTTCGAACACAGTTGTGTACGTGGTTCTTCGATTCGACCGGTCGAAGCTTCATTCTGGTAATCTCCTCTGAACACAGTTGTGTAGGTGGTTCTTCGATTCGACTGGTCGAAGCTTCATTCTGCTCTTTCTTCTTTTCAAATCTCCAATTCAAATCAACATGTCAGTCGAAGTGTCTTTCCTTGTAATGCTTCGAATATCTTACATTTCCATAGTTCGAAAATGAACCCTTCGATGATGCTCTTTACTAGCTCTTCATCAATCGAAGACTCAATAAAAGCCTCCTCACATTTTCTTTCGAACCATTTGTTCTTGGATGCTAGCGCTTCGTTGGGCATCATAATAGACTGCATACTGCTATCGAAGTTGCTTCGACCCAAAAACTCTTAGGCATATTTTCAGCTTTCGACATACACTTATTTTCTTCTTTCAGTTATGCCATTATGCTGAGGCGTATAGGGTGTCATGGAAATCATTTGAAGCCTTTGCAAACCAAAATTCTTTTGTGATAAAAGAAACCATAGATGGAGATCCATTGCCTGGGAGGAGAATTTGTCTGGTCAATTCTTGGTCAACCTTGAGCAATTGGGGACCTCAATGAGCATGTCTTGAGTAATAATGGGAGGGAAAATTTTGGGGTACAACCGTCATCTGTGAACCGGTATCTTTTTGATCTTCTACCTTTAACTATTGAGTTGGTAGTTTACTGTCATCTGTGAGTCAGTATCTTTTTGATCTTCTACCTTCAACTATTGAGTTGGTAGTTTACCGTCATTTGTGAGTCGGTATCTTTTTAATCTTCTATCTTCATCTATTGAGTTGGTAGTTTACCATCATCTGTGAGTTGGTATCTTTTTTATCTTCTACCTTCAACTATTGAGTTGGTAGTCTATCGTCATTTGTGAGTCAGTATCTCTTACTTTTCTACCTTCAACCATTGAGTTTGTAGTCTACCGTCATCTGTGATTCGATATCTTATTACTTTTCTACCTTCATCCATTAAGTTGGTAGTTTACTATCCCTTTTCGATTCAGTACTATTCTGTTTTTTTTCTATCTTCATCTATTGAGTTGGTACTTCACAGTTATCTGTCGGTCGTTATCATCCTTTACTCTTTCCTCAATATTTGAGTTGATGATGCTTTATCTCCTCTTTGGGCTTTACCTCAACGAAGTCGAGTCTTTTGTTCACCAATGGTTTATTTTCCTGGTCGGGTCTTCCTTTTGGTCCTTTTTTTTATTTCCTACATCCCCAGTGGTGTCTTGCGTCACTCCTTGGACTTGTTCATTTGCATTTATAATCATAAGCATTGTGTGGCATCTTAGGACCAAAAATAGGGCTTGTTTTATATTTAAGTATCTTCAATCACGTCGACACGAAGATTTTAACCTTTGCATCTCTGAATAGAAGACACTTAAATAAGGGCAGCTGTTGTACCCTAATTTTTGCCCCTAAGATTCCTCTATCATATCATATCAACTCAATCATAACAAGATCACACTAGGGTTTAGTTCTTATCCTTATCTTTAGCTTTGCTCCTGAGAGATTACCAAGCACCTTGAATTGTGTGCCTCGTATATATGTATTTTATATTTTACTGACTTCTAACCAAAATTCCAAAATATATTTTGTTTGTTTTGTGTCTTGAAAGACAGGGTTTGCGACCAAGAAATTCAGGTGATGACTCTCCGGTTAGGGTCATGGTTTGTTCAAGCCAAAAATAGTTCCCAAAAGCCTATGGCTCAGAGTAGTGGTCTATAATCTTAGGTCACGTTATCCTCAAGTTTCATTCAGCATAGTTAAGGCGAGTCCGGTTTCTTAATTCTCAAGATTCTTCGAGATAGGTTCATGTGTTTATTTCTATGCCTTCTTCAACGTCTCAAGTTCATATGTAATTAATAGTATCTTGGGTTGTGAAAAATATCAAGTTTGCGAGTTGATTTAAAGATGTCAGACCAAAAGTCAATGTTTGCCAGTTTGAGTTCGAATGATCATAACATCCTTATTGTTCAATATTTTTGAGAGATTCTTCGAGCATATTAATCTCCTTGACATCATCTCCAACTTCTCTTTACAAGTCAAGAGCTAATGATGCGAGGAACAACTTTGCTTCAGAAGGTTTCTTAAAATGACTTCAGCTGTTGCACCCTAAATTTCGCCCCTAATTTTTTTTAGTCACAATATCTTATGATATTTTGTTATTTGGTTACAATCATTAATAAATATCTTCATTCATCACATTTTGCATCATTAGTCGTATTTAAGTTGACCAAAAGTCAGTTTAAATCAAAGTTTGCATCATTTTTTAGTTAAAAAATACATGATATTTCACTTCATGCATTTTCATCTCTTTACTCGTTTCTTGCATTGCTCCGAGTTGTTTATACGTCGATAATATTAATATTTTTGTTTTACAGATAGACTATTAAAAGAGATTCGACACTGTGCGGAAAATTAGCGAGAAAATATTTCAAGTTTTCACCTTTTACTGATCATTTTATGAATCTGCGTTTCGCGTAGATCATGATGGTATTCTCGCTTCATTTTTCGGTATAGTTTGAAGTCTCTTTTTTAATCGTAAACGTTTGTTCAGCCTGATATTTTTATTCTCATTTTATTTCGATTTTGATCATTTTAGTATCTTTTCATTAATCTTTGAGACAGATAGTTCATTTTAATGTGTTCATTTCATTTTTCGGATAGATTTTTGTCCATTTTTTCAATCATTTTTAGTCATTTTGGGTCTCTATTTTTTATTCAGAAAAATTTTAAAAATATATTTTAAATTGAGTTAATTTTTGTACTTTCAGATTTTTGTGTTGTTTTTATTATTGAGGGACATTTTGGCCATTGTAAAAATTAGCCAAACCTTTAGGTTTGTGCTATAAATTGAGGAAGAGTTGAATTGAGAAAGGGCAAGTAGAGCAGGAAACAAAATTGAACAACACAAAAAACCAGAAATTGAATTTCTATTCTTCCAATTTCACCATCCATCTTCTTAATTTATCATCAATTTCCTTCATCTCTCTTCAATTCCTCACCATCAATCCAACTTCCAATTTCTTCTTCTAAACACCACCACCAACTTTCACCCTCTCTGTTCGTGAACCACCTTCATTTTTGTTAATCACCATAAAATTTCTTCAAATCTCATTCACCCATCGAATAAACCTCACCTCCTCTTCTCTGTGGAATCACCGTAACCGGCTACTCCATATGTTAACCTTCATACAAACTTATACACGCCCATCTCCTACCATCTGTGAAACCTCACTTCACGTTAATCATCACCATCATCATCGTGATACATCTATTCACAGTTTCCGCCGGCAAGCTCTTCAACGGACAAAATACATCTCAAATACTCCTTTCCGTCTTCAACATAGAACCGCGCATATTCACAACGTATTTCCCATTCTGATTTCTTTTTTTCTTTGTTTAATTCATTTTTATTATTATTAACAGTTTTATTATTTTTATCTTGTATGTATATGGTTTTTTTAATAAAAAGAAAAAAATAAAATAAATAGAAACTATAGTTTACTATATGGGCTTTGGTATTGGGCTTATTTTTAAACTTATTTATGTTGACACCTCTTTTATTTCTTTTTATATTTTGGTTTTGTGATTTTGTAAATAAATTCAAATGAATTGTGTTGCTAATTTTTTTATTGCATTGCGATTTCAAAGTTAATTCCAATTTAACTTTTGAACACGTATGGATGTATAAATTTTATTGACCGACCTCAAAATAGGTGCGACTTCTATATAAGTCCACTTACCATTGCTTAAAATAGCGTTAAATTTTGTCCCGATTCGAGAAATGGTCATTTGTGGCCCAAACTTATGTTTGCAAGCCCAAGTATGTTAATTTGAATCCTTTGATCCAATAACCTTGAGATTTATTGTTATGAGGTTTTGGTCTTATTAATCATCTAATGAATCTTCATAAGCTTTGGTCAAAATGAATCACTTAAACATCGTTGATCATTTATTGTTGCCTTGAGAATTTTAAGCAAATGACATACTTGACAAAAAGCAAATGAAACTTGTTGTTGAGAGGTTTTAGTTTTATCAATTCTCTAATGAGTTTCAAATGCAAGTTTCAAGATGGTCATTCAACTAACCTCTAATTTCTAACAATTGACTTTTTTTTGTACCTTTATTTTATGCTTTTTATTTTAAACACATTTATTTTAGCATTTACATTTCATGCTATTTTCATCTTTGCTCATTTGAGCATTTACTTTTATGTCATTTTTATTTTACTCATTTGAGCTTTTCATTTCTTTTTTTTTGAAGATACTTAATAATCAACTTGAACCATAAAAAACTTTAATGTTACTTGGACTACTTGGCTACTATCCTTGGCATTATGGAGATTGTGGACTTCTTGGACTTAGGATTAGAAGTCTTGACCTATCTTGGGACCTTGTGACCTCAACTGTAGTTTTATCTGGAGTTCTTGGGGTTTACCCTAAGACATTGGGTTGTTTGCTTGTTTTGTGTGCATGTTATTATGATTACACGCTTTGTTTGTGATATGGAATTCATTTGTATACAACCGTTAATCTGCCCAATTTTTGTGAAGACCTAATGAAATTGAAGCTTGGTTTTATTAAAAGGTTTATTATCTTTTCTTGTGTGGTTTCAAATCCAAAGGATGGGAATTCTACATTGACTTATTATGTCAAGTGTTGGCTTCTTGTTAGTTAGACGGTTCTTTTCCCTAGCTTTTATCTTATGTTTTAGGATAGTCCCTTCTTCTCTTCTCATCTTCTTTAATTTCAAAAATCTTCTCTCCCCTCTTGAAAACTCTTCTTGTTTTTAAACTTGAACCACTTTCATAATAAACTTGAACTTAGGTCCACGCATTTTCAAAAAATATTTTCTTAATCAAACTTTAACCAACTTAATAATACTTTGACATTTTTGTGAGAAGACTAAAAGTCAATCAATCTCATTCAAACCATTTTTCCATTGGTTTTTTACTTTAAAATGTTCTCAAAAGATTAGACTCTTGTCAAATCCTTGTAGTGATGCGAGCTACTATACTTCTACGATATGTAGTGAAGCGAGATATTTTCCACTTGGGTGTTGAGCAAGGATTTGTTGATTTTAAAATCCAAGCTATATCCTCCACTTTGAGATGATGCAAATTCTCCTTTCTCATAATTGTGGGTAGTAAGTATGTTTTCCACTCGGATAAGACGATGATGTCTCGTCTCTTAAAATTAACCAACACACTTATGTTAAAATTTTTAAAGGTGAACTACGAGTACCCTGATCTCCTATTGCACGGAAGGTGGCACGTAGGGACTAAAGGTTCGCAACCGCAACGGGTGCAAAAATCATAAAAAAAATACTTCTTTTCTCATCTCTACAATCTATTTTTATACAACATTTATAACTAAAATACACAGATTTTCAAAGAGGTTCTTGCGGAGTACCGTAGATGTTTAGGGTGTTAATATCTTCCCTTTGCATAACCAACCCCCGAACTTAGATTCTCTCCCCCTCTTTTTGAGTTATTCTCTCTTTTCCCATTCTTTTGGAAACAATAAAGTGCGGTGGTGATTTTTATTTGATTTATGCGAGTCAAGTCAATCCAATGGCTTAGTCTTAATATTTCTACCGCTACACTATATTTATTTTAATTATAAATAAATTTGTACTTACTAAAGTGTGATAGTGGTGGGTAGAGTTTGCTTACGTAAGTCGCAAGAGGCAATCTTTTAGATAGAGTTATTTGTAGCGGATTCTTAGGTCAAACCCAGAAGAAAAAAAGGTTCCTTCCTCTCTCATCAGCAACGTGGGAGCGATTCTCCCTCAAAATATGGAGGTGGTGGTCTTTCCTTTCACAAACCTTTTTCAAACTATTATTCTTCCTTGGAACGTAACATGCCAAATATGTTTAATTAGACAAATTATGGGTTTCAGGCCCAAACCATATCGGGCGACATGTGATACGTTCCGGACGACCAACCACACTTCAGACACTTGCCCTAATTAACACACTTAGTCCGTGTTGTTTTATGAAGGACCATTCCTTTCTAGACCTAATACAATAATCTCGAGTCTACAGTCCCTTAAACACGAGACCTTATAAAGGAATAAGTGCTTAAAATAGATGGAAGTCTTAGTAGTATCCTTGATAAAAAATCCTTTGAGATTTATTAGGAATGAGTCTCTCAAGCATTGCTTGTGGGGGTGAGTACCTCAGACGAGACTTAGAGACCGCGTCCTTCAAGCATTGCTTTGGGCAGGTTTGATTTTCCTTTGTGCTCTTGAGATTCAAGAAAATGCTCAAGCCTTATTTTGTTTAATTATATGATATTTGATGCTCCTTGTGCTTCACTAATAAATCTCAGAGTTCATATTATCTTGATTGCTCAAACTTATCGATTTTGAAGAGTCCCTCGAGTACTGCTTGGGGCGAGTTCCTCAAGTATAGGGTCTCCTTAGTGTTGACCTCTTAGCGTATGATTGTCTTATAGGAGGCAAGGATTCTTCAGTGAATGTCTAATGTATGATTGTCTATGATTGTCTTATAGGAGGAATGAATCCTTTAGTTAAGGTCTAGCGTATGATTGTCTGCATAATATGCAAAGTTCAAATAGTCAAAAGGATAAGGCGCCTCATTAAAAACCCCACCCTTGCAACGAAAACGAGTATGAACCTACATTTAATACTTTTAAGGCTTAATTACAACTTTGCCTCTCCTATTTTTCTTTTTTTATAGTTTTGATCTCATATTTTAAAATCTAAAATTTTGATCCTTTTTTTAAAAAGAAATTTCAAGATTTTAGTCCCCTTATAAATTTGGGACCAATTTTAATTGACATGACATTGATAGTGATGACGTGTCATTGCCATCTAGATCAAATTTAAATCCAAATCATTTTAATTAATAATTATAATATTTTATTAATATATTAATAATATTTCATTAATTTTACTAATCTTAACCAAATTACTTTTCAATTAATAATACTATTTTACTAAAATTAATAATATTTCATTAATGTTACTAATGTTAACCTAATTAACTTTTAATTTATACTAGTAATATTTCATTAATGTTTCTCATATTAACCAATGTTCCTCGTGTTCATCTTGTTCATTAACACTCGCATAAAAAAATTCTTAAAAAATAGAAAATAAAAAAACTTTGTAAATAAAAAAAACTCTAAATAAGGAAGTAAGTCATTGTGTTGAAAATTGCAGTAGTCCTCTTTCTAATGTAAGTTGAATAGATCTCTGATGGTTTGTCAAGATAAGTATGAATGTGTTTCGTGTGCTGACGAAGCAATTCAAGACAACATTAATATGCATTAAGAATGTGTTTCCTGGACAATTCATCTTCATATTCATCTTGTTTCATTACATATTAGAAGCATGGTAAAACCCCCAACCTTCAATTAGGTAACTTGTTCTTGAGAAAACACCCCAACCTTCAATTCTTTAAAACTCCTCTTCTCCGAGCATAACTGCATAACAAAGAAAAAAAATGTTCAGATGGGTTTTATTTCAACTTCAACAAAAATAAGGATGGTCTATGTCTTTTTTTAACCTATGATTTTCGAATTTGAGACATTTTTTGAATTGAAAGAAGATGAATATAAAGATGGATTGTATTGTATATTTTATTTTATTTTTAATTTTTTATGGAATGTGTCGAGCTATTACAATAGTGCAACGCAAAAATAATACATAAAAAACTCAATAACAAACTATTGTAGTTGACTCTCTCCATTAAAAAATAAATTTAATTTCATGTGAACAATTGATCCGCATATGTGATATTAAACATAATACACTTCTATATATTTCAGTTAGATTGAAAGAAAATATCGATGAATTGTAGTGCATTTTTCTTTAACGAGAGAGTTAGAAATGATTTAACTATTGTTAATGTTTTAATTTATTATTTGTATCAAAAGAATAAACAAATAAATTACAATATTAAGCGATGTTAAATTTTTTTAATTGAGAAAAAGGTTAATATATAATTTTATACTCTCAATCAATTATAATTATGTATCTAATTACATCATATTTTAATTTTAATTTTTTTAATAACACTATAAATTATTGGTTTTCTATTGGATGACAGTGTAAAATTATTTTACATTATCAGTGTATATCCATTAAATCCTTTTTAATTTACTATTTTTAGGACAAAACTTAGGTAAAATTCTTTAGGTGCGATTCTTACTATTTCTATTGAAAATATGAAATTTCTTCTTACACATATGCAAATTGTACATATTTTCTCTCCTTAAATAATATTTAAATATATTTGTCATATTTTCATTAAAAAATAATAAAAACCACACCTAAAGAATTGTATCTATGTTTTGTCTATATTTTTATGTATTATTTAAATAAAAAATAATTATAAAAAATATTGAAAAATTGTTGTCACATAAGTCATGCCACACATCATCAATCAATTCAATTGCAATGTCATGCAAAATGACACTTAAATGAGATAGGGGACTAAAATCTAAAACAATTTTTTTAAAAAAGGACCAAAATTTTGTATTTTAAAACAAAGGGATCAAAACTTTAAAAAAGAAAAAATAGAGAACCAAATTTGCAATTAAGTCTACTTTTAAACAAAATCTTCGAGATGGTACTTACATTGGCGTACCAAGGCCTTCACCTTATTTAGTAAGGAACATTTAAATCATTATTTGTAATAGTATCTCAAATTTATTGAGATTTAGGCTCTAGGGATTAATATTTCATCCAGCTCTTCGAGTTTATATGCACTATGTGGCAACTTCTGGTATATTCCATATGGACTTTCCCATTTAGGTAACAATTTTCCCAATCGGGTAGGTGCGACCACCTGTCTGAGTATTAGGTCTCCTTGCATCTTCCTAGAGACCACATTTGAATTGTATCTTCTGGAAACTCGTTGCTTGGTAAAGGGTGATCTTCATGGTTTTGTCTACTAGGTCAGTTGCACAACTAAGTCCTGTCTCGTTTTGTTCCTTGTCAAATTGTGCCAACCTCCAGGTAGGCGTGTCAATTCAACGGGTCGCCATACTCGTAGACCATTGTAAATGGTGTTTCATTGATAATGGAGTCGGAGTAGTGTGATATGACCATAAAAACTCGTGAAGTTGTTTGGCCCATAGACCCTTGGCATTGTCAAGATTTTTCTTTATCTCGTTTAGTATTACCTTGTTGGCAAACCTGACATGATTTTTGGCCCTCGCATGGATGATTGAGATGAATTTCGGTTGAATTCCTATGTGTTACGACATCCGAACTATCAAATTATATTAGGTTGTCTGAGATGATGACCTTGGATAGGCCAAACCTGTATATAATTCATTTTAAATAGAAACATCATACCCTTTCATGAATTTGGAGATGACCTATGCTTTTATCCACTTCGTGAAGTAGTCTTCCCCGATGATTAGGAGCTTCAGTTGCCTTGACGCTAAGGGAAAAGCCCTAAGAAGTCCACGACCCACTGGTAAAATGGCCATGGTGAGGTGATGAAGTGAAGAATCTCAGCTAAATGGTTAAGTAAATTGGAATGTCTCTCGAACTTAGCACGTTTTTTGACAAAATCCACATTTTCTTTCATCAAGATGTGCCAATAGTATCCCACTCTAAACACCTTGTGGGCAAGAGGCCGCCTGTCGTTGTAACAATCATATGTTCTTTAGTGGATTTCTGTGAGGACCAGGGTGGTCTCGCCCTCCCCCAAACATATTATCACGAGGGAGGATCTTCTCATCCTATAGAGTTTTTCTGACACCATCATATATTTTGTTGCGAGCCTTAAAATCTTCTTTGCCTCAACTTAGTTTCAAGGTAGTTTCTTCTTCATTAAGTAACATATCATGGGTGTCATCCCTCCGAGGGTTGGGTGACTTTAATGAAATTGGTTTCTTCTATTTCAATACTTGGGGTGACTAAAGTTTCTTGTATAATCGTCTGATTATGGTCGGGTATCTTAGTGCTAGTGAGCCTTAAGAGAAGTTTTGCTCGGGAATCAGTTCCCTAGGCACGTATATTACTTCGAAGAATTTTAAATAATTAGATAATTTCCATGCTTTAACAAATATTTGATCAATCGTGCCTCTTTCGCTTGATATTATCCATCGACCTAATTTTTAATCAATTGTGAGTCGCTTTGGCTCTAAGACTTGAAGCACCCATATATATGGCGAGGTTCTTAAAAATAATGAGGGCTTTTTACTAAGCTTTATCGTTGCTAGATTTGAACTCAAATCTTATATATTTCTCCAAGAGGAGTTTGTTCGGGTCTTTCATGAGTAATAAATCACCTTGATCAATTATGAGATATCCATATCTCTCAAGTTGGTGATGTATCCTTTTTGACCTGTGATGGTCTTGTTCTGCCTGAGAAGGTTGATCTTCCACAAATTCTTGTGTTTCTTCCTTTAGTTCCTTCATAGGTGGTTCACTACTTTGTCGTTCTTGAATTTCTTCAAACTCTACTTTTCTCCAGTTGGTTCCTTTGGAAACAAAGTCTTTTTTTAAGGAATACTCTATTTAGAGCGACAAAGACTTTGCTCTTAGAAGGATCATAGAAGTAATTGTTGGGTGAGAATATGGTGTAAGAAAACATTCTAGAGGAGGTGAATAGACTTTTCAAAATCAAATTAATCGATTCTTTAAAAATGAGAAATCAGAGGTTTTTCCTAGTATGCATGCGGAAGTATTAGAGAAAAACAGAGTGAATTTTACTTGAATGGAAATTAACTCACGTAAACACGTAATCAATTTATAACAATCATAAATTGAATTAATGATAATACACAAGGTCTTTAATCAATACCATTAGTATAATTCACGAGAGATGATTATACAATGATTCAATTTGCGAATTCTAAACTCAACAAGTTTCACACATTTTAATCATCACTAAAGCTTGATTATGTCATAATTCCAATAAAACCTAATCTTAAGCAATAAACAATATCAATGCAATAAATGATAAACTACTTTATAAATTGAAAAACTTAGGCATGCAATATATTACGAAACATAAATGCAAGAGTAAAAGATAGAGAGATGACACCCGGATTTACAATGTTTCCACCAAACATTATTTATTCCAAAGGAAATGGAAAATATCTAGAAAACCTCAAAAGGTAAAAAAAAAAGGTCTTCGCAACCAAATTGGAGTTTGGAACTCGTTTATGCAAGGGGAAGGTATTAGCATCCCTCACATTCGTTGTACTCAATGAGATCTACTTTGTTTATTTGTGTCTAAGGATGTTATTATCTAAAGGTTTACTTTCTATTAATAATTTATGTATTTAAGTTAAGGGGGAAAATAAGTTTTTAATTAGTGTGTTCACAAAGATTTTGTAATCCCGTGCCTACGTATCTCTATTGTGCAATGAAGAAATCAGAGTTTCGTAGTTAGGGGGTTGAAAATAGTATTTGTTGGTTGTTTTTAATAGACGATGTTAATGTTCGTGTTCACGTTCTAGAAATTAATATAGCTTGTATAATGCTCGCATGGGAGGAGGCTTAAGCGTACGTTCGTATTGCAGAAGCACAGAACTAACGTATCCTTTTTGAAAAGGTTTGAAGTGAAGCTCTAAGGAAAAAACTAAGTTTGATTGATCGGGGTTGATTATTATGAGACGTATAGTAGATGGTCTGCCAATACAACATGTATCTAGATATACGGGGAATCAGGAAGAAAACACCACCAACTCATTTTTCATCCTTTAATTACAAAAATTATTTTTGATTTTATTCGTACTAAAGACTATGAAATGGAGGCAAATACTTTGGATAACTAAGTCATCTATCGCGTATCCAAAAATATTCTAGAGTGAATTAAGGAATGCACTCATTCACCCTTCTCCATTTACTTAAGACTCATGTGTACAAACCGCATTGAATTTTTAGAATTTTTTGAACGTGTATTTGCAAAAGGAAAGTTTTTGTTTTCATAGATAAAAGAAAATAAAAAAATATTTAAAGAAAATACGGTGAGATAGAGACAATAACTTAATGTTGTCATGCAAATAATACCTAAATTTTCTAGGGTTTTTGTATGGGAAGAGACCTAAGGGAACATGCTTTGGTTTACGAGTCGTAAAGTTTAATCCAATTTAATTAACCAAGTAATGATACCTAGTTAATTAAATTAAAAATCGTAAGAGAGCATAGATCAAATTATTTTTTAACATCAAACAAGAATTATCATGGATCTACATTTAGAGGTCATGAATGGAAGTAATGCCAATATTAAGAGATAAAAGAAAGAAGATTAAAACATAATTTCTAATGTACTCACTAATCAAAATTCAATTGAAAATTAATCTAAAAATCTAGACTAAGATTAATCAAATATTATACCTATACTATTGTTTTATTATTTTCTTAAAGTAAAAAACTAAAGAAAATATAAAGGAAAAAGAAAAGACAAAATAAATTAAAAGGCCTGGGGTGTGAGGCCAAAAGGTGGGTGCCTGGCCAACAAGAGGCGTTAGGCTTATGGGGCTTAAAGGCCCATCTTATTGTTTTAGATTGTAAAGAAAATGGGGGTGTATGAGGTATAGTGGAGGGTGTGTTCAGGGACTATGGATTAGGTTTAACGACCCATAAGATAATTTACATTGTAACTAATCAAAAAACTTATTGACAGCTGTGGGATTTGAACCCACGCCCTTTCGGACTAGAGCCTGATTCTAGCGCCTTAGACCACTCGGCCAAACTGTCTTGTGCGATTTAACTCAAGGTGAATTTTATTAAAGCTTATACCTTCAACTCATGTAGATTAGGCTTGGTTTTGATATAAGCAACTTTATGGAGAGCAAATATTGTGTTATAAATGGTAACTTTTCAGAGGGGTTGATTCACATGTGATGGAGCTTGCTGAAATATTTAGGATGTTTAGAAATGTAGATTACAAATTCAATCTGTTCACCTTTTTCACTAAGCTTCATTATCTAACAGCAACTAAACAGTAGCATATTCCACCTTGATAGATCAGAATAACACTATAGAGTGTAGACATGGTTGTAGGTATTGTGATTGCGGTAATTGTGGTAGTTGCAATGCGCATTGCGGTGGCCGCTGTTGCATCGTGAACTTTGATTGAGAGGAGTTTGAAATATATTGTCAAAAACCACTTGATGTTAATATTTTTCACTACATAGAAACTAAATTAGTTGTGGGGTTTTGAAATATTGAATTTAGATTAAAAAAATATTAGAAGAAACATGGATGAAATTGTCTTATATGGTTTCTAACGACGGTTGGACGCATGGTTTTAATTCACACCGTAATCGACTTGAATTTTTGTTCAATTGCATTTGAAATGGAAAGTGTGGGTTTAGAACTAGGATTATCATTGATGCAATGATTAGAATCAATAGGGTCATCAAAGAGATCAATGGAAAATTCTGATGATGCATATACACGAGTACTAATTCAGTAGTAGAATTTGAAGAATTGTTTAACAAAGACATAAGTTGTTTAATTTGTTCTGAATTCAATTGAGGATTTGAAGATTCATTGGCAGCTTGCAACTTCAGTAGTAGTGGAGTTTCAAGTATGGATTGAGGTTTAGGTTTGTACCTAGATGGAAATTCATGCTTTAAGTAGCATGTTTCAATTGTATGATCTGATCGTCAAGAAAAAGTACATTGTTTTGCAGGATTTTGAATTTTGTTGTAAAACCAATTAAAGAACTTTGTTAACAAATGGGAGTGGATTGGTGAGAAGGATTTGAGAACGAGTTATATTGTAAGTATCATCGTTTTATCGTTTGATAAAGAAAATCACCAATTCATCGTTTTATTGTTTTATCTTTTGTCTATTTCTTTTATTCTCTGCATTCCTCGAACTTTCTTGTATGCTATGGTAATCATTAGGGAGTGTGATAATGAGATAACATATTGAAATCCCAAAATGTTGAGGAACGAAAGGATATGTGGAATCAATGCGTTCGAGAAATTAAAGATAATTTAGGTTGGGAGGAGTTTTATCGTGCCATAAAAGAAGTTTATGGTGACATTTTCACTTCTACAAGCGATTATGACTCCGACTCTTCCTCATCAGGTTCCGTAGAGATACTGATGACCATGGATGCCTCTTTTGATAATGAAGTCTTGAGCTATAACCATAACTCGTTTGATGATATAGAAGTTGCTAGGATCTGATCCCTGAAGAACATATCTCCCACTGGGAACGAAGACGATGTTATCCTGGAACCTTGTGTTCTTGGTGAACGGGTGTGCATGTTACGTCCCAGGGGTTCAAAGGACGGATACTTTTATTTAATGTTGGAGTGTTAGAGGACTTCAAGACTCGTTTATCCTTCTCAAATTTTGAGGTTGAGATTTTGAAGACTATAAATGTGGCTCCCTCTCAACTAGGCCCCAACAGTTGGGGCTTCATAGAGGCCTTTGAGATAGTTTGTGAGGCGATGAATATCGTTCCCACTGTAGGTTTATTTTTCTCCTTCTTCGAGGTTAAAGGAGTTGACAAGGGTGGCAGGAACCAAATTAGCACGACCCCCCACAAAAGCTTTCTCCAAGCGTACACTATCAATTATAAGGGTTTTAAAGACCAGTTTATCCGCATTAGAGGTGGACAAAGGTGTCCCCAAGTGTTGTATGCTTTAGACGGACATTACCTTTTTCCCCTTTACTGGGCCAAAGACCCCCTTGCAATTTCTGATTTTGATTATAACAAATTGAGTGAATCAAAACTTCAATCCCTAAATGTACCCGACTTCTTTCTTATGATAAAGGTCCAGGACCTACTACTCTTATCCGACAAGCAAATCCCTGAATTTCTTGGTAATGATTATTCTTTCCCTTTAGCAATTGTGTTTTAGTTTATATGTCTTCTTACGCCTTTTTTATACTGCAGACAGAATGACTTACCTATCTATGAAAAGCAGAAGAAACTGATGATGAAAGTTCGTGCTGCCCGGAGGGGAATTGGAGGACCGTGCCTGGAAAAATCAGACATGTCCGGGCTTGAGACTCAGACGCTAAAAAGGAAGAAATCTACAAAGGATACTACTGAGCCTCAATCTCCATCTCATTCTCTATGTGAATATCTTTGGCAAGGCTCTCCAAAGAAGATGAAGACCTTGATGACCGATGAGGTTTGCAAAGCAGACTGGGAGATTACTTCCCTAATGCAAGAGATTGGGGAAAGCCATTCTAAACCATCCCGAGAGTTTAAATTCTGGTCCAATAGTTTCGACGGGCTCTGATTTCTCTATGATCACCTAGATGCCACATAAGATGTCAACAAGGTAAAGACTATTTGTCGTTACAAGATGACCCATAATATCAGTTCCTACCTTATAAGATGTGTCGTCTTGACCCGATGTCTGTTTGAGTTAGGGGATGCTTATGAAAAGAATAAACTGAAGCTCAAAGAAGAAATCATCCAACTGAAGGATGCCCAGAAAGTCCAGTCAAAGAAGATATCTGGTCTGAAAAAGAGTTTGGCTGAAGAGAAGCAGCATAGGGAAAGTCTGGAGTCAGAGAGTAAGCTCTCCCTTGCCTAAGTTATAGAGGAAGTGAAGATGACAAAGGATTTGAATGACGAGCTTCACAAGGCTCTTAAGAAATCTCAAGTGGATGCTCTTTCTGCTGGTAACGAGGCCTTTGAAAGATCCAAAGAACAAGTGTTATGCCTTCACCTCGAGTTAGACTTATCTGAGGCGGGCTACTTCAAGGTGGTGCAGGACGGCCGCCTTGTGGGTCTGGAGAAAGTTGAAGCTAATTCTCCCCCTGAGCTGAATACTGATGCTTCCCTAGATGAATCCAACAACAATGAGGACGGGAAGGATAAACTTGTCGAGTGATTTTCTTTTGCTCTATTTTTTGGTTAGTCGTCCAGTAGGATGCATTTTGTAATCTTTATTGGATAATTTTTTGCTAAGCCCCTTACGGCCTCGTACAATTTTTGGGACCTCTTGTGAGGCTACTTTATTAATGTTTTCTCTGTGTATTGAAAAACTGCTTTTCTTTTAAATGTATGCCTGCTCTATAGTAGTCCTTTCTAAAATTATTTCGGAATGTATATAAGCTCCCCGGGCCATAAGTTCACAGGACTGAAGTGCTCGATCCAGATAAACGTGAAACTATTTTATTTTGTTGGTCCTGACCAAAAATGTCCCCTACATATTTGTTTGGTTAAGCATTCGGCTTTCGCACTAGTCAAAAGTCCGATGAACGTAAGCCTTATTTCGATCAATTTTGACAAGGTTACAAATGTTTTAATGAGCCCCAATTTATTGGGGCCGGATTCATATAACCCAAAGGATTTAATAAGCCTCAAGTTATTAGGGTCAGGTTCATGTAACCCAAAATATTTGATAAGCCCCAAGCTATTAGGGTCGAGTTCATACCATCCAAATGATTTGATAAGCCCCAATTATTGGGGATGGGTTCTGCTATTGCGGTAAAGTAGCAAGAAAAAGTAAGTTTATCTTTTAACCGGGTTCTTTGCTAAAGCATCCCACATTTGAGGGACATGACTGTTTAAATCTGAGGCAACAAGTGAGGATCACCCTAGAGGTGCGCGTGTGAAAAATAATTGGTTTGGTTATGTTTATCTTGAAATTAGGGTTTTGCTATCGGTTGATTTTAATCTTGCCATACAAACCCTAATTACTAACAAAAGCTTAAAAGAATAAAATCATAATGTAAAGAGCGGAATGTAAACTTAAGACTATTACAAGGCTTTGGGGCGGTTACATAAGGATAAAGAGTGCGGGAAAGTAAAACCTACAACTATTACATCCCGGAAGCAGATACATAAAAAGATAAACGCGAGAAAAATAAACCTAAGCTATTTACATTCACAGAAGCATCCTATATAATTTTTCTAGGAAAATAAAAAGGAAAGATGAAAAATAGAAAAGAAAATACAAGTAGATGAGAATCCATGAGTTTATTCAGTAAAAATTGTGACAAATGAATTGAAGTTGAAAGCGTGTTTTTTATTTATTTTGTGGTTTATGCTTTAAAATAGTTTATGAAGGAAATATGTACAAAAATCAAGCAAGCTTGTGAAAACATAGATGCGTTTGGATGTTTGAAATAAGTGTATGCATCACAATCACATTTGAAAGTCATGGAGCATAACTTTTGATTTTTGTACATGTTTCATGTTTTAATGTGAATTTGGTTGAGAAAAGTCCTAAGAAGGATCAAGATATCATGAAATGTTTACTCAAGTGTCAAGATATCTCATGAGAATCAAGACCTATCATGGTAAAATCAAACTTTGTGAGCAAGGTTGTAAAATTGATCAAGGGATCATCAAAAATCTCTTTAAAAACCTTAAAAAGTGATGACTTTGATTTTATTAAAAAAATAATAAAATAAAATATTTTTGTGATTTTTTCCAGTATTTATAAAATAGAGGTGGTGAACTAGTAGTGTACAAAAAATCAGCTCAAAAGAGTTAAATTTGGTTCCAAAAAGAAATTATTGAATATGATGAAAATTAAGTGGAAAAAAGAAGTTAAAAATAAGGAAAGTGTGGAAAAGGGTACCATTGAGGCTCGAATTCAGGTCTCTCTAGTTATACGCGCACATGGTTTACCACTGGGGTGGTTGTTTCATCTGGTTATGGAACGCCCCCAGTAAATATATTATAAAAGAAGTTTGAAAATTTGAAATTTTGCTATCTCCTTCTTCTTCTTCCCCGCATTGTACAACAACATAACTTAACCATTTTCAAATTTATAAATCCTTCATTTCTCAACCAAATTGAAAGTTGTAAAGACCAAACTTGCTTGATTTTTAACAAGGAATCCAGCCATATAATTTTCAAAAGCTATAGATTAAAGAATGAAACAAAATTTTCTCAGTACCAAATTGAAACCCTAATGGTTCAGAAACTTCAGTTCCAAAATTCTCATCACATATTTAATTAAAATTCAATTTAAGGACATAGTTAGCTTTAGAATGATGATATCTACATTTCTCTTCAGGGAATTTATGCCAATGATGCTTGTATGAAGATATCACAGTTTGGAAAACTTACCTCTTGAAGTGAAAACTCAGAACGTGTATGGATGCTTCTAGGTGAAAATAAATGATGCCAAAAGCTTCCTTGGACCTTGGTGAGTGTGTTGCACCCTTTACTTTGCCTTGAAAGTGTATGGATTGGTCTACTTAAGTCAAGTTGCAAAGTTGAATGTTGAAAATGGTGGATGTTGATAATGGAGTTACAGTGGCAAAACAAGTGTTTGGATCACTTATACATGATGTATATGAAGTGTTTGGATGATTTGTTTGGACAAAAGTTGCAAGGTTTGAGAGATTTGAAGATTTGGACTTCAAAGCTCAAAAATGGAGTTGTTGAGGTCAATTCAAATTTAGGAGAGTTTGAGAGGGTTTGAGGGCTTTTGAATTCGTGTTTTAGACTGCAAATGAACCCTATATTTATAGGCAAAGGTTAGAGGGATTATGCTGGTTGCAATATGAAGATGTCAAGTTATGGCTTGGTTGGAAATGAAATATCAAGTTGTGGTGAAAATGGTGGTCTCAAGGATCAAGTACAAGTGTGCTATGATGTTTGTTGGGTGCATGGAGCTTTCTTCCTATCTTTAGGATGAAGTGTGATCAGAGGAAAAAAATGAGGAGCTCAATGCATTGACTTTTGCAAAAATCTTTCTTTATATGAATGGCAATGGTGCCTTTGTGCCGTTAATGGAAAATTATCTTGGATAAATCTTGAATCAAGTTGATAATAGCCATAAAGCAAGTGAAATCAACTGATTATGGAGATATTTGTGGGTTTATAGGCATGAAAAGTGAGATTACAAGGCATGTCATGAAGATTTTGTCTTATGGTTATCATAGAAATGACCTCTAATTCAAGCAAAAATGGCCAACTTTGTCTCTTCAAAACTCTCAGCTAAAACATGATCTTTTCATGCTCTTGGAAATTTTGGAAAGCTTGAATAAAGATATTCAACTTTCATGTTGATCATTTTGGATAAAACAAAAGGGAAATTGGTAAAAATTGGCCAAGAAGTTAAGATAAAAAGCTAATCCAAAATATTTCTAAGTGTTGGGTAAAAATATCAGAACTTCATGGGCCCATATCTCTTAATCCAAGAACTTTTCGAGGATCATCCCGCATTATCATAGTTGTAGAACTCATTAATCCCTACAACTTTCATGTTGAAATTTTTCCTCGAATCAGTTTGTATCTTGAGGAAACTTGCTTGTGAAGTTAGGGTTTTCCAAGCACAAAATACTTGAATTTTTCTAAGTGTTTGAAAATCTTCAATTTTGACTTTTGTTGACTTTCTTGATTCTCTTGATTCTTGATGATAAAGTTTGATAGTTTTGAATGTTTTTATGATTCTTGATTTTTGAATTCCAATGTTGACCAAAAAGTTAAAGTTTGACTTTTGTGTGACTGTTGACTTTTTTATCAATTGATTCAATTCTTCAACTATCAATCACTTGTATATTTGGAAATGTCTTGATCCATGTAATTAGGTCAAGATGTTGTATTTGAGCCCTTGATATCATGATTTAATCCATTAGGTCATGCACTAGGCCAAAAGTCAATGATCAGTCATCTTCAATCAAAACCCTAATTTGGAAATTTTTTACCTTTGATGATTTGAGGGCTTTCCTTGAGGAATCATGATTGACCCTTGATAAAATGATGAATATCACCTAAAAATATTGATGTTGACAAAAAATCTTGAAGTTTGACTATATGTTGACCATAATTGACTTTTTACCTAATACAATTGACTTTCAATCTTCTGAGCCATTGAGTGAGCAAACATGTGATGCAAGACTTGAAGCTTGACATAAGAATTATTGAGGACCCATGATAAAACATGAAAGTAATTTGAGACCCTTTCAACCCAATATTCCTTGAGAAGCACAAAAACCCTAATTGTAGACCCTTGCTTAGGAGGAGGTTTGACCAGTCAACTCTTGAGTAGCTTTGAGTATTTGAGACCTTTGTGAGCATGTTTTTGAAGAAAATGGGAGGGAAAATTTTGGGGTACAACAAATTCCCCTATTTAATCTTCTTAAACCTGAAGAGTTAGATTGGCTTGTCTTCCATTCGTGACTTGAAGGTATAAAATGATTGAACACTTAAGTGCCCATAAATTTGCACTCGTTGATGCACGAAGTAACGCTGTTGGTTGATTATACCGGGAACGGGCTTAAAGATGTCATTTGGAGAGGTAACAACGATTATTTAGAGATGGGCTTATATATTCCATCCAAACTAACTATTGATAGAAATTAGACTAAGTCTACACTTGACTTCAACTGGAAGAAGTATCAGAATAAATCCACGCTCAATTTAATCTGAGCCAGAAAATGTCTACTGGAAGAAGTATCAGAATAAATCTACACCTGATTTAATATGAGCCAAAAGATGTTTGCGTCTGTCTTTAACTGGGAGAAGTATCAGAATAAATCTATGGCTGATTCAATATGAGCCAGAAAATGTCTACTGGAAGAAGTATCAGAATAAATCTATGCTTGATTTAATCTGAGCCAGAAGATGACTGCTCCCGTCTTTAACTGAGAGAAGTATCAGAATAAATCTATGGTCGATTTAATCTGAGCCAGAAAATCTCTACTGGAAGAAGTATCAGAATAAATCTATGCTTGATTTAATCTGAGCCAGAAGATGTCTACGTCCGTCTTTAACTGGGAGAAGTATCAGAATAAATCTACGCTCGATTTAGTCTGAGCCAGAAAAGGTCTACTGGAAGAAGTATCAGAATAAATCTATGGTCGATTTAATCTAAGCCAAAAGCTATCTACGATTGTCTTCAACTGGAAAAGTATCAGAATAAATCCATGGTTGATTTAATCTGAGCCAGAAGTGGTCTATATTGGAAGAAGTATCAAAATAAATCTATGGTCGATTTAATCTGAGCCAAAAGCTATCTACGACCGTCTTCAACTGGAAGAAGTATAAGAATAAATCTATGGTTGATTTAATCTGATCCAGAAGAGGTCTATACTGGAAGAAGTATTAGAATAATTCTATGGTCAATTTAATCTGAGCCAGAAGATGTCTTTTTTGAGAATGATCCTCTAAGGAAATTGCTGAAATAGCCCCTTGTCAGATGTAGCCTTGGAGAAGACTGTCAGGTCATATAAGTAGTTGATGATGTTTGTCTGTTGATTGATCTTTCCTGAAAAGGTAAAGAGTTAGTTGTATGCAATTTCATGATGTATGAAATTCATTTCATAATGATGTTCTCAAAATAAATGAGATTGTGCTATATGTGTTTCGTATGCATATGCTATTATATTGGTAAATGATGTATGAATGTGAAATGTTGTTGGAAGTGTATCAACAGTTCCATATGATATCTTATTGGGGAAAATGAATCCCTGACTGGTGTTGGAGATGAAGAACATGTGTAATCTTCAACCTTGTCTAGAATGCTTCCGCTGGGGATTCCTACTTGCTGTTTGAGGAAATTCTGCTGGGGAATGATGACTTCTGTTTGGGGAGAAGAGTTTAGGAACATTAGTCGTTCATAACTCTATCGGGGAGTTTAATTTTTATATACCCTGACTGGGGATAAAAGGTAATGGATAACCTTCTGACTCGTCTGGGGAGGATAAAGTTGACTGATATCTGGTCTGGTTCTAGGTTCTATAGCAACTCTCTAGGGATAATAGCGACTTCACTGGGGAGAGGAATTTTGCCGGTGATTCGTAGTCATTTGAGAAATAGACTCAAGCTGGGGGGATTGTAATCTGTTGGGGAAATAAACCCTATTGACAGAGAAATACTTTGTTGAGGGAACACTCTTGCTGAGGAAATGAACTCTGCTTGAGAGCAGAAATCTGCAGGGGGTTTTACATTTTTGGAGGAATAAATTCAGCTAGGGAAGATAACTTCCATGAAATGTACTGATTGGAACTCTGCAGGTGAGTGATATTTCCGGGAAAAAGATCATATTCTTTTATCCGCTGGGGGGATCTGTCGGGGAAATTACGGGGAATGTATCTTCATTGAAGATGAATTTGTGAAGATTACTCTGTGGGGATAATCTCATGGAAGTGGCTCTGTGGGGATTTGTGGACAGCTTGAACGTCATCCCAACTCCTAGAGTCTTGAGTAAATTCTTATTCCTGTTCTTATGCATATATTTGTTAACAGTTAATCATGTTCATATGCGTATGTTCATTCGATTTTAGTTATTGGACGTTTTTGCAAACAAAACAGAAAAATTAAAAAACAAAAAGTTTGAATTTTAAGGTGTATTTGTATTGATAGTTTGCCTATAAACATATAATTTTGCACAAAGAGACATAAATCCTAGTAAGAGGAAATTGTCATGAAATGAAAAGAGTACAAAGTGAAAAACAAAACATATAGCTATGTGGAAATGATCTCGTTGGGTTCCTACTCGCTATTGCCCCTATGTATTCAAACATCTCATCCCTTGCTGTCGGAAGAAGTTGATTTCACTGATCTCTACCATTTGAAATTTTGAATTTGGTATTAAAACTTGCTGTAAGTGATCCAGCGGGACATAGTCGTACACTTTAATCCTTAATTTTTTCCTGGACCGCCCTTTCGGGCTTTCAGTCCACCAGGATACCCTGTTTTTCCCAAGCCGCCTTTTTAGGTTTTTGAATTGTCGGGTGTACAATCTTTTATATATATCCATAATTTTTGCCCGAACCCTTTTGGTTTTCCGGGATGCCCTTATTTTTTCCTAGGCCAGTGAACCTAGCGGGTCGTTTTCATGCGTAGTATATTTTAACTATGTCCATGTTCACAAGGTGCGGGAAATCTTCACCGTCCATGGTGGTTAGTATCATAGCACCACCCGAAAATACTTTCTTGACAACAAATGACCCTTTATAGGTGGGAGTCCATTTGCCCGTGGGATCACCTTGCGGTATAATGATGCGTTTTATTACCAAGTCTCCAGCCTGATATACCCGATGCTTGATTTTTTATTAAATGCCTTGATCATATGTTTCTGATACATCTGACCATGACAGACAGCCGTAAGCCTCTCTTCGTTAATCAGATTCAACTAGTCTAGCCTGGTCTGAATCCACTCGTCTTCATCTAAGTCTGCATCCTTCATAATACTTAGAGAAGGAATATGAACTTCGACAGGTAGGACAACTTCCATGCCATAGACCAGAGAGAGTGGGGTTGCCCTGGTTGATGTTCGCGCTGAAGTGCGATAGTTGAGAAGAGAAAATGGTAACATCTTGTTCCAGTCTTTGTAAGTCACAACCATCTTCTATATGATCTTCTTAATATTTTTGTTGGCGGCTTCCACTGCGCCATTCATCTTTGGTCGATACAGATAATATTTATGGTGCTTGATCTTGAACTGCATGCAGAGTTCAATGATCATAGTATTGTTGAGGTTGGTACCATTGTCCGTGATGATTCTCTCGAGGATGCCATACCGGAAGATAAGATTATGTTTTATGAATCAGGTGACCATATTCTTGGTAACAGAGGCGAACGAGGTTGCTTCTACCCATTTTGTGAAGTAGTCAATGGCGACGAGAATGAAGTGATGTCCGTTAGAAGAAGTAGGCTTGATTTCTCCGATCATATCAATGCCCCACATTGCGAATGTCCAAGGAGAAGTCATGACGTTCAAAGGTACTGGGGGCACATGAACTTTATCAATGTAAATTTGGCATTTATGACAAGTTCTAGAGTGGTGGTGACAGTCGGTTTCTATAGTCGACCAACAGTAACCTGCTCTTTGAACCTTTTTAGCCATAGTATGCCCGCTAGAGTGAGTACCAAAGATGCCTTTGTGCATATACTCCATAATTTTCTTTGCTTCCTTCTTGTCAACACAACGAAGCAGAGTTGAATCGTGATTATGCTTGTACAAAATTCCATTGCTCAAGAACAACTTAGCCGAGAACCTCCGTAGGAATTTCTTGTCATTGATCGATGCCCCTTCAGGGTATTCTTGAGCTAAGGTACCTTTTCACTTCATGAAACCAAGGTTTTTCTTCTACTCCATCAGTATCAATTTCGTAGCAATGTGCCGGTTCGTCGAATCTTTCAATGGTAATTCTGGGATCCTCACTGTCCCATCTAACCTTGAACATGGATGACATGGTAGCTAATGCGTCTACCAACTGATTCTCTTCTCTTGGGATATGCTCAAAAGTAATCTCTTTGAAGTACGAAATCAAGGTTAGCACATGTTCTCAGTAAGGGATAAGATTCAGATGCTTCGTATCCCATTCTCCCTTGACCTGACTGATTACCAAGGCTGAATCCCCATATACACTCAGGAATTCGATTCTCAGGTCAATAGCAGCTTTAAGACCCATGATGCACGCTTCATATTCAGCCATATTATTGGTGTAGTCAAAGTAAAGTCTGGCAGTGAAGGGCATATGACAACCCCAAGGAGAGATAATTACAACACCGATCCCGTTTCCAAGTGCGTTAGAAGCTCCATCGAAAACCATAGTCCATCGGGATCCTAGCTCAGGTCCTTCATACAGTCCAGGCTCTTCACAATCTGTAACTAGCATAATATTCTCATCTGGGAATTCGAAATTCATAGATTGATAGTCGTCTACAGCTTGATGTGCCAAATGATCTTCCAGTACACTTCCTTTGATTTCTTTTTAAGTGGTGTACTAAATATCGTATTCTGTTAATACCATTTGCCATCGGGCTATTCTTCTGGAGAGAGCTGACTTCTCAAATATGTACTTAATGGGATCCATTTTAGAGATCAATAAAGTAGTATGGGTCAACATATATTGTCTTAGTCAGCGAGCAGCCCATGCCAAAGCACAACAAGTTTTCTCGAGCAGCTAATATCTTGTTTCATAGTCGGTAAACTTTTTTCTAAGGTAGTATATTGCATGCCCTTTTCGAACAGACTCGTCATGTTGCCCTAATACACACCCCATTGAATTCTCTAGCACTGTTAGGTACATGATTAAAGGTCTTCCTTCAAATGGTGGCATCTGAATCAGAGGTTCTTGTAAGTACTCCTTGATTTTATCAAAGGTTATTTGACAGTCTTCGTTCCACTTTACTACTTGATCTTTCTTCAGCAACTTAAAGATTGGCTCATAGGTAGCAATCAAATGAGAAATGAATCGGGCAATGTAATTCAGTCGTCTTAAGAAACCTATAACCTCTTTCTCAATATGGTGAGTCAGAATTTTTTGAATAGCTTTAACTTTAGCGGGATCAACTTAAATACATTTACCGTTGACAACGAAACCCATGAGTTTACCAAATCTCACCCCAAAAGTGAATTTGTTCAGATTTAGCCTTAGTTTGTACTTCTTCAGCCTTTCAAATAACTTATGCAGATGATCAAGATGTTCTTCTTTAGTCTGTTACCTTGCTATCATGTCGTCAATGTAGACTTTTATCTCATGATGAATCATGTTGTGAAATAAGGCTACCATGGCCCGCTGATAAGTTGCCACGACATTCTTCAACCCAAAAGGAATGACCTTGTAACAGAAAGTGCCCCACTGTGTGACGAAGGTAGTTTTCTCCATGTCTTCAGGCACCATCTTGATCTGATTATAACCTAAGAAACCATCCAAGAAAGATAATACCTTATGCTGAGCAGTGTTGTCAACCAAAACATCAATATGTGGAAGCAGGAAGTCATCTTTGGGGCTTGCCCTATTCAGATTCCTGTAGTCTACACACATATGCACCTTGTTGTCTTTCTTTGGTACTGGAACAACATTTGCAACCCATTAAGGATATGACATCACTGCTAAGAAACCCTTATTGAATTGTTTCATAACCTCGACTTTGATCTTTTCCGACATTTCATGATGCATGTGATGAACCATCTGTTTAATCGGAGAACAACCCTCTTTCATCGGCAGACGATGAACCACTATATCAGTATCGAGCCCTGGCATGTCTTCGTATGACCAAGAAAATATATCAAGATAGTCGTGAAACATCTGAATCAATCTGTTCTTGACAATGTCCTTTAAGTTGGCGCCTATCTTAACCTCTTTCCGGTCTATCTTAGAACCCAAGTTTACGACATCTACTGGCTCTTCGTGCGGTTAGATAGCCTTTTCTTCTTGTATTAAGAGTCTGGAAAGTTATCCAGGTATTTCACAATCTTCCTCACCTTCATCCTCGGCTTGGTAGATCGGATTTTCAAATTCATAAGCGGCAATAGCAGGATCGTTATCAACGAGATCCAGAGTGGATGGGGATATGCAATGTAGTGTGTGGGCGTGAGTAAGAACACATAGTTATTTGAAAGTGCGATAAAGTAAAAGAAATATAGAGAGCGTAAAATTTGAATGCAAAACGTCCAATTCTTTTATTAAATGAAAACATGACTTATGAAATGACAACCCTTAACAAATAGACCATTGTGCCCCGGGCAAGACATAATGTTTAAAGTCATTCTTTTAAAAGAAATTACATAACCAAACTTAAAGAAAATAAAAACAGAAATAGTTATTACTCCCGACTAAAGGAGATATGGAAAATGTCTTATGTTTTCCAATTGTCGAGTTCATCACCAATGGTAGGGAATATCTAGGTGTCTAAATCATAATCACTATCAGCGTCCTCTATAGCATTGATTCCGTTATTGCTGATACGGAATAGAGGTCTTCCAGCTCGAGCGTGACGAACAACCTTTTGAACTTCTATAGTAAAGCCCAAATAAAACTTGTCATATTTGTAAGGGATATTAGGAAGTTGACCCCAAATAGTACAACCACCTTCTTCTATAGTTTCTCCGACATCTTTCAAAGAAACCATCTTGTGTGGAGTCCTGGTGGTCTTTGGAATGGCAGAAACATATTTAATAGCAGCATGGGAAATTACTTCAAAAGCTTGGCAGGGAATATCGATGAATTCACCATCCATTTCTACATACCAGAATGAATTCAGATGGTTGACCATGTACTCCTCTTCTCCGCAGATAGTAACAATCTCCCCTTTCACAGGATACTTTAATTTCTGGTGCAAGGTGAAGGTGACGACACCTATCCCATAGATCCAGGGGTGTCCTAATAGACAAGAATAAGCTGGCTGGATGTCCATCACATAGAAAGTTGACTTAAATATCTGTGAACCCACTTTGATTAGGAGGTCCACTTCTCCATGCACCATTCTTCTGGACCCGTCAAAGGCTCGAACTATGATATTACTAGGTTTCAGCAAAACCCCTAAACAATCCAGTCTGTCGAGAGCGCCTTTTGGTAGAACATTCAGAGAAGAGCCAGTATCAATTAGCACATGAGCCAACATAGTTCCTGTGATACGGTGGGAGAACTGACTTGAGGTTTTGCGTTTGTGTTCCAAATGTTTCGGTTTAGCAAGAGTCGCCACCAGCTTTTTATTTTATCCTAAGGAAAGGCCAAAAAGCACAGGAAAGACCTTTGAGATGTTTTCTTGGGTTCGGGGAGTAGATTATGAAAAGGGAAGGTGAAAACATCCTTTTCATCCATGGTTATCCATGGGCTCTTAGTTACTTGTTTAGATTACTTGCTTTTGCTTTTCAATTGTTTGAAATGGTGCTTTGTGTGTGTGGTTTTGAAAATGTTTTGAAAAGAGGCCATCATTGTGGCAACCTTGGTAATGATTCTTATTTGAATATATACAAAGGTGTTTGTCTTTTGAAAATATATTTCAATGTTTTGAAACTTTGATTTAGGAAATGTTTTTGAAATTGTGTTGTGAGGTGTGTTTGAAAATAGCAAGGATGTTTTTGCAAGTTTTTTGATCAAGTAACTAAGAGCTATCTACCCTAATGTACTCAAAGATCTTTCCTAATGTTTTTAACCCTTTTAACAGTGTTATTTCACCATTGCATTTGGTGAACAACCTTGTGTTAGGATGTTAAACGGGACAGACGCGTGTCATCGTATAGACCATGATAGCAATTGTGTCAAGTATCTTTGGCAAACTTTTGATGGACTTGATCATTTTTGTTTAGGAAACCAAGATAGCATCATCGAGGGACTATGATCTTTTGTTTTGCCAAAGTGCCCAACATGCATAACATGGCCCATTTTTGAAGGCAACAAGTGGATTGTAACCCTAGGGGTGCAAGTGTGCGTTGTGTTTGATTTTCATGCATTTTTGTCTTTGATTAGGTCAAACTATTTGTTGATTTGGATTTTTGCATACAAACCCTAATTCTCTAATCATGGTATAATTGAAAGCGTAAAGTGCGAGAATTAAAATTCTAAGCTATTATAACATGATTAGGGGGATGGGGGTACAATCTTTGAATGGGGTTATTTGACAAGAAATATAAACCCTAATTTACTATTACATCCAAATTAAATTCACAATGCATAAATATTTAAATGGACAATATTTAAATAAACAAAATAAATAAATATATCCACTAAATGAATTATGCAAAAAAGGTTTTTGTTTGTTTATGTATGTAAAAGTATTTAATATAAAAAAAATAAAGAAATAAATAAAAGATTTATTTTATTTGTTTAAGGGTAAAACCCTAATTTCTTTAAGAAAATAAATACATTATATTAGTTATATACAATAAAATATATTAATATATGTAAAAATAAAATATACATAGAAAAAAGTATTTTTTAGTATGAATAATAATAAAAGTGAAAATGTAATATTTTTATATTTTTATTCTAAAGTATTTAATAGAATAAAAGTATATATGTATATATATATGTATATTAATCAAATTAAATATGTACAATATAAAATAAAATATGTACAAAAATAAAATGTATTTAGGAAAATATTTTTAGTATGAATAAAAATAAAGAACAAAAATAAATGTATATATTATATATTTTTCAAGTCTTAAAATAGTAATATAAAAGTATTTAAATACTTTTTCATGTTAGAAAAATTAAAATAAAATGTCAAATAAATGTAAAAAAATTATGAAAATATTTTTGAGCATTTTTTATATTTGGAAATAAATAAACAAAATCAAAAATGAAAACAAAAATGCAAAAATATAAAAATACAAGAAATTGGGCCAGGGGGTGTAAAAAGAAAATGAGGGGGGTGTCAAGAGTGTGCCAGGCCAAGCCCAGCCCACCACTTCATCTTCAACCTCCAGATGTGAAAAAACGCGCACGCCTGTACAAACTTGGACATCCTGCATACGAGCTCCATTACAAAAACTCACAACATCAAACTTGTAGAGAATTTCAAGACGATTCCAACCATATAAACAACTTGTCTTAACTCTCAAAGACCAGAGAGAATTTCTCTGGCCCTAAAATATGACCTAGTTTTTTCAGCATGTTCATGGATGAAATTCTCCTAGCACACTTAATATAAATGAAAACTGAGCATATGTACAACTTCATGGCAATGAACACTACATTTTTTATTCATAAACCTAAGGCTAAATGTTCCTAAATAGAGAGATAGAAAGTGGAGAAAAACCTGTTTCAGTTGGATTCGTGTAGGGCAATATAGTGCTTTTTAACAAGGCTTGAGATGTCTGGTAGCTTGCTTGAACTTCACTTGACCTTCTCCAATAGCTAGCTTGCCTTGAATGTCCTTGAATCAACCTATAGAACTCAACCTGCACAAGCTCAAAATGAAAATGGTGAACACTGTAAATGGAGTTACAGTTGGTGTTTGAGGTTTGGGATAGCTTGGGTGAGTTGAATGGAAGGTGTTTGAAGCAACTTGGGGCAAAACGCACGAGCCAAATGAGCTATGGAACTCAAGTTGTAGAACCTGCCCTGTTTTTCCAAAGGAATGTGATTTCTGGCTATGGGGTGTTTAGAGGCTCAAGCAAAAGTGTTTCTAGCTCAAAGGGGTGTGAGAAAGATGTTCAAACTGTTTATGTAAGTTAGCATTGGCTGGTTTTTAAGTTCTCAAGTTTTTGACAAGTTTCTTGTTTTTGAAGTAAGAATGTGGAAGTTGTTGTTACAGGCCTGTACAGGCTATCAAATATGCTTGAATACTTTACTCTTGGCCCCTCCAACTTGTGGATTTTATTTGCCCTCTGATATATGGACCAATGCTCAAGGGATAGTGGTTTGACATAAAGCACATTATGGCAAAAATGGAAATGTGCCTTTTTCTACTTAGGGCTTAATCTTGTGTATAATGTCCAAATAACCAAAACAAAATCTTAGAATGATGGATTTGAATTTAATTATGGAGTGTGAAGTGGTTTAGAGGCCTGTAAACTAGTGTAAGGCATGCTGATTTGAAAATGCAACTTGTATGAACATGAATATGCCATGGATGAAAAGTGAGTTTTTCCCAACTTCAAGCCTTCGATTCTCCCTAACCACAAATGTGTTTGAGGAGTTCTTGGAAAATTTGGAAATCTTGCAACATGCTCTATAATGCATCTTTGAAATGAAACTTGAGATTCCAAGTGGAACTATGTGAAAAATGGCCAAGAAGATAGGTCAAAATCCTGCCTAAACTAGGGCAAAATTTCACTAAGTTAAAAGTTTTAGGGACCCTTGTTCCAAAAATCATAACTTGAGATCCAAGCTTCTTTTGAGAAAACTTTGTGAATCAAAGTTGTAGACTTTGTGGAGGAATACAACTTTCATGTTGGAGGTTTTGTTTTAATCCATTTACATCACGGTGAAAATGTGGGGCAAAGTTAGGAAAAAATAAGAAAATTTCGTAACTTAGAAAAATTTTAAGTTATGAAAATTTTCAACTTTAAACCCTAATTTGCAATTTTTGGTTTCTTGATGAACAAGTTTCATAATTTGACACATCTTGATGAAAAATGACTCTTGGCACTTGATTTTGACCCAAAAGTCAAAGTTTGACTTTTCAGTGTACAGTCAAATTTTGATCAGTTGACTGAAAAATTCATCTGTCAATCCCATGCATTTGAGATGTTTTGAACTTGTTGAATAAGTCAAGATGATTTCATTGAGTCCTTGAGTCCATGGTTGAGCCTAATTTGCCATTGGCTAGGTCAAACAGTCAAAAATTGCCTTTGTATAGTCAAAACCCTACTAAAAATGACCATTTTGCCCTTTTAGTGATCTGATCAAATTTCTTGTGGAGTTGTGGTCCAAACTTGATAAAATGGTTCATATGAGTTCATAATGTTGATGTGGGTCAAAATTCATGAGGTTTGACTGTAAATTGGCCACAGTTGACTTTTTCCCCAATACAGCTGATTTCTAGGTCAACTGTCCAATTGAATGGGCAAAAATTTGATTCAAGGCTTGAAATTTGGTATGGACAAACTTATAAGTCCAACATGAAGTATGAAAGTCAATTTGAGCATTGAAGGTCCAAAAATCCCTATGCAAACTCAAACCCTAGTTTAGGTCATCAGTGCAATGAGATGTCTTGGGTAGAGCAAACCCTAGCTTGATCTTGAGTTCCAAGAGCCTTGTGATGAGAAATGCTAATAAAATGAGAGGGAAAATTTTGGGGTACAACAGTTGCCCCTGTTCAATCTTCTTGAACCTGAAGAGTTAGATTGGCAAGTTTGCCTTTCGTGACTCGAAGGTAAAAGAGGATTGGACACTAGAGTGCCCGTAAATTTACACTCGTCAAAATGTAGCTGAGGGAATGGGCTTAAAAATTCCGTTTGGAAATGGTAGAATCTTGCTGGAGATGGGCTTAGAGATGCCATCCAAAACTTGTTTGTTGAAAATCAGTGGAATGAACATCAGAATGGTATCCGCATTTGGAACGTATCTGAGTGGTATCTGGAGATTGGATTCGCATGAGCAAAGGAATGGCATCCATGTATGGAGCGTATCCAAGCTGTAACTGTATTTGATTTTTGAATGAATATCAGAATAACTGCCGAGTCCGGAGTGTATCTGTATTGTATCCGAAATCTGAGGTTTGAATAAGCAACAGAAAGACATCCATATCTGGAATATCTCTGGGCTGGGGAATAGGTTTGAATGAGCGACAGAATGGCAACCGTGTCTGGTGCGTATCTGGACTATATCCTGATTTTGAGATCTGTATGAGTAGCATAATGACTTCCATGTCTTGGAGTGTATCCGTATTGTAACTAGGATCTGAATAAGTGATAGAATGACTTCCGTGTCTGGAGTGTATCTGAATTTGAATTTGATAGTTGAATCTGAATGAGAGATAGGATGGCTTCCGTGTCTGGAGCGTATCTATTCTGTATCTGATTGCTGAAGTCTGAATGAGTAATAGAATGATCACCGTGTCTGGGGGTGTATCCATACTGTATCTGGACTTGAAATTCTGAATGAGTAATAGAATGGCCACCGTGTCTGGGGGGTGTATCCATACTGTATCTGAAATCTCTGAATAGTTGTTAACGATAGCTTTTTAATCTTATCCTGAAAAGGGTAGAATGTTAGCTAAAGCACAAAGTTATGTTGCATGATATGTATGATGCAATAAAATGTGTTCCATCAATGTTTATGATATATGAATGTAATGGATGTGCATGTAAGTTGACTAGCTGTCTTGCTGAGGAAAATAAATCCTTGATAGCTGGAGATAATGAAATCTTTGACTGCTGCCGGGGAAAGTAAATCCTTGACCGATGCTGGGGATTCCAAAAATATTTGATTGTTGAAGATGAGAAAACCTTGCTGATTATTGTTGGGGATAGAAAATCCTTGGCAGCCTGCGGGGATTATCAAAACCTTGACAAACTTCTGCGGGGATGTGAGAATCCTTCATGACTTTCCTGGGGAAATAAGGAAAAATCTGACGACCTCTACTGGGGAATTAAAACCTGGAAGGCTTCAAATGGAGAAACGAGAACTAGAATATTCGTTCTGTTGGGAAATAACTTTGTGGGGAGAGTGTTTATTCTGTCGAGGAAATCAGGAGCTTGGGTTGTATGCCAATCTATTGGGGATTCCTTGTTTTGTGGAGAACTCTGCTGGTGAATCGGAGGAAGTTGGATAGTATTCCACCGGGGTTTAAGATTTGAAGCTTTTGGACTCCGCTGGGGAAGAAAGCTTTATCTTCACTGGGGACCTGTAGTTCAAAGTTTTCGGGCTCCGCTGGGGATTGGGAGTTTTTAGAAACTTAACTCTGAGGGGAATTTTGAAACTTAACTCCGCTGGGGATATGCATCTCAAGGTTTTAGCTCTGTAGGGGATTTCTTCTAGAATATCCTAAAGACGTTTTCCTATACTTTTGACATATTAGTAATTATCCTTTCTTATTTTGTTTTGTAAGCAGTGATTATATTCAAATGCATATGCCTATTTAACAAAGTATTGGACGTTTTCAAATAAAACATAAGTGTAAAAAAAGAAAGGAAAGGCAAGCAAGTTTCTGCACTTTGAAGTATTTTTGTATTAACTTTTGTAAGTATCTTTGTACAACAGAGACAGACATCCTAGTAAGAGAATGTTGTCGAAGAATTGAGAAAATTTTTATACAAAAAGAAAGATGGCTATGTGTAACAATTCCATGGGGTTCCCATTCAGCTATAGCCTTCACAACTCTGAGTATCTTTGTCCATTCGTTGCTTCATTCGCGGATGATTGGATTGATCAGAAGCTTGGAGTTTGGTCGTGAAGAGATTGTCCTTAAAGTGATCCGATGAGACATAGTCATACGCTTTAATTCCCTAACTTTTTCCTGGACCGCCCTTTCGGGTTTTCGATCCACCGGGAAACCCTTTTTTGCCCAAGTCGCCCTTTCGGGTTTGCAACTTGCCGGGTGTACAAATTTTTTTGTTTATCCCTAATTTTTTCCTGAACCGCCCTTTCGGGTTTTCGATTCACCGGTATGCCCATTTTTGCCCAAGTCGCCCTTTCGGGTTTTCAACTTGTCGGGTCGTTTTATGCGTAATATCTTTTGACTATGTCTATGTTCGCAGGGTACGGCAGGTCGTCACCGTCCATGGTGGTCAGAATCATTGCCCCACCAGAAAAGATGTTCTTGATCACAAATGGTCCTTCATAAGTAGGAGTCCAGTTTCCCCTGGGATCACTTTGCGGCAAGATGATTCACTTGATTACAAGATCTCCGACTTGGTATACCTGACGCCTGACTTTCTTGTTGAAATCCTTGATCATCCGTTTTTGATACGTATGACCATGACAAACAGCAGTAAGTCGCTTCTCGTTGATCAAATTAAGTTGATCAAGCCGGGTCTGAAACCAATCGTCTTCACTTAAACCAACATCCTTCATAATCCTTAGGGAAGGAATCTGAACTTCCATAGGTAAAACAACCTCCATGCCATATACCAAAGAAAAGGGGGTTGCCCCAGTTGAAGTACGCGCCGTGGTACGATATCCGTGCAGAGAAAACGGTAACATCTCATGCCAGTCCTTATTGGTGACTGTCATCTTTTGAATGATCTTCTTGATATTTTTGTTCGCGGCTTCAACAACACCGTTCATCTTTGGCCGATAGGGAGATGAATTGTGATGTTGAATCTTGAACTGCTCGCATAGAGCGGTGATCACAGTGTTGTTCAAATTTGTACCGTTGTCCGTGATGATCTTGTCGGGGATACCATACCGGCATATGAGATTCTGCTTGATGAAGCGGGCAACCATATTCTTTGTAACAGAGGCGAAGGAAGCTGCTTCGACCCACTTGGTAAAATAATCAATAGCTACCAAGATGAAGCGATGTCCATTGGATGACGTAGGCTTGATCTCTCCAATCATGTCAATTCCCCACATCGCGAATGGCCAAGGAGTTGTTAGAACGTTGAGAGGAACTGGAGGAATATGTACCTTGTCAGCATAGACTTGGCATTTGTGACATGTACGAGAATATTGATGACAGTCAGCTTCCATGGTAGACCAGTAGTAGCCTGCCCTTAGAATTTTCTTAGCCATCGTATGTCCGCTTAAGTGGGTGCCAAATGTGCCACTATGTATTTCGGTCATGATCAACTCTGCTTCAACCTTGTCCACACAATGAAGTAGAACACAATCATGGCTGCGCTTATATAAGATACCATTGCTCAGGAAGAACTTGGCATCAAATCTCCTTAAGAACTTTTTGTCATTGACTGAAGCTCCTTCAGGGTATTCTCGAGTCTGGAGATACCTTTTGATTTCATGAAACCAAGGTTGTTCCACTACTTCTTCGTTATTAATCTCATGAAAGTGCGCAGGTTCGTCCATTCATTCGATGGTGATTTGGGGAGCCTCATTATCCCAGTTGAGTTTAAACATGGAAGCCATTGTAGCCAGAGCATCTGCTAGCTGATTTTCTTCTCGCGGGAAGTGCTCAAAGGTAATCTGCTCGAAATGAGGCAACAATGTCAAGACATGTTCTTTGTATGGGATAAGATTAGGATGTCTAGTGTCCCACTCTCCTTTGATTTGAATGATAACCAAAGCTGAGTCCCCAAATACAATAAGAGATTTGATTCCCAAGTCAATAGAAGCCCTGAGACCAAAGATACAAGCTTCATACTCGGCCATGTTGTTAGTACAGCTGAAGCAGAGTCTAGCAGTGAAAGGTGTATGGCAACCTTCTGGAGAAATAAGTACCGCGCCGATACCGTTGCCAAGTGCATTTGAAGCACCATCAAAGTACAGGGTCCATCAGGATCCTTGTTTAGGTCCGTCATACGGTCCGTTACCTTCAATGTTGTCCAATGTCATAATGTCCTCATTAGGGAAGTCGAACCTCATAGATTGGTAATCTTCAACAGCTTGATGAGCTAGATGGTCAGCTAGTACACTCCCCTTTATAGCTTTTTGAGTTGTGTACTGGATATCATATTCGGTCAGGATCATCTGCCATCTAGCGATTCTTCCGGATAAAGCAGGCTTCTCGAAGATGTACTTAATTAGATCCATTTTAGCAATCAGCAAAGTGGTATGTGTCAACATATACTGCCTTAGCCGGCGAGCGGCCCATACCAAAGCGCAACAAGTTTTCTCGAGCAGTAAGTAGCGAGTATCACAGTCGGTAAACTTTTTGCTAAGGTAATAAATGGCATGCTCTTTTCGGCCAGTCTCATCATGTTGGCCCAGTACGCACCCCATTGAGTTATCCAAAATGGTCAGATACATGATTAAAGGCCTTCCTTCGATGGGTGGCATCAAGATAGGAGGTTCCAGCAAATACTCCTTGATCTTATCAAAAGCAACTTGACAATCATTGTTCCATTCAACCACCTGATCTTTCTTCAACAGCTTGAAGATTGGCTCACAGGTAGATGTTAGGTGAGAGATGAACCTTTCAATATAGTTTAAGCGTCCCAAAAAACCTCTAACCTCCTTTTCAGTGCGGGGGGCAGGCATTTCTTGTATAGTTTGACTTTAGCAGGATCAACCTCGATGCCTTTGTTACTGACGATGAATCCCAAAAGCTTACCGGACCTGACTCCGAAAGTGCATTTGCTAGGGTTCAGTCTGAGCTTATATTCCTTTAACCTAACAAACAGCTTCTGCATATGGTCAAGGTGTTCTTCTTTTGTTTGTGAATGGGCTATCATGTCGTCTACGTAGACTTCAATCTCATGATGTATCATGTCATGAAACAAAGCTACCATGGCTCGCTGATAGGTTTCCCCGGCATTCTTCAGTCCGAATGGCATCACTTTGTAGCAGAAGGTACCCCACTGCGTAACAAAAGTAGTCTTCTCCATGTCTTCGAGGGCCATTTTGATCTGGTTGTATCCCGAGAAGCCATCCATGAAGGAAAATACCTTGTGTTGAGCTGTGTTGTCAAGCAAGATGTCAATGTGTGGTAGTGGAAAATCATCTTTAGGGCTAGCCCTGTTTAGGTCTCTGTAGTCCACACACATTCTGACTTTGCCGTCCTTCTTAGGCACGGGCACAATGTTAGCAACCCATTGCGGATAGGAAGTAACAGCCAGAAAGCCAGCATTGAACTGCTTCATCACTTCAGCTTTGATCTTTTCGGACATGTCAGGCCTCATTCGACGGACTTTCTGTTTGATTGGTGGGCAATCTTCTCTTGTAGGGAGACGGTGAACCACAATATCCGTATCCAGTCCCGACATGTCTTCATAGGACCAGGCAAAGATCTCAACATATTCATTCAACAGTTGAACTAAACGCTCTTTGACATTTGGCTCCAGGTTGGCACCCACTTTAACCTCTTTCATGTCTTCCTCTGTTCCCAAGTTGATAGTCTCTAGCAACTCTTCATGGGGCAGAATAGCCCTTTCCTCTTGTTGCAAAAGTCTAGCTAACTCTCCAGGCACTTCACAGTCTTCATCACCTTCGTACTCGTCATGATTGACCAAATCTTCAGAGTCACCGAAGGCCAGAGCAGAATAGTCACCCATGGAATCTGGAGTGGATGGGTACCTGCTTTTTGTGAGTGTGGGTGTGTGTAAGGGATAGCCATCCTTAAACAAAACAAAATGTAAAAGGAAAGAAAATGAACACAATAGTTTATAGATGAAAATGTCCAATGATTCATTAAAAATGGCATATGAAAATGAAGAATCAAAACCCTTACAAATGGACCTATATGCCCCGGGTAAGGCATAAGGCGAAAAGAGTGTACGAATTGTTTAATTATTACAGACCAAACAGGAAATTGTTCAAAGATAAATTACTGATTGATGAAAGTGATGGGAATGAAGTCTTTCGCCTCCCAGTTGCTTAATCCTCCTTCAATGGTTGGAAAGATCCAATCTTCAAAGTTGTCTTCTTAATCATCATCTTCTAAGGCATGAATTCCGTGGTGAGTGATTTTTAAGGGTGGTCCTCCAGCCCGGGAGTGACACACAGCTTTCTGGCCATCAGTAGTAAAACCTAGTTCGAACTTGTCCGTCTTGTGAGGAAAATAAGGTAGTTGCCCCCACACTGTACTTCTTCCTTCTTTGATTACAGCCTCCTCATCTTTAAGGGATGCCATCCGAGACACAGGCTTGGAAATGATCGGCACATTAGTCATTGTCTTTGCTACCGCGACCTCAGGAGAAACCTCTTCAAAGTGTTGGAAAGGCGTTTCTATGAATTCGCCATCTAACTCCACATAGCGGAAAGAGTTAAGGTGACTTATCATATACTCCTCCTCACCATGAACCGTTATGATCTTACCCTGAACTGGATACTTTAGAATTTGGTGTAGAGAAGAAGTGACTGCCCCAGCGTTGTGGATCCATGGCCTTCCTAACAAGCATGAATATGAAGGACATATGTCCATCACATAAAATGTAGAGTTGAAAATTTCTGTACCCACTTTGATTGGGATGTCCACTTCTCTGTGAACCATCCTCTTAGAACCGTCGAAGGCTCTAACAACGATGTTACTGGGCTTTAGGGTCAAACCTTCGCAGTCCAATCTGTCCAACGCCTTCTTTGGTAGAACATTTAAGGATGAACCGGTATCTACCAGAACAAGAGCAAGTGTGGTCCCCCGACATTCTACCGAGACATGCAGTGCATCGTTATGCTTTCTTCCCTTAGGGGTCAAATCAGCATCAGAAAAACCAAGACCATTATCGGCTGTAAGGCTAGCCACGCACTCTTGAAACTGGTCCGCAGAAGTTTCTTGAGGCACGTGTGCCGTCTTCAGAAATTTGATCAAGGCTTTGGCATGAGCCTCAGAGCAGAGTAAGAGAGCCAACATGGAGATTTTTGAAGGGGTTTGCCCTAGCTGCTCCACGAAATCATAGTCGCTCTTCTTGATTATCTTTAAGATTTCTTCCATATCTTTTTGGGTGGTCTCGGGGATAACCACAGTCTGAGCCTTCATCCTGACAGGCGCTTCTTGGATCCCCTTACCTTTATTGGTAGTAACATCAGAGGGTCTAGCTTCGGGTGCGTCAATTTCTTTAATTATTGGACTTTGCACAGATGGTTTGACAGGCACAGAAGCTCTCGAGGGTCCGAAGACTGCCCGTGGAGGAGCAATCTTCGGAGAGAAGATCCTTCCGCTGCGAGTTATCTTGCTCGTTCCCGCAATATTCCCTATATCAGGGGTTTCTTCATCGGAATTCCCTTCGGATGATTCGATCTGCTTGATACCATGGTAGAAGATCTCTCCTATGTAATTCCATGGTATCATCTTGTTGGACTTATACGGGATATGCCTCTACATGGTGATTTTCAGCGGCACAAACTTAGGATCAGGCGTAATCTTAACAGGCATTTTGCTGGTCTTGGAAAGATTGTCGGAGATGGTTATTATAACAATGTCATTGATTGGAGTATCAAAGGTAATAGGAGTAACATGAGTGATAGTAGCAACAAGGGTTTTCTGAAAGAGGATCTCTTGAATATCCATCAGGCATTGGATGCCTGATTTCAACAGTACACAGTCAGTTTGCAAGTTTGAACAAAATTAACAGTCTTTTCCACATCCTGGGAATATCCCGGTGTTGTACCCCAAAATTTGCCCTCCCATATTTCTCAAAACATTTCAAGAAAGATTCACAAGTCCAACCCGGCGCGTCATATTCAGGTGTTCTTTTGCCAAGATATCTCTGATAACATATTCTCAAATTCAGGTTCGGCTCAAGAGTCAATTCTTTAAAGAAGGTATCCGAATGTGTGAGTTTTTTCAAAGAAATATGGTGAAAAAGTATGCTAAAAGTGCAGTTTTTACGCGCTAAAAAATTCATAACTTGAAGATCGTGGCTCGTTTTGAACCCGTTCCGGTGGCCAAAATTCCATCTTGACATCATCTATGTTTTCATATCTCACGGCTGGAAGCCAATTTCGATCAAAAGGTCTTCAAAAATGTGGATTTATCAAGTAGTTTCGAACAGAAAATTTGTGACAGAAGTTTATTTGCATCATGTTCAGAAAATCATAACTTGGTCGATTTTCATTGTATCGAGCTGGTTCTGGTGCCAAAATTTTACAAATTGAGTTGGTTAAGTTTTCCCTGAAGGTATTGAGTTCTAACGGTATCCAAAAGGTCTTCGTTTTCTGCTCAGAGCACGCGTGACGCGCCGAAAATCCTGAATGCTGAATATTATTTCATCTGGGTCAAAACTTCGAAAATTCATAACTCGGTCAATTTTTATCGGATTGGGCTCATATTTTTACACAAGGTCACTGACTCATAGATCTACAACTTTGCTTTAAAAGTAGAGACCGGATTATGCTCCGATCAATACCAGTTTTTTATTGAAGAACGTGTCAGAGTCTACACTGGAGCCCAAAATAAGTTTGTCTAAGCTGAAACTTCAAAAATTCATAACTAATTCACCGTTTATCCGATTGATACGATTTTCGGACAGGAGTTAGTTCTCGATGTCGGCTATATTTTGTTTTCAAATTTCAACTTCAAAAATTGCACTTAAGCCCCTGAGATTTATCCTGCAACGTGACGAATTCAAGTGAACATTGGAGGCCCAATTGTACATTCAAAGCCCATTTTCTTTGCTCTAATTTCCATTATATAATCTCATTCTTTTCACACAAACAAGAGGGAGAAAAAAAAACCTTGCCACAATGCTGTCAGAATATCAAATTCTTTCAAGAATCCTAAAACCTTGAAATCCTTATTACAAATTTCCCTCTCACTACAAACAAGCCATCCCGGTTACAAACCAACATCTCACTACAAACAAGCCATCCCGGTTACAAACCAACATCTCACTACTTCTCCAGTAAGGGTAAGGCTGGCTTGATCTCCATGATCAAAAGGGTATAAAAGCATTCATATCACTACTTCTCCAAGGGTAAGGCTGATTTGATCTCCATGAGCAAAAGGGTATAATTATTCATACATGCCATATTGGCCTAAACATTAAATTTCTTCATATATTGGCTTTATTTGCATTTTATGATATATGATAATGTATTTAATGTGTTCATGAGATTCAATACTGCAGATTTAGACAGGATCCCATGCAGGTTCATTAAGGAACGTTGAGGCCAGAACACAAATGGCCAAAAACCAAAACACAAATGGCCAAAACAAAACAGTTTACACATGACGCCAACAGCTGTTTCACCCCTCCAATCAGGACCGTATACTCCTAAACTCTCTCTATTTTTATTATTTTCCTTTAATTAATTAATTGTTATTCTTTTTATTAATCACTAACCAATTAATCTTTTTTCTTAATAAAATCAAAAACAAAAAAATATTATTTTTTATTTATAAAAATTAAATTTGACTTTATTTTTGTAAATAATTATAATTTAATCAATTTAGCATTTAATTAGGTTTAACTTTTAACATCTTTTGCAATAATTAAAATCAATTTAGAATATTAGGTTTTTATTAACTTTTAACCATTTCATTTTATTTCCTTAAATATTCAAAAACCCAAAAATATTTTAATTAATTAATTAATTAATTTTGACCTAATTTAATTTCCATTTAATTCAAAAATAACAAAAAAATATGCTTTCTTTCAAAAAGGGTCAAAACCCTAAAAATGCGCCGTCTTAATTTCTTGCACGCGATCCATTTATTTCCAATATTGTAATTGCTTCCGATATGTAATAACTTTTAATTAGGACTTTAATTATTTATCGCTTTATTTTACTTTCCGCAATTTAAATTAAAGGATTTGTTTTTGGCGATGTAAATACCCGACGCCTTGTAATAGTTTAGATTTAATTTCCGCAAATTTAAATCCCGCAACTATACACTCCTAGATGTTTGATAATAGGGAATGCATGACAAGATCCAATGTATGAACTTAAAATCAACATAGCTCACCCATGACATGTACAAAGATAATATAACCGAACTAACACACTCGCACATGCGCACTCTTAGGGTACACCTCACTTGGTTGTCTTCGAACATGGTCATTGAGTATAAGAAGTTTTAGAGGTCGCCCTCTTGTCCAAAGATCATAAGTTGCCTCGGAACGGTTGCCTCGGATAAAATGATATAAGACATTAGGGTTACCGCTAAGGCGTCCTAACGTTGCTTTAGTGACCACATGTCCCTTAATCGAATTGACCCGAAAACTTCAATGACGGTGTTACCTACTCCTCAATAGTGGGATAGCATTGTCTAAAGAACATTTGTACAGATTAATTCCTTTTTCGAGTAGGTAGATGGTTCTTAAGTACTTGCTCCTTTAAAAACAAAACAAAACTTTTCGCACTTACACCTTTCAAACAAAAAACTCTTTCAAACCCACAAACACAAAGAAAAGCAAATTTTGAAAACACAATGAGCAAGTACCTAAGAGCCCGTGGATAACCACAGATAGAAAGGGTGCTAACACCTTCCCTTTCTATAATCTACCTCCCGAACCCGAGAAATATCTCAAAAAGGATTTTTTTTGTGCTTTTGTCCTTTCCTTGTTGGATGAAATAAAAGACGGTGGCGACTCTTGCTTACCGCGACATTTTGCAAAAACAAACGCAAAACGCAAACCAGCATTCCAAAAAACAGTCAGTTCTATTCCCACCGATCACAGAACTGGCGACTCTGCTGGGGAAATATTTTAAGTGAGGTGTACCTTAGGATTAGATCATTGTGTTTTCAATTGTATGCTTTGTATGATTTATCTTTGTAGGCTTGTATCAGAGTTCTATAGATCATAACCCGGATCTTGGGGTACCCTTTAGGTAAGTAGCAATAAACTGTGAGGGAACTGTCCGGCGTAGACCGACACGGTTGAAGCTGTAGCTACGTTGGTGTGGCACTTTAGTCTGTACCGATATCCCTTGTGTTGGAACGAGGAGAATATGGGTCTTCTAAGGGGTCATTAAGCACCAACTGACCTTAGAACCTTAAATTGATCAACTTGGCCATAGAACAGTAGCAGTATGCTACACTCATTGAGACAAAACTCTCGCGATGATTCCGACCGCAAGAAAAGGTTGCTAAACTGGAATTATGACCGATTGAGGGTAGTCAGTGATATTGAGATCCTCTAGAACCCGGTTACTATTTTTAGGACAGGTTTAAACCAACTGAACTGAAAAAGGGTAGTACCTAAGCTCCTTTCCAGCCTAAAATCTAAGGGCTCTTTTGTGTGACTTGTGTGCCTTCAAACTTAAACTACTTGCACATTCTTGTTATTTGACAACATGAGTTCCTTGCAGGTTTTGTTTACAGTCCTTATCCAATAATTTGGATTTATTGTAGGGTTTACTTACATCACTTTACACTTTTGCTTAAACGCATATCATACACATCATAACATCACACCTTAACATTTCCTTAACCATTTCAAGGATCTCAAGGGTCTGTGATGCAGGTTATGGTAAATCAAATGCCTAGCAAGGGGCAAAGGGGATTTATTTTCCTCTAGCCAAGGTTGTCTAGAAATCAAAACACGGTAATTTGAGTCAGAGGCTATGACCCACTCGATATGGTGAGCTTGACTCTTGAAGAAGGACTCTTAACAACATGAAGTTTCTTCAATCAAAGCTGCGAAATTCAAATTCTAACAAGTTTCTTGTTTACCCCGCGGGATCCTTGAAAACATTGCATACATACATATCATTGCATAACATGTCTCCCAGTATAGGTCTCTCATGTTCTCGCTGTTTATTTCAGCAATGACTCTCCTACAAGACAACCAAGATCTCCAGGCTCAAAACGCTCAACTTCAAGAAATGTTCTTGAACCTATCCCAGGGGCAGGAAGAAATAAAAGCTCTCCTCACAAGGGGTTTAGTCCTAGGGAATCCAGGCGGCACCAGGAATGATCAGTTGGAAGGGCTACAAATTGAGTTGGCAACAATGAAGATCCAGATGATGGGACAGCTGGTGGGCCAGATGGCTCTCATTCAAGACCTGGCTCAAAGACAAGAAGAGCTCAGGGTCCTCTTCAACAAACTAGTTCAAAATAACCAAGTGGGGCAAACAACTAGGGTTGAAGATCAAGTCATCATTCAACCTCCTTTGAGACAAGAAGACAAGGGAAAAGCTCCCCAGCTTGCTTCAGGGTCACAAGCCCAGCAACAACCTCGCCAGTGTCAACAGGGTAATCGGCGTAAGCAAAATACATCTGGAAGACATTTCTCTGAGACTGATATACCATCATCTCTAATACTGAAACACTTGTTGGAGGTCAATCTGATTCCTTTAAAGGATCCTCTCCGGAATCCCAATACCTCTGCTCCTGGCTATCACCCCGATGCATTTTGTGTATACCACTCCTATAGTCCTGGACATGACACCGACGACTGTTGGGCTTTGAAAAACAAAATCCAAGACTTGATTGACAGAAGAGTGCTGGAATTCATGCCGGATGGCGAGATGAAAATCTTCCGCTGAGGGTTCTCCACCTGAAATGACTAGTTCGAACTAAGAGGCTTTTGCTCATTAGAATTTTCAAGCTATGATTTTCTTTTGACTGTTCGAACATTTATTCATGTCAAACTTTATTACTTTACCAATGCATTGCATATGTCTGTTTTGAATCAATCCATTCGTATTTCACTATATTCAAATTGCTTTCATTTTTTGTGATGATCAACTCTCGATTAAAAAATTCTAAGCCTTTTGAGGGAGGATGACGAAAATGATATCAAAATCTCTACAATATGCTTTTGAATAGACCTCGTTGACGAGGTACATGCATTATTTCAAATCCTAAACAGTGGAGTTATAAGGAAGATAATCCCTAGTCAACCCCTTTGAGCCAAAGAAGTTGGAGTTTTTTCTTTTCACGAATTAAAACCCTTAATTATAACCTGGGGCAGGGTAGTTTTCTCAGTTTAATCCAGGTGCACAATGAATGGCATCAAAGAAATCCTTCCGAAACAAAAGACGGTGATGGTTCCGTATAATCGTAAGGACAGACAGTCATTATCTTTCGAAATAAAAGCCCACTAAGTCAAAACCTATGAAGGAGACTTACAAAAAAACCGAGGCATCCCGCTGACTGTAATCACAAAAGAAACAGTTCAGGAAAAAAGACAGGGATAACAAAATCAAAAATAAAGAGATCCTGCAAACTCTCAACAAAATGACTGCCTGTTCAAAATAAATTATCAGTATCCAAACCATCACCGAAATATCAGAGAAAAGACTCAAACAGGATCTAAATGCACGGTTAGCTGAGTTTAGGATCGAAGAACATCACGAAAAGCGGGTGGGTACAAATAAATTTTGAGCCTTTATCCTTTGTTTCTTAAACCGTGAACCAGGCCACGTTATAACCCTTAAAAGTCCTAGCTGAAGCATGGGTTAGTTCAAAAGCATAATGTTACAAAAGGTATCCTGACTCCTGTAGGGCTTGCTGTAAAATCCCGAGTTGACATCACATTTTACAAAATTTGCCTGTTTTACTGAAAAATGCATTTTCAAAAAACTTCAAAACAGACATAAGCTTTGCATTCTTAAAATAATATTGTTTGCATATGACTATTTGTTCAACATCAGAGAAATTCGCACGACGAGTATCTAGTGAACAAAAACCTTCTCAATAAAAAGGATCACCTAAAGTGGAAAAACACTTCCGATCAAGGGGCACGGCATGATCATTGTCCATCATCTGGGACAGTCAAGTCAAGATTCAAGGAATCTCTCAAAATGCCAAATAGTCAGGGGAAAATCTCCATCTGAATCAATTGGGGCATTGGACATGAATTCCAGCAACGAATCTTGCATGGTCAAACGAAGATCTTCTGGTAGTATGGCAACACAACACTATCGACAGTTACACCTCCCTACATCCTGAGAGCGTGAACATAGTCAGAAAGTACTACGCATAACCAAAGACCCGCTAGGTTGACTGGCCTAGGCAAAAATAAGGGATGAAATTGAAAAAATCTGTACACCCGGCAAGTCGAAAACCTGAAAAGGCGGCTTAGGCAAAAAAGGGTATCCTGGTGGACTGAAAATCCGAAAGGGCGGTCCAGGAAAAAATTAGGGATCAAAGCGTATGACTATGTCCCGTCATCTTGTCACTAGTCTACTAGAAGAAGACTTGTCACTTCAATCGAAAGTTACCAAGCACCTCATAGATTGGGATAATACTCGATCCACAAGGCCTCCGCAGGAACCTTCTCCCGCAGAAACAGGGGCAGAAAAGTCCCGATGCAAAGCCATCGTCATATCTTCGGCATGCGTCCCAGTAACATTCACTCCCCGCAAAGTAAGAAAAAGACAGTAATGATAGCTCTCCCCAGCTGAGACTCGCAACCGTGAACAAATAAACAATACTCTCCCCAAGCAGAGTTCATCCATTATCAGCGCTAAAAAGGTTTGGTATCCCCAGAAGGTCTTAATATCCCCGGTGGAGTATAAGAATATTCTCCAGCAAGCATCCGAGTATCCCCGACAGTCTTAATATTCCTCAATGGAATATAAGAATGTTCCCCGGTAGAATACAAGATACCCCCAGTGGAGCCATTTTCCCAGCACAGTATAAAAATCTTCCCCAACAGAGTTAAATCATCTTCCCCAATAGACTCTGGAAGCTTACCCCCAGTGGAGTACAAAATAAATCTCCCCAGCCAAACTCAGAGGGTTATCCCCACAAGAGTCTAACAGGGTTATCCCTAGCAAGTCGCAACTGAAAGATTATCCCCAGCGAAGTTCTTTCCTTTCACAAACAGGAATTCAATCCTCAACAGATTCAATATCACCAGCAATGGTAATCCATCCCCAGCGGAGTTTATCGTTGAAATCCCCAGCAGAGTTTATCAGCAGAATCCCCAGCGGAGTTTATTGTTAAAATCCTCAGCAGAACATCTCTCCCCCCATAGAGTATTTCTCCTCGGAGTAATCTCTTGATCAGTTTATTCCCCAACTGAGTTATTCTATCCTACAAGTTCGTCATCTTCGTTCATCATCCCCAGCAGAAACGAAGAATTCAACTCTATTCTCCAGCAGCTCCAGGATTTATTTCCCCAGCTAAAACATCACATTTCCATACATCATGATACATGCATATACACATCATACAACAAAATCTCATTTATTTTGAGAACATCATTGCTTGATATATATCATGCATTGCATACGACTGACATTTACCTTTCAGGAAAGATAAAGTTAAAGTTCTCAGTTACGTCGAAGACCTGACCGGTTCTTAAATCTCAATTGAATTATCCTCGGTTGAATTTCAGATAAGGTTCTCAATCTCGACAATTTCCCTACGTCATAGTGTGGACGAGTGCTATAACCTCAACGGTATACTATGTTGAGCACTAGTCAGTTCCTAGATCTTGATGTTTTCCTCCGTCATAGTGTGGACGAGTTCTCTAATTTCAACGGTATACTACGTTGAAGACCATACAATTCCTAGATCTTGATGAAGATGTTTCCCTACGTCATAGTGTGGAAGAGTGCTATAACCTCAACGATATACTACGTTGAGCACTAGTCAGTTCCTAGATCTTGATGTTTTCCTCCGTGATAGTGTGGATGAGTTCTCTAATTTCAACGGTATACTACGTTGAAGACCAGACAGTTCCTAGATCTTGATGAAGATGTTTCCCTACGACATAGTGTGGACGAGTGATATAACCTCAAAGGTATGCTACGTTGAGCACTATCTAGTTCCTAGATCTTGATGTTTTCCTCTGTCATAGTGTGAACGAGTTCTCTAATTTCAACGGTATACTACGTTGAAGACCAGACAGTTCCTAGATCTTGATGAAGATGTTTCCCTATGTCATAGTGTGGACGAGTGCTATAAACTCAATGGTATACTACGTTGAGCACTAGTCAGTTCCTAGATCTTGATGTTTTCCTCCGTCATAGTGTGGACGAGTTCTCTAATTTCAACGGTATACTACGTTGAAGACCAGGCAGTTCCTAGATCTTGATGAAGATGTTTCCCTACGTCATAGTGTGGACGAGTGCTATAACCTCAACGGTATACTACGTTGAGCACTAGTCAGTTCCTAGATCTTGATGTTTCCCTCCGTCATAGTGTGAACGAGTTCTCTAATTTCAACAGTATACTACGTTGAAGACCAGACAGTTCCTAGATCTTGATGAAGATGTTTCCCTATGTTAGTGTGTGGACGAATGCTATAACCTCAACGGTATACTATGTTGAGCACTAGCTAGTTCCTAGATCTTGATGTTTTCCTCCGTCATAGTGTGGATGAGTTCTCTAATTTCAACGGTATACTACATTGAAGACCAGACAGTTCCTAGATCTTGATGAAGATGTTTCCCTATGTCATAGTGTGGACGAGTGCTATAAACTCAATGGTATACTACGTTGAGCACTAGTCAGTTCCTAGATCTTGATGTTTTCCTCCGTCATAGTATGGACGAGTTCTCTAATTTCAACGGTATACTACGTTGAAGACCAGACAGTTCCTAGATCTTGATGAAGATGTTTCCCTACGTCATAGTGTGGACGAGTGCTATAACATCAATGGTATACTACGTTGAGCACTAGTCAGTTCCTAGATCTTGATGTTTTCCTCCGTCATAGTGTGGACGAGTTCTCTAATTTCAACGATATACTACGTTGAAGACCAGACAGTTCCTAGATCTTGATGAAGATGTTCCCCCCCAATTGAATTAGGGACAGGTTCTTAAGACTTATCCGAGGCATTCTCTCAACTGAAGTACAGGCAAGTTCCTAAATCTCAACAAAAGTTAGACTTCCCCAGCCGAATCTTCTACAAACCACAAGTATGCAAGTTCTCGCTAAGGAATCTCTTATGCGATCGACACTCCTGCAGATGGCATCTGTAAGCCCATCCTCCTACCAACAATCTCCAAATGGCATCTGTAAGCCCATTCCCGACATCACCAGGCTGATACCACTTCATGCGAGTGCAAATTTCTAGGCACTCTAGTGTTCAATCATCTTCCACCTTTGGATCACGAAAGGCCCGAAAGCCAATCTATATTCTCAGGTTTAAGAAGATTGAACAGGGGCAGCTGTTGTACCCCAAAATTTGCCCTCCCATATTTCTCAAAACATTTCAAGAAAGATTCACAAGTCCAACCCGGCGCGTCATATTCAGGTGTTCTTTCGCCAAGATATCTCTGATAACGTATTCTCAAATTCAGGTTCGACTCAAGATTCAATTCTTTAAAGAAGGTATCCGAATGTGTGAGTTTTCTCGAAGAAATATGGTGAAAAAGTATGCTGAAAGTGCAGTTTTTACGTGCTAAAAAATTCATAACTTGAAGATCGTGGCTCGTTTTGAACCCGTTTTGGTGGCCAAACTTCCGTCTTGACGTCATCTATGTTTTCATCTCTCACGGCTGGAAGCCAATTTCGATCAGAAGGTCTTCAAAAATGTGGATTTATCAAGTATTTTCATATAGAAAATTTGTAACAGAAGTTTATTTGCATCATGTTCAGAAAATCATAACTTGGTCGATCATCGTATCGAGCTGGTTCCGGCGCCAAAATTTCACAAATTGAGTTGACTAATTTTTCACAGAAGGTATTGAGTTCGAACGGTATCCAAAAGGTCTTCGTTTTCTGCTCAGAGCACGCGTGACGCGCCGAAAATCCTGAATGCTGAATATTATTTCATCTGGGTCGAAACTTCGAAAATTCATAACTCAGTCAATTTTTATCGGATTGGGCTCATATTTTTACATAAGGTCACTGACTCATAGATTTAAAACTTTGCTACAAAAGTCGACACCGGATTATGCTCCGATCAATACCAGTTTTTTATTGAAGAACGTGTCAGAGTCGACACTGGAGCCCAAAATAAGTTTGTTTGAGCTGAAACTTCAAAAATTTATAACTAATTCACCGTTTATCCGATTGAGCCGATTTTCGGACATGAGTTATTTCTCGATGTCAGATACATTTTGTTTTCACATTTCAACTTCAAAAATTGCACTTAAGACCCCGCGATTTAGCCTGCAACGTGACGAATTCAAGTGAACATTGGAGGCCCAATTGCACATTCAAAGCCCATTTTCTTTGCTCTAATTTCTATTATATAATCTCATTCTTTTCACACAAACAAGAGGGAGGTGAAAAAAAACCCTTGCCACAACGCTGTCAGAATATCAAATTCTTTCAAGAACCCTAAAACCTTGAAATCCTTATTACAAATCCCTCTCTCACTACAAACAAGCCATCCCGGTTACAAACTAACATCTCACTACAAACAAGCCATCCCGGTTACAAACCAACATCTTACTACTTCTCCAGTAAGGGTAAGGCTGGCTTGATCTCCATGATCAAAAGGCATAAAAGCATTCATATCACTACTTCTCCAAGGGTAAGGCTGATTTGATCTCAATGATCAAAAGGGTATAATCATTCAATCATGCCATATTGGGCCTAAATATTAAATTTCTTCATATATTGGCTTTATTTGTATTTTATGATATATAGTAATTTATTTAATGTGTTCATGAGATTCAACACTGCAGATTTAGACAGGATCCCATGCTGGTTCATTAAGGAACGTTGAGGTCAAAACACAAATGGCCAAAAACCAAAACACAAATGGCCAAAAGCCAAAACACAAATGGCCAAAACAGAACAGTTTACACATGACACTAATACATGGCAAGACAGACATCGTGAGAAGGTTAAGGAACGTTGAGGCCAGAACACAAATGGCCAAAAGCCAAAACACAAATGACCAAAACAAAACAGTTTACACATGACGCCAACAACTGTTTCACCCCTCCAACCAGGCTCGTATACTCCTAAACTCTCTCTCTATTTTTATTATTTTTCTTTAATTAATTAATTGTTATTCTTTTTATTAATCACTAACCAATTAATCTTTTTTCTTAATAAAATCAAAAACAAAAAATATATTTTATTTATTAAAATTAAATTCAGCACTTTATTTTTGTAAATAAATATCAATTCAATTAATTTAGTTTAATTAGGAAATAACTTTAATATTTTTGCAATAATTAAAATTAATTTAGATAATTAGGTCTTTATTAGCTTTGATTAATTTATTTTATTTCTTTAAATACCTAAAAATCCAAAAATATTTTAATTAATTAATTAGTTTATTAATTTAATTATTAACTTAGATCTAACTTCTTTTTAATCCAAAAAAATAACAAAAACATACTTTCTTTCAAAAAAGGGTCAAAACCCTAAAAATGCGCCGTCTTAATTTCTTGCACGCGATCCATTTATTTCCAATATTGTAATTGCTTCCGGTATGTAATAACTTTTAATTAGGACTTTAATTATTTATCGCTTTATTTTACTTTCCGCAATTTAAATTAAAGGTTTTGTTTTTGGCGATGTAAATACCCGACGCCTTGTAATAGTTTAGATTTAATTTCCGCAAATTTAAATCTCGTAACTATACACTGCTAGATGTTTGATAATAGGGAATGCATGACAAGATCCAATGTATGAACTTAAAATCAACATAGCTCACGCATGACATGTACAAAGATAATATAACTGAACTAACACACTCACACATGCGCACTCTTAGGGTACACCTCACTTGGTTGCCTTCGAACGTGGTCATTGAGTATAATAAGTTTTAGAGGCCGCCCACTTATCCAAAGATCATAAGTTGCCTCAGAACAATTGTCTCGGATAAAATGATCTAAGACATTAGGGTTACCGCTAAGGCGTCCTAACGTTGCTTTAGTGACCACACGTCCCTTAATCGAATTGACCCAAAAACTCCAATGACGGTGCTACCTACTCCTTAATAGTGGGATAGCATTGTCTAAATGACATTTGTACAAATTAATTCCTTTTTCGAGTAGGTAGATGGTTCTTAAGTACTTGCTCCTTTAAAAACAAAACAAAACTTTTCGCACCTACACCTTTCAAACAAAAAACTCTTTCAAACCCACAAACACAAAGAAAAGAAAATTTTGAAAACACAATGAGCAAGTACCTAAGAGCCCGTGGATAACCACGGATAGAAAGGGTGCTAACACCTTCCCTTTCTATAATCTACCTCCCGAACCCGAGAAATATCTCAAAAAGGAATTTTTTTGTGCTTTTGTCCTTTCCTTGTTGGATGAAATAAAAGACGGTGGAGACTCTTGCTTACCACGACATTTTGCAAAAACAAACACAAAATGTAAACCAGCATTCCAAAAAACAGTCAGTTTTATTCCCACCGATCACACCCGGCTTTCATCAAATTTACTTTAATCATTGGTAACAGAGTCATTAATTCATTAACGACGGTAACATGAAGATCTTCCATAATGGTATGGACATTATGACCATGTTTTGGCGTAGGAGCGGATATCACGTTGGGTTTCTCGGGAGCATCAAACTCTACCTCCTTGGCATCTATCAGATCTTGGATCTTGTTTTTAAGAGCCTAACAGTTGTTGGTATCATGCCCTACACTGTCCGAGTGATATGCACATTTTGCATTGGAGTGATAATAAGGAGAAGAGGTATTGGGGTTTTTCGGCGCTTCCTTCAAGTTGGTAAGGTTCAGCTTTAACAGATGAGGGAGGACTTAAGCCGGCGTCATATTGATTCGGGTGAATTGCCGTTGTGGCCTTTCTACCCTTTGCTGATTAGCTCTTGGTTGATTGCTGCGAGGTTGGTCGATTGAGTAGTTTTGGATCATAACAGCCCCCACCGTTGGTCAGCGCTCTGTTCTCCCTTGGTTTCTCTGGGTATGAATAGCAGAAACTTCCTTCTTGGCTGGGAAGGTCTTCTTAATAGCAGTGGAAGCGGAGGCATCCTTCTAAATTTTACCACTTTTAATGCCAGCTTCGACCCTTTCACCGGTCAGAATTAATTCGCTGAACCCTGCAGATGAGCTCCCGATCAAGTGATTGAAGAACGGACCCGACAGAGTCCCTAAAAACATGTCAACCAGCTCTCTATGCGATAATGGTAGCTGCACCCTTCCAGCCAATTCCCGCCACTTCTGGGCATACTCCTTAAATCCCTCATTAGAGGCCATACCCATACTCTAGTTGAGTACGAGTAGGCACTAAATCTGCGTTATATTGGTATTGTCGGTAGAACGCAGCAGCCAAATCTTCCCAGTTATGAACATCAGATCTCTCAAGTTGATAGAACCAGTACAATTGCGTGCCTGACAAACTATCTTGAAAAAAGTGGACCCAAAGATCCTTATCAGAGGAGTGAGGTTGGATCTTTCTGACGTAGGACCTTAGATGCATCTTTGGACAAGACAAACCGTCATACTTAGCAAATGTAGGTACTTTGAACTTGGGAGGAATGACGATCCCAGCAACCAACCCTATTTCTTCAAAATCTAAACCAGGTACCCTTTGCAACTCCATGGCTGCCAACCGATCCTCAAGATTTTTATACTTATCATCCGCCGGGGGATATTTCTGTTCAGAGTAATCTTCGTCCTCTTCCTCTTCTTCTTCTTCAGCTTCAGAGTCAGAGGGTATTGCAACTCCTTTTCCTTTACCAACCCCTTCGTCAGACGTTGAGGGAAATTCCAGAACTCTCTTAGCCTGATGCTCAAATCTCCTTCCCATAGTGGCCACACCCATTCTTTTCTTTTTCTTTTTTTTTGGTTCCTTTTCTCTCTCTAACAGTGATTTAAGGTCCTTTTGACCCTTTGCCAAGGTCATGAGGAGTTGTTGGAATTGTGAATTCTGTGCTTGCAGATCTTTAACCGTCTGTTCTATATCCATCTTGCTGAAATAAACAACAGAAAGATAAGGAAACCTGGTGTGAAGACCTGTTTATGCATATGATGAATGATATGTTATTCATGTAATGCATTCAAGGATTCAGAAATTCAAAGTTGTTGCAAACAAAAAGAACACACGTCATATTAATAAGAAGAAATTTGTTAGTACATAAATGCTCCATGGGAAGAAATATTACAAAGCTTCTTAATGTAAAAAGACGTTGCGTATCCTCTTTGGTGCGATGTAAGTGTTGAGAGTCTCCTCTTCATGAAGTCGGCGGGTATGTTCCAAAACCTTCTTCTCACTGGCATAAAAGCTGGCTTCAAAAGTGTTCCGTTCTTCCTTGAGCTGTATCCAACTCTTTTGCAATTCTTCCAATGATGTTGGCATGTCTGGATGTAGGAGGGTGTATGGAACCTCTCCTTCCATAACAAGCTCTTTGATCATAGGCAGAATGTGAGGGTAAGGCATCATAAGATTCTGGGCGCGAGTTCGTACCCACTTGAGATAAGGCTCAAGGGGGATGGAATTATTGTGTCCCAGTGTCTTACTATCCACTTTGTTGGGCCTTATCCAAGCTCGGATAAACCTTTGTCGAAGTCCTTGAGCGTCATTGTCAAAGTCAAAAACCAAGTCAGGAATCAGCATATCATGAGGGCCATCCCTTCAAGCATATCCAAACTGTCTCAGAGCTAAACAAGGGTTGTAGGTAACACCTCCCCTAATGCCAAGTATTGAGACATTAGGGAATTCTCCGCAACGATCAATGATGATGACATTTTCTTTGGACCGAGAACACCAATGAACATCAGAATGTGTGAGGGTCATCAACCGTTTTGACCACCTTAAACCCTGCTCATTCTTCAAAACTGATTGGGGAAGGTGAGAAATAAACCACCTTGCCAGAAGAGGAGTACAACACATGAGAACACCTCTTTTCCTCATTGTTCGTGGGTGAAATGAGTGTAGGATGTCCCCAAGCAATGTAGGCACAAGATTCCGTGATATGAAAATCTTGACAACATTCACATCTATAAGATGATCAGGGTTTGGGAATAAGACCAACCCATAGATAAGAAGTGCCACAATCTCTTCAAAAGCTTGTAGATCTAGATAATTCCAGCAGTCTTGTGCCTTCTCAAACAGAAACTTTGCCAAGAAACCCTTAACACCACTTCTGGTTTCCCAATGACCTTTGATATCAGATGGTTGCAAGTGTAAGGCTTGAGCAACATCTTCAGGCTTTGGTTCTCTTTCCGTACCATTGTAGGGTAGTTGATGGAGAATAGGAATCCTCAGGAGTTGAGAAAATTCCTCCAAAGTAGGTACTAGTTGGTAATCAGGGAATGTGAGACAGTGGTGTAGGGGGTCAAAGAACTGGAAGAGAACATTTACCATGTCTTCTTCAATGTTGGAGTTGACCAAGTTGAGAAGTCTACCATGTCTTTCACTGAAGAGAGAATTCTCTGGAATTTTGGAAGTAAGCTCCTTGAGTTGAGGAGGGATTCTCACAAGGTTGACCTGGATTGTTTTCCTGCGAAGAGATTCCATGACCTACAAAACAAGAACAAAGATGAAGATCCAAACCCTTGAAATGGTCAGTGGATGCATATGATGCTTTATGATGTTCATGATGTATGCATAAGCATATGTATAAACAAGTCACACAAGATCCTAGTTTCAGGCTTGCATGAGGTTTCATAGGTAAGTACCCTCTTGAAGTTAGTTGGCTCAACCTGTCCTATAAATAGTAACCGGGTTCTAAGGAGCTCAATATCACTGGATTATTTTCTGTGTTCATTGTTTCAGCTTGGTCACTTAACTGGCGACCGAAATATTCCAAGAAAATAACCCTCAATGAGTGTAGTATCGAGTATCTACCAACTTCGGACTGCACCAACGCCGGTCATCTCACTACCCCTAATAAGGCCAAGATGGTCAAGTAAGGTTCTAAGAGTTCATTAGTGCTTCATGACATCACTCAGCGGCCCCGTATTCTCTTTGATTGACTCAAAGGCTACCGGTACTCACAAATATGTCGCACTAATATAGCTATTGCTTCAACCATGTCGGTATACCCCACACAGTTTCCACAACGTATTGCTATTTACCTATGAATGTTTCCCAAAAATATGGGTGGAGGATTCAAACCCAAACAAGATAACCAAATGTAAAGCAATCAAAGAAAACAAGATAAACATGCAAAGGTGATCTAAACCCTAAGGTTACTCCACTTTTAGTCATATTTCCCCAGCAGAGTCTCCAGTTTTGTGATACGGTGGGAGAACTGACTTGAGGTTTTGCGTTTGTGTTTGCAAATGTTTCGGTTTAGCAAGAGTCGCCACCGACTTTTTATTTTATCCTAAGGAAAGGCCAAAAAGCACAGGAAAGACCTTTGAGATGTTTTCTTGGGTTCGGGGAGTAGATTATGAAAAGGGAAGGTGCAAGCACCCTTTTCATCCATGGTTATCCATGGGCTCTTAGTTACTTGTTTAGATTACTTGCTTTTGCTTTTCAATTGTTTGAAATGGTGCTTTGTGTGTGTGGTTTTGAAAATGTTTTGAAAAGAGGCCATCATTGTGGCAACCTTGGTAATGATTCTTATTTGAATATATACAAAGGTGTTTGTCTTTTGAAAATATATTTCAATGTTTTGAAACTTTGATTTAGGAAATGTTTTTGAAATTGTGTTGTGAGGTGTGTTTGAAAATAGCAAGGATGTTTTTGCAAGTTTTTTGATCAAGTAACTAAGAGCTATCTACCCTAATGTACTCAAAGATCTTTCCTAATGTTTTTAACCCTTTTAACAGTGTTATTTCACCATTGCATTTGGTGAACAACCTTGTGTTAGGATGTTAAACGGGACAGACGCGTGTCATCGTATAGACCATGATAGCAATTGTGTCAAGTATCTTTGGCAAACTTTTGATGGACTTGATCATTTTTGTTTAGGAAACCAAGATAGCATCATCGAGGGACTATGATCTTTTGTTTTGCCAAAGTGCCCAACATGCATAACATGGCCCATTTTTGAAGGCAACAAGTGGATTGTAACCCTAGGGGTGCAAGTGTGCGTTGTGTTTGATTTTCATGCATTTTTGTCTTTGATTAGGTCAAACTATTTGTTGATTTGGATTTTTGCATACAAACCCTAATTCTCTAATCATGGTATAATTGAAAGCGTAAAGTGCGAGAATTAAAATTCTAAGCTATTATAACATGATTAGGGGGATGGGGGTACAATCTTTGAATGGGGTTATTTGACAAGAAATATAAACCCTAATTTACTATTACATCCAAATTAAATTCACAATGCATAAATATTTAAATGGACAATATTTAAATAAACAAAATAAATAAATATATCCACTAAATGAATTATGCAAAAAAGGTTTTTGTTTGTTTATGTATGTAAAAGTATTTAATATAAAAAAAATAAAGAAATAAATAAAAGATTTATTTTATTTGTTTAAGGGTAAAACCCTAATTTCTTTAAGAAAATAAATACATTATATTAGTTATATACAATAAAATATATTAATATATGTAAAAATAAAATATACATAGAAAAAAGTATTTTTTAGTATGAATAATAATAAAAGTGAAAATGTAATATTTTTATATTTTTATTCTAAAGTATTTAATAGAATAAAAGTATATATGTATATATATATGTATATTAATCAAATTAAATATGTACAATATAAAATAAAATATGTACAAAAATAAAATGTATTTAGGAAAATATTTTTAGTATGAATAAAAATAAACAACAAAAATAAAAGTATAAATTATATATTTTTCAAGTCTTAAAATAGTAATATAAAAGTATTTAAATACTTTTTCATGTTAGAAAAATTAATATAAAATGCCAAATAAATGTAAAAAAATTATGAAAATATTTTTGAGCATTTTTTATATTTGGAAATAAATAAACAAAATCAGAAATGAAAACAAAAATGCAAAAATATAAAAATACAAGAAATTGGGCCAGGGGGTGTAGAAAGAAAATGAAGGGGTGTCAAGAGTGAGCCAGGCCAAGCCTAGCCCACCACTTCATCTTCAACCTCCAGATTTGAAAAAACGCGCGCGCTTGTACAAACTTGGACATCCTGCATACGAGCTCTATTGCAAAAACTCACAACATCAAACTTGTAGAGAATTTCAAGACGATTCCAACCATATAAACAACTTGTCTTAACTCTCAAAGACCAGAGAGAATTTCTCTGGCCCTAAAATCTGACCTAGTTTTTTCAGCATGTTCATGGATGAAATTCTCCTAGCACACTTAATATAAATGAAAACTGAGCATATGTACAGCTTCATGGCAATGAACACCACATTTTTTATTCACAAACCTAAGGCTAAATGTTCCTAAATAGAGAGATAGAAAGTGGAGAAAAACCTGTTTCAGTTGGATTCGTGTAGGGCAATGTAGTGCTTTTCAACAAGGCTTGAGATGTCTGGTAGCTTGCTTGAACTTCACTTGACCTTCTCCAATAGCTAGCTTGCCTTGAATGTCCTTGAATCAACCTATAGAACTCAACCTGCACAAGCTCAAAATGACAATGGTTAACACTGTAAATGGAGTTACAGTTGGTGTTTGAGGTTTAGGATAGCTTGGGTGAGTTGAATGGAATGTGTTTGAAGCAACTTGGGGAAAAACGCACGAGCCAAATGAGCTATGGAACTCAAGTTGCAGAACCTGCCCTATTTTGCCAAAGGAATGTGATTTCTGGCTATGGGGTGTTTAGAGGCTCAAGCAATCGTGTTTCTAGCTCAAAGGGGTGTGAGAAAGATGTTCAAACTGTTTGTGTAAGTTAGCATTGGCTGGTTTTTAAGTTCTCAAGTTTTTGACAAGTTTCTTGTTTTTGAAGTAAGAATGTGGAAGTTGTTGTTACAGGCCTGTACAAGCTATCAAATATGCTTGCATACTTTGCTCTTGGCCCCTCCAACTTATGGATTTGATTTTCCCTCTGAGATATGAACCAATGCTCAAGGGATAGTGGTTTGACATAAAGCATATTATGGCAAAAATGGAAATGTGCCTTTTTCTACTTAGGGCTTAATCTTGTGGATAATGTTCAAATGACCAAAACAAAAGCTTAGACTGATGGATTTGCATTTAATTATGGAGTGTGAAGTGGTTTAGAGGCCTGTAAACTAGTGTAAGGCATGCTTAATTGAAAATGCAACTTGTATGAACATGAATATGCCATGGATGAAAAGTGAGTTTTTGCCAACTTCAAGCCTTCGATTCTCCTTAACCACAAATGTGTTTGAGGAGTTCTTGGACAATTTGGAAAGCTTGCAACATGATCTATAATCCATCTTTAAAATGTAACTTGATATTCCAAGTGGAACTATGTGAAAAATGGCCAAGAAGATAGGTCAAAATCCTGCCTAAACTAGGGCAAAATTTCACTAAGTTAAAAGTTTTAGGGACCCTTGTTCCAAAAATCATAACTTGAGATCTAAGCTTCTTTTGAGAAAACTCTGTGAAGAAAAGTTGTAGACTTTATGGAGGACTATAACCTTAATGTTGGAGGTTTTGTTTGAATCCATTTACATCATAGTGAAAATGTGGGGCAAAGTTAGGAAAAAATAAGAAAATTTCATAACTTAGAAAAATTCAAAGTTATGAAAATTTTCAACTTTAAACCCTAATTTGCAATTTTGGGTTTCTTGATGAACAAGTTTCATAATTTGACACATCTTGATGAAAACTGACTCTTGGCACTTGATTTTGAGCAAAAAGTCAAAGTTTGACTTTTTAGTGTACAGTCAAATTTTGATCAGTTGACTGAAAAATTCATCTGTCAATCCCATGCATTTGAGATCTTTTGAACTTTTTGAATAAGTCAAGATGATGTAATTGAGTCCTTGAGTCCATGGTTGATCCTAATTTGCCATTGGCTAGGTCAAACAGTCAAAAATTGCCTTTGTACAGTCAAAACCCTAAAAATGACCATTTTGCCCTTTTGGTGATCTGATCAAATTTCTTGTGGAGTTGTGGTCCAAACTTGATCAAATGGTTAATATGAGTTCATAATGTTTATGTGGGTCAAAATTCATGAGGTTTGACTGTAAATTCGCCACAGTTGACTTTTTCCCCAATACAGTTGATTTTTAGGTCAACTGTCCAATTGACTGGGCAAAAATTTGATTCATGGCTTGAAATTTGGTATGAAAAAACTTATGAGTCCAAAATGAAGTATGAAAGTCAATTTGAATATTGAAGGTCCAAAAATACCTATGCAAACTCAAACCCTAGTTTAGGTCATCAGTGCAAGGAGATGTCTTGGGCAGAGCAAACCCTAGCTTGATCTTAAGTTCCAAGAGCCTTGGGATGAGAAATGTTGATAAAATGAGAGGGAAAATTTTGGGGTACAACAGTTCCCCTGCATTCAATGGAGACATAGAGGGCCCTATTATGATTTCTCACCTCTGGAGTCAGGTCAGCATCGGAGAAGCCTAATCCATTATCAGTTGTTAAACTCGCTACTTAACTTCCAAATTGATCAGCCAAAATTTCTTGCGGCACATGAGCAGTCTTCAAGAATTTTACTAAAGCCTGTGCATGGGATTTATAACACAATAGTAAATATAGCATGGAGATTTTGGACGGGGTCCGCCCCAGCTGTTCAACAATTTTATATTCGCTCTTGCGGATGATTTTTAAAACCTCTTCCAACTCTTGTCCAGAGGTGTCCTTGACTGTAGCTTCTTTTGGCGCTTCTATCTAGTAGGCTCTATCATTGGCTATTTACCCCGCGCCTCAACAGTTGTCTTGGTAATTGTGACTTGAATAGATGGAGAGATTTCCGGGGAGAAAATCCTCCCGCTTCTAGTAATTTTGCTGGTCCCCATAATGTTATCAATGTTGGGATCAACCTCTTCATCATATTCGTCAGACAACTCTTGTTTAATGTCGTGGTAATAGACGTAAGACCCATAATTCCATGGAATATCCTTCTCCGAGGAATATGGGATGGGCCCAGGTGTTGTAATGATTAAAGGAGCAGCTTTTGGATTGGAAGCAATCCTTACAGGACCCTTGGAAGTGATCATGAAAGGAGTACCAGATATGACAGACAAATCTCGGCACAAATTCTAAGCATACGGAAATTTGTCAATCAAAATTACATGTTTATCCATCAGGCGCTGAACGCGTTCCTTTAGTAACCTGTAACCATTGGGTTGAACTTCACAATAATAACATTCTTTAACACAACCTAGAAATAAATCGGCTTTTAGAAAATTCTCCTTGACTATTGAGAGAGGAGTAACAACATCACTTATGGAGGCAACATTCGAAACATCTTCAATAGCAATTATGCCTTTATCATGCTTAGGCATAGGCGCGGTAATCACGTTCAGAGTCTCTGGAGGATCAAACTCAATATTCTTATTATCGATCATATCTTGAATCTTGCTTTTCACAGCCCAACAGTTGTTGGTGTCGTGCCCAGGACTGTTTGAATGATATGCACACCTCATATTTAGATTGTACTTTGGAGAGGATGTGTTGGGATTTTGAGGAGGATCCCGCAGTGAAATGAGTTCAACCTTTAACAAATGTTGTAATGCCTAAGATAAAGGCATGCCGATCTTGGTAAACTGCCTTGACAGAGCTTCTGGACTTTGAAGGTTTCCCTGTTGTGATTGTTGAACATGTGCTGGATTAGAGATCAATACTGCCCCCACAGACTGATGATGGTCATTTTTACTACGGACCTTCTGTCCATAAACAACATTGGTTTCTTTTTTACCATCGAATGACTTCTTCACAGCATTAGAAGATGTAGCCATCAGAATCTTCCCACTCTTAATACCACTTTCGACTCTTTCTCATGTCAGTATCAGCTCGGTAAAGCTAGACGACGAGCTTCTAATCAACAGATTAAAGAATGGGCCTGTCAAAGTACCTATGAACATATCAACTAATTCCCGGTTAGACAAGGGAGGTTGGACCCTTCCATCTAAGTCTCTCCATTTATGGGCATACTCCTTGAACCCTTCATTCGAGCCCATGGACATGTTTTACAATTGTACACGATTCGGTGCAAGGTCAACATTATATTGATATTGCTTATAAAAAGCAGCAGCCAAGTCTTCCCACGTGTGAATGTTGGTTCCTTCCAGCTGGTAGAACCATTCAAGTTGAGTACCGTACAAAATTTCTTGAAAGAAATCGACCCATAATTTCCTGTCAGCAGTATGAGGTTGGATCTTTCAAACATACGACCTCAAATGGAGCTTGGGACCATCATATTTAGCAAAGACGGTGACCTTGAACTTATGGGGGATGACTACCCCCGAGATCAGACCTAGTTCTCCAAAATCCAATCTAGGAACTTTCTGGGTTTCCATAGCTTTAAGACGTCTTCCAACTTCCTGTACTTGTTATTTGAAAGAGGGTATTGTTCATCGAAATAGTCTTCATCTTCAGGAATGTTCTCAGAACCTTGGTTATTTCTACCTTAACCCCTGACACTTCTGCCATCCTCCTCTTGTTTGTCGTCTTCCTCAGAGGAAACATCATCCACTTGAACTAGTTGAGCATGACCTTTGAATCTTCTCCCCATATTAAAGATAATATCCGACTTCTTAGTATTTTTTTCTTGGCGAGGAGCGCCATCATCTCTTATTTCCCTTTGGCAAGATTCAGAAGAGTCTCTTGAAATTGTGCATGCTGAGCCTGGAGATCATTGACAGTTTGTTCGAGGGCCATCTTATACTGAAATAAATAGTAAATAGATGAGGAAACTTGTATTGGAAAACTTGTTTATGAAATGATGCATGATATGTAGATGCAATGTTTTCAAGGACCTTAGGAGATTTAAATTTGCTAACCAAGAGGAAACAAAAACAAATATTTTTATTAGTAAGTTCAAAATTACAATTGCCTCTTAGGCTTATAATGAAAACAAAAGGGCCTCAAAGAGACAACAATATGAACTTCTAAAACATAAGACTCAAGTCTCCCACGCACACTTCCTCTTCATGACGATGTATGCATTAAGGCTTTGCTTCTCGTGAAGTTGCTTTGTGAGCTCCAACACTTTCTTTTCACTTGCATAGAATTGAGTTTCAAAGGTGTCTCGTTCTTCCTTGAGTTAAATCTAAGACTTCTGCAATTATTCGAGGTCAGTGGGCATGTCTGGATGGAGGATAGTGCGAGAAACGTTTCCTTCAACAACAGGCTCTATGATCACCGGTAGAACAAGTGGATATGGCATCATGAGGATTTGAGCACGAGATCATACCCATTTGAAGGTAGGGCTCCAGAGGGATGGGGTTCTTCTGTCCTAAATCCTTACTATCAATTTTGCTCACCATGCCCCAAGCATGTATAAATCTCTGATGATAACCTTGAGGATCATTTTCGTAATCGAACATAATACCTGGATCAGTGTGTCATGAGGACCATCTCTTCGAGCATAACCAAATTAACGTAGAGCCATAGAAGGGTTGTAAGTAATACCTCCCCTAATTCCAAGGAGTGGCACATTAGGGAATTCTCCACAATGGTCAATGATAGTAATATCCTCTTGAGATTGGGAACACCAATAGATATTTGAATGAGAAAGTGACATTATTATTTGCAACCACCTCAAACCTTGTTCATTCTTCATTATTGGTCGGGGAAGGTGCGAAATAAACCACTTGGATAGCTGAGGTATGCAACACATAAGATTCCCTCGTTTCCTCATAGTACGAGTGTGAAAAGAATGCAAAATATCTCCGAGCAAGGTAGGCACAGGGTTACGAGTGAGAAATATTTTGACGGAAGTCACATCTATGAGTTAGTCTGGATTAGGGAATAGCAAAAACCCATAGGTTATCAAAACCAAGATTTCCTCAAAAGCCTGGAAACTCATAGCATCCATAAACAATTGTGCTTTTTCCAACAGAAATTTAGCCAGAAAACCTTTAACTCCACTTCTCATTTCCCAATTAGATACAATGTTAGACCGCTTAAGATGTAAGGCTATTGCAATATCTCCAAGTCTAGAAACTTCCTCTAAACCGGTGAAGGATGTCTGATCAAGAACGGGTACCCCCAATAATTGAGATAACTCTTCCATTGTGGGTACCAACTGATAATTTGGAAATGTGAAGCAGTGATGTACAGGGTCAAAGAACTAGAATAGAACACTCATCATGTCTTCGTCGAAACATGGGGTAACCAGACTGAGTAGTCGACCATGCCTTTTTATGAATGGAAAACCTTTGGGAACCCTTGAGACTAACTCTTTAAGCTGAGGAGGAACCCTTACAAAGCTGATCCGAATAGTGTTTCTGTGAGCAAAGGTCATAACCTACAAAATAGAACAAAGATAAATCTCTTGGTCCTTGAAATGGTTAGTGAAAACGATATGGTATGATGTCATGATGTTATGATGTCATGTTCGAACAATTAATCATACACAATTAAAACATACAAGGCCTTAGGTTTAAGCTTTCATGGAGTTTGTAGGTAAGTACCCTTTTGAAGTTTTAGTTGGCTCAACCTGTCCTAAAAGAATTAATCAGGTTCTAGGAGCCTCAATATCACTGATCATTCTCTCAGACATTGTTTCAGCATAAGCATCTGATTTGCGACTGAAATATCCCGAGAGTCCAATCTCAATTAGTGTAGTATCGAGTATCAACCAACTTCAGTATGCACCAAATTTGGCTATCTCACTACTTTCTAATGGCTAAGTTGTGTCAACTTAGGTTCTATAGTCAATTCATGCTTTATGACACCACACGACAGCCTAACATTCTCCTTGACTGACTCAAGGGACACTAGCACAAACCAATGTGTCCCACTAACGTAGCCATTGCTTTAACCGTATCGATATACGCCGTACACTCTTCACAATCTATTTCTACTTACCTAAAATGCCCCAGATCTAGGTATATGATCTATACAAGAAGTAAACCCAAGCATATCCCAAAATATAAAGCATACAAGGAAAACAAGTAAATCAATAAAGGTGATCTAGCTCTTAAGGTAACCCCACTTTTATTTTATGTATTCCCCAACAGAGTCACCAATTCTGTAATACGATGGGGGAACTAACTTTTAGGTTTTGCGTTTTATCGCAAATGTTACAGATAGCAAGAGTCGCCACCGACTTTTTTTATCCAATAAAGGAAAGGGTGAAAAGAACATGAAAGATCTTTGAGAATCTTGAGTAAGGGGGGTAGGTTATGAAAAGGGAAGGTGTTAGCAACCTTTTCATCCGTAGTTATCTACAGGCTCTTAATCGCTAGCTCACTTTTTGGAAATGCTTTGTGCTTGTGTATGTTTGAAAATATTTTGGAAATGCCTAAGTGCGGCAATTTTGTAATGATTCTCATATCGTTGAGAATGTACATAAAATGTTTGTTTTTGAAAATATTTGTGAAATAAAGTGTTGTTTTATGGAAATATGTTTTGTTTTGAAAAGTTTGTGAGCAAGAAACTACGAGTGCTCTACCTACTTAAAAAATGTCTTTATTCTTTTCCTCCTCCTTTAGATGGTTCTACCCTACCATTAGTTAGTAGGAAGCCCTATCATTGGATGTGAGGGACATGCGCGGGTCATCGTACAATCATAGAAGAAAACTTGTAGGATGCTTTAGCAATTTTCGTAAGGGACTAAGATCGTTTACCGAAGGAAGCATCGAAGAGTCATCGAGGGACTACGATCTTTTAATCGAGGGTCTTTTCTAAAGCATCCCACGTTCGAGGGACATGTCTGTTTAAATATGAGGAAACAAGTGAGGATCACCCTAGAGGTGTGTGTGTGGAAAGTGATTGGTTTCGTTATGTTTATCTTGAAATTAGGGTTTTGCTATCGGTTGATTTTAATCTTGCCATACAAACCCTAATTACTAACAGTAGCATAAAAGAATAAAAGTAGAATGTAAAGAGCGAAATGTAAACCTAAGACTATTACAAGGCTTTGGGGCAGTTACATAAGGATAAAGAGTGCAGGAAAGTAAAACCTACAAATATTACATTCCGTAAGCAGATACATAAAAAGATAAACGCGAGAAAAATAAACCTAAGCTATTTACATTCGCAGAAGAATCCTATACAATTTTTCTAGGAAAATAAAAAGGAAAGATGAAAAATAGAAAAGAAAATACAAGTAGATGAGAATCCATGAGTTTATTCGATAAAAGTTATGACAAATGAATTGAAGTTGAAAGCATGTTTTTGTTATTTTGTGAATTATGATTTAAAATAGTTTATGAAGGAAAAACGTATAAAAATAAAGCAAGCTTGTGAAAACATAGATGAGTTTGGATGTTTGAAACAAGTGTATGCATCATAGTCAGATTTGAAAGTCATGGAGCATAATTTTTTATTTTTGTACATGTTTCATGTTTTAATTTGAATTTGGTTGCGAAAAGTCCTAAGAAGGATTAAGCTATTATGAAATGTTTACTCAAGTGTTAATATATCTCATGAGAATCAATACCTATCATGGTAAAATCAAGCTTTGTGAGCAAGGTTGAAAAATTGATCAAGGGATCATCAAAAATCTCTTTTAAAAACCCTAAAAAGTGATGAATTTGATTTTATTAAAAAAATAATGAAATAAAATATTTTTGTGATTTTTTCTAGTATTCATAAAATAGAGGTAGTGAACTAGTAGTGTACAAAAATTAAGCTCAAAAGAGTTAAATTTGGTTGCAAAAAGAAATGATTGAATATGATGAAAATTAAGTGGAAAAAAAGAAGTTAAAAATGAGAAAAATGTGGAAAAGGGTACCACTGGGGCTCGAACCCAGGTCCCTCTAGTTATACGCGTGTATGGTTTACCACTGGGGTGGCTGTTTCATCCGGTTATGAAACGCCACCCAGTAAATATATTATAAAACAAGTTTTAAAATTTTAAATTTAGTTATCTCTTTCTTCTTCTTCCTCGCGATGTACAACAACATAACTTCACCATTTTTAAATTTGTAAATCCTTCATTTCTCAACCAAATCGAAAGTTGTAAAGACCAAACTTGCTTGATTTTTAACAAGGAATACAACTATATAATTTTCAAAGCTATAGATTAAAGAATGAAACAAATTTTTCTCAGTACCAAATTGAAACCCTAACGGTTCAGAAACTTTAGCTCCAAAATTCTCATCACATAGTTAATTAAAATGCAATTTAAGGACATGGTTAGCTTTCGAATGATGATATCTACATTTCTCTTCAAGGAATTTTTACCAATGATACTTGTATGAAGATATCATAGTTTGGAAAACTTACCTCTTGAAGTGAAAACTCAGAATGTGTATGGATACTTCCAGGTACAAATAAATGATGCCAAAAGCTTCCTTGGAACTTGGTGAGTGTGTTGCACCCTTTACTTTACCTTGAAAGTGTATGGATTGGTCTACTCAAGTCAAGTTGCAAAGTTGGATTTTGAAAATGGTGGATGTTGATAATGGAGTTATAGTGGCAAAACAAGTGTTTGGATCACTTATACATGATGTATATGAAGTGTTTGGATGATTTTCTTGGACAAAAGTTGCAAGGTTTGAGAGATTCAAAGATTTGGACTTCAAAGCTCAAAAATTAAGTTTTTGAGGTCAATTAGGATTTGGGAGAGTTTGAGAGGGTTTGAGGGCTTGTGAATTTGTGCTTCATGGAGAGAAAATTGGAAACTGGAATTTTCACATGGTTGTGGCCAGGGTCAGAGGTCTGTGGCCAAGGCCACAACCTTAAATTTTTTTGGACATTGATATAAATCATGTGACCAGATAAGAAAAACCTATGGCGAGGGCCACATGATGCGTGGCAAGGGCCACACCTTTGAAATGTGTGTGGCGAGGGCCACAGCTTCTGTGGCGAGGGCCACAGGTCCAAAACTTAGTTTTTCTGTTCTTTTCTTCTATGCTTCCAATTTTATCCGTTTCTTCGTCATTTCTTGTCCTTTTTCACATGTGAGCTTTGTGATAGGATGTATCTGAAATAGAATAAAAATACCGACATAACAAGATAAAAATAAAACGAAAATAAAACTAAAATGCATGCGAGTCAAGTCGAATATACGATATAATTTTGTGTTATCACTCTCCATCCATAGTTCTGAGAATCATAGATCCTCCTAAGAAGAATTTCTTCACAATATATGGAACTTCATAATTAGGAGCCGATTTTCCCCTAACATCTGTATTGTTGGGAGGAAAAAATCCTCTTCTGCACGAGGTCACCAACTTGGAAATTCTGAGGACGCACCTTCTTATCAAAATCTTTCTTCATACTCTTCTGGTACAACTGCCTATGACAAATAGCTGTCAATATCTTATTGTTAATGAGATTCAACTGATCAAGTCTAGTCTGAACCCATTCAGCTTCGTCCAATTGTACATCTGTCATAATCCTCAATGAAGGAATCTCCACTTCCACGGGAAAGACTTCTTCCATGCCATATACTAGAGAGAATGGGGTTGCCCCCGTTGAAGTACGCACCGAAGTGCGGTAACCATGCATATCAAATGAAACGTCTCATGCCAATCTTTATAGGTAATAACCATCTTCTGCATAATCTTCTTAATATTCTTTTTTGTTACCTCAACAACACCATTCATCTTTAGACGATATGGAAAAGAATTGTGATGCTTTATCTTGAAACTGTCACATAACTCTTTCATCGTCTTATTGTTGAGATTCGACCTATTGTCAATAATGATCTTCTCGGGAATCCCATAAAGACAAATGATATTCTGTATGATGAAACGAGTGACGACTTGCTTGGTGACATTGGCATAAGATGCTGCTTCGACCCACTTGGTGAAGTAATCAATAGCCACTAGAATAAATAGATGTTCGTTGGAAGCAGTCAGTTTAACACGGCCAATCATATCGATGCCCCACATTGTGAAGGTCCAAGGAGAAGTCAAAACATTCAGAAGATTGGGAGAAACATGCATTTTGTCGGCATAAATCTGACATCTGTAACAGGTTTTGGAGTGATTGTAACAATCATTTTCCATTGTAGACCAATAATAATCTGCTCTCAAGATTTTCTTGGCCATGGTATGCCCACTAGAATGCGTCCCAAAGAAACCTTCATGAATTTCTTCTATGATCTTGTTTGCTTCGTGTCTATCTACGCATCTGAGCAAAACAGAGTCATAGTTTCTCTTGTACAGAACGCCTCCATTAAGGAAAAACTTAGCCGAGTACTTTCGCGAAGTCTTCTTATCAGTGATTGGATCCATCTTGGATATCAAGAGAGTAGTGTGAGTTAGCATATACTGTCTAAGACACTTTGCCGTCGACGCGAGTGTATAATAAGTATTTTCCAGCAATGAGTACCTCGACTCTCAATCAGTAAATTTCTTGCTCAGGTAGTAAATAGCATGTTCTTTCCTACCCGTCTCGTCATGTTTACCGAGTACACAACCCATAGAATTTTCTAACACAGTCAGATACATTATATAGGGCATGCCTTCCACTGGAGATAAAATAATTGGAAGCTCCGGCATATGCCCTTTTATTTTATCAAATGCCACTTGGCAATTGTCATTCCACCTGGTTGTTTGATCTTTTCTCAATAGCTTGAATATCAGTTCATAAGTGGCTGTAAGATGAGAGATAAATCTAGAAATGTAGTTCAACCTCCCAAGAAAACCACGAACCTCTTTTTTTGTTCTTGGCTCAGGAATTTCTTGTATCGCTTTTATTTTGGCAGGATCAACCTCAATTCCTCTTTCGCTTACTATGAAGCCCAATAACTTCCCTGATCTCACTCTGAAGGTGCACTTGTTAGGGTTCAACCTTAGTCTGAATTTCTTTAATCTTTCAAACAATTTCAGTAAGTGGATAAGATGCTCCTCTTCTGTCTGGGATTTAGGAATCATATCGTCAACATAAACTTCAATCTCTTTATGGATCATGTCATGAAAGAGAGTGACCATTGCACGATGATACGTTGCCCTTACATTCTTTAAATCAAAGGGCATCACTTTGTAACAAAATGTTCCCCAGGGTGTAATGAAAGTAGTCTTCTCCATGTCTTCCGGTGCCATCTTTATCTGATTATAGCCAGAAAAACCATCCATGAAGGAAAACACTTTAGCTTGAGCAGTATTGTCAACCAGAATATCAATATGATGGAGCGGAAAATCATCTTTAGGGATGCTCTGTTCAAGTCCCTATAATCCACACACATTCTCACTTTGCCATCTTTCTTCGAAACTGGTACAATATTAGCAATCCACAGCGGATAAGAGATAACTTTCAAGAAACCCATATCAAACTGTTTCTGAACCTCCTCTTTGATCTTCTTAGACATCTCAGGATGAGTTCTTTGAAGCTTTTGTTTAACAGGAGGACAATCTTCTATAAGCGCCAATTTATACACAACAATATCCGTATCCAGCTCTGGCATGTCTTCATAATACAAAGAAAAGATATCCACATAATCACAGAGCATTTCAACCAATCTCTGCTTGACACTGCCTTCTAATGCGGCCCCAATATTGACTTCTTTTCGAACCTCCTTGGTACCCAAGTTGACCACTTCAATAGTATCTTTTTGTGGCTGAATGACCTTTTCCTCTTGCCTCAACAATCTAGCTAGCTCTTCGATAAGTTTACAATCTTCTTCAGCTTCTTCATCAGCTTGATAGATTGGATTTTCGAAGTCATAATGAGCCATAGCATAATCGTTATCGATAAAATCCGGGATTAATGGGGGACAATATCTGCATGATTATGATTTTGTTTTTATTTTAGTTTAGATTAAAAAAGAAAAGTAAAAACACACTGCCAATTTTTTTTGAAAAATAAAGAGAAAGACAGGGAGCGAAATATTTGAATGCAAAACGACGCCCTTTATTGATGATATTTTTGAAAATAAAAACATTGTGGCCCTACAACATGATCACTATGTCTTGGGTAGAATGTAGGATTTATTGCATGATAAAAATAAAATAAAATTACTCTTCATAGCAGGTAACTTGGATGACGTCCTCGGCAAACCAATTTTCATGCTCTTTATCCGAAACAGTAGGATGAACCCATTTGTCCATTTCAAAGTTGCTATCACCTTCCTCACTTACAACATGAGCTTCCTCATGGATAATACCACCACTAACAAACTGAATCGGAGGAGGAATACCTTGAATCTTGAGAGGAACAACAGTTGGTGCCCTTCGTCCAGCCATGAAGCCTAAAACTTTCTCGTCTTTTTGTATGGGGAGATCCAACATTCTGCCCTATCCTTCAGGATGACCATACTCAATAACTGATTGAGCTTGTCGGTAAGATGCCATAGAGACCTCCAGCTTCTTAACCTCTTGACGAGGAGTTCTGACAACCTGCACGGTTTCAAATGCTTGGCACGGAGTCTCATTTATCTCACCCTCAATTTCAACATAGCCGAAGGTACTCAGATGGCTGACAATATAATCCTCTTCACCACAAATGGTGACCACTTTCCCATTAATCGGGAATTTCAACTTCTGATGCAAAGTAGAAGTTAGAGCACCGGCCCCATGGATCCACAGGCACCCTAACAAACATCAGTAAGAAGGATTGATATCCATAATAAATAAGGTCACGTCAAAGATCTGAGGACCTATCTTGATAGTCAAATCAACTTCCCTAAACACCGTTCTCTTCGATCCGTCAAACACCTTGACCATTAAATCGTTGGGCCTTAGCACAAGCCCTTTGTAATCCAACTTCATAAGAGCATACTTTGGCAGAACATTGATGGATGATCCCGTGTCAACCAACACAGGGGATAAGGTAGTCTTTGCAATCTCCATTGATATGTGCAACACCTTATTATTCTTCCTCCCCTCAGGAGGTAAACCAAAATCGGTGAAACCTAGCCCATTACTCGTAGAGATGCTAGCCACAATTCCTTCAAATTGATTCACTAAAATCTCATGAGGAACAAAAGAAGTCCCCATTAGCTTCATCAGCGCACTTCTGTGAGATTCAGAATCTCGAAGCAAAGCAAGAATCAAGATCTTCGCAGGCGTCTGGCTCAACTGATCGATAATCTTGTAGTCGCTCTTATTTATATATCTCATCAATTATGTGACATCTTTAGCCATCTCAGAATCCAAGGTCGGAATAGGAGGATTATGCCCTGATTTCTCACCATTAACCATGATCTTCTTGCCTTTAACCTTAGTTGAGGCATCTATGCTACTTTCTGGTCGTTCAGGCAGAGAGAAAATCTGACCACTACGGGTAATCCTGCTTTCACTGACAATTTCATGAACTTTAGGCCTCTCTTCTTCAGACTTATTTTCCTCGGGCTTCTGAGTAGCAAGATTTTGTCGTGATAGTAAATTTCACCACCATAATTCCAAGGAACGGACTTGTCATTGACATATGACACTAGACTAGGTATAATGATGGTTATTGGTGACTTTTTGGGGAGAACTGGAATTGTAACAGGCACATGAATTATCTTTGGCTTGACATGAACAGTAATCACATCAACCTCATCTTCCTCAACTTTAGGCTCGACAGCCACGGGGTCAAACTGAAGAGTTCCTTTGGTAATAAAACTCTTAAATGCATCTCTCAGACATTGGCAACCCTCTGGCTGAATCAAACAATCTTCACAGTCAAGACCATAGCCCAAGAACACACCTTTATTTGAAAACTTCTCTTCACAAACGATAGAGGTGTAGTCAGCTGGTTTACATTCATAACCAGATTCAAACACTCATCTTCAATGATGGAACTAACAGTGGCACCCCCATGAGGTTGCAAAGGTTGTTAGAGAATGTTAGGCGTCAGTGCTGGTCCGAAATTAATAGCCAGAGAATCCAACAAGTTTTTTACTTTGTGTTTAAATTCTATACAGTTCTCGATTGTATGTCCTTGTCCACCAGAAGGAAATTCACACTTAGCATTAGCATTAAAGCTAGCTGGAAACTTTTCATGGTCAACTTTCCAAGCACGTAACTCAACCAATTTCAATTCAAGCAGCTGAGGTAGAAACTCCGCATAGGACATAAGAAGTGCATCAAATTTTCTAGAAGGCTGCCTCGGCCTTTTTTGATTACCCTGCCTAGGCACATACGTCTACCACTGAGGTGCATCAACTGGGATTGTCACAGCAACAATCTGATGATCAGACTCTTGACGAGCCCTATCTTTACCCTTTCGTGCATAGAGCGCACTGGCTTCACTTTCTTTCTTCTTTTGGTAGCCACTAAAATACTTTTTTGCATTACCAGTGTTAGTTCTAGAGACATCCTGAATCTTTCCCAGCTTGATTCCAATTTCAACCCTTTCCCCACATGTTACCATTTCAACAAATGTTTCGAAAGTACTATAACTCGTATAATACTGCCCCTGCAGGGAGCTGGTGAACATGCCTACAATTTCCCGTTCCATCATAGGCGGTTGGACCCTTGTCGCCATTTCACACCACCTTTGGGCGTATTCCTTAAAGGATTCGTTCTACTTCTACGATAGATTCTGCAGCTGAGTTCTTGTAGGCGCCATGTCAGAGTTGTATCGATAATGCTGGACGAAAGCTTCAGCTAGCTCTCTCCATGCACGGATGCGAGTACCCTCAAGTTGCATATACCATTCTAACGGCCCACTAGCTAAACTATCATGAAAGAAGTGCATAAGCAATTTTCATCATTGGAGTATGCTGACATCCTCCTATAATAAGACTTGACATGTGTCTTTGGAGAAGAGGTGGCTTTGTACTTCCCAAAGTTTAGCACTTTAAATTTTGGAGGAATCTTCACCCAGATTTCCATTCGGATTATTAACACAACCCCTTGAGGATTGACGATCAGATTCTCATTCCCATTATTTGTAGTTGTAGCAGGACTTATAATCAAAGCTCTCATCTCTTGTTACTAACAGTCCATATTCTGGATGATCTCTATCAGTTGCTCAACCCGAGTGTCCATTTTGACACCCATAGCAACAACATCTGACTGAATTTTTTCCATATGTCTTATGAAATTACTTCGAGTGTTGTAGTGGTGAGAGTTTGTAGTAGCAATCTCTAAAAAGAAAACCCAGATCGGAAATAAGAAAACTGGCTGGAACCACTTGTCATGACATGATATGCATGAATACATGATTATGCATGAAATGTTTCACCATTTCCAGGAAAATTCTAGATTTTTTCATCAAGAACAAAAGGAAACAAGATATAAACAAATCATCATTAAAGAAATAGACTGCTCAAATCATAAAATAATCATCCATACAAAGCTTTCTCAACAAAACTAGTTCATACAGATAAAAGTCAAAAGGAACTCGTCTAACAAAACTGGCGATGAACCTAACAAGTATAAAGAGATCAACAAAAATTGAGAACTAACGTCAAACTCTAAACAGAGCTTTGAGCTTTGCCAATTCTTCAGTCTCTTGAGCCAACTGGGAACCACTCCTTTTCAATTGGGCTTGGTATGCTAGATTCTAATCGTCTTTCTTCTTGAGTTGAATCTTAAGTTGGTCGACTTGATTAGCCAACTGGTTAATATGCATTTGCTTACTTTGAACCTGCTTTTCCAAACTCTCTCGTTGTTTGTAAACTTCCTGAGATTTGGATTCCTCTTCTCGAAGCCATTTCTTCAAAGCTCTGAATTCTTCTCTGTGATTTTCTTGCATTTTGTCTTTGGACAACCGAAGACTTTTAAATTTTTGATGACTTTTCGTGAGATCGACTTTAATTTTTCCTACCTTTTCTGTCTGAATTGAAGCGCGATAAATTTTAACTCTTGGAATCTTCAATATTTCAAGTAAACCATGATCTTCCAACACTTTGTCTTTTAGTCTAGCTTCATGAAGCACCTTCTTTCTCTCTTGCACAACAAAAAGAAAGCTCCATACTTTGCTCCTGCTTTTCCAATTCTAACTTGAGACTTTCAGCTTTAGCCTGCTTATAGAACTCCATTGGCACAAACATGGATACATCCGAAACATGCGTTTGACTAGACGATTCATGAGGATATGATTGATTAACAGCTGTATCTGGTACTGACTGAACATCTGCTGATAGATCAAAAGTAGGTTATGGATACAATGACGCTTCATTCTTGAAAGGTATCAACCTCACCTTTACTCGATTCTCGGTCCACTGCACATATGGATTGAGAGATAAACATCCTCTTTGACCAAGGAAAGTTGTTCCTTTTCTGTGAACACGACTCTATTCCATTCTTATCCTTTCTAACAAGATACGATCTTCACCTTTGCTGAAATAAACAATTTCTTATACTTCACGATCGATGGGTTTATCAGTTATGATGTATCCTAGCTGACGCCATGCTAAGATAAGATTAAAATTGATACAACCCTTTGTCCCCATGAATGAAACATTGGAAAATAATCCACAACTTGCGATGATTTCTCTTACGCCTCTTATGTTGTTCCATACAATGTCATAAGAAGTAAGAGCCATGATTTGTGGAGACTAAATAAGAGTATATGCGGAGCCGACAAATGGACCTCTAGTGGGCATATGCAGCATAAACCATTTGTACAATAGAGGAATACAACAGACAACACTTCCCTTCTTACCGTTCCGGGAATGAATGGCATAATAAGTGTTGGAAAGAATCATCGACATTGGGTTTCCATTCATGAATACACAAATTGCTGAGAAGTCCACAAAATTCTCTACATTAGGAAATATGACAATACCTTAAATCATGGCGACCAACAATGCGTTGAACGCGATCCAATCTTTGTTTTCTGCAAAATCTTTAGCTTTGGTTATCATAAATCTCATATGGAAACCAGATGTGCAACTATGTTCTGTCCAATTGCTTTTTACATCGCTAAGGTTCAAATAAAGAGCCTTAGTGATAGCCACATAATCGAGAACCTCGAGTACACAAATGAAAGGAACGCGACTTATGATCTCGACATCAAGGATATAAGCATATTCCTCAAGTGTGGGTGCTAGCTAATAGTCCTGGAAATTGAAACAACACAGTTGCGGATCATAGAATTTCAACAACGACACCATAGCCCACTTCTAATACCCGTCATTTAACAATGGCAACAGATTCCCATGAAAATCTCTGAAAATCTTCTCATTAGGACCGGTCACAAGCATCCCTACTTCTCTCAGCAGAGCCAGAACAAAGCCATAAAAATGGTAACAAGATGTCTTCCTAAGAAGTTCTTTGCCTATATATGTGCTGTTATCCATCCCTGATGAGAATGACGACCTTAGATTAACCTGGAAATGGCATGCATATGAAGATTAACTATTTATTCATACATATTCTTTTATACAATTCTTTTGTAAAAATAAATATGCTATGATACAAGTGCAATAATCATGGAATCAAGGCCTCCATAATAATGGCTATTGTACTGTCTCTGAACATGCCAAGAATAACAGAACCATAAATCAGAAACATAACCTGAAAACCATAGTCACCAACAGAATATAGGGTCACCATCAGAACAAAGTCACCATCTGTACTTGTAAAGATTATTCCTGCCCCACTCACGGGTCAAGACTAAGTCTGGGTAAGGTCAATGGTAACTCAGAATCTCGGGTTCACTTGAAAATACTATCATCATACACCTACGTGATAATGATAGTACCTCATTAAAACCTCATCTGAGCATGGATGACATGACCGCACTAGAAAGATCTACATCCCATTGCTGTCATGTTCCACTCTGTCCCTATGATTTCCTAATATTTTACAACTCTAGCATGGGTATTGGGTCTTTTACCTCAGTAGTATCACCCACCCAACAAAGAAACACAGAATCTAGCACAACACCAGTATATGGAAAGCAATAAAGATGCAATGCAAACATATGCTCAGATAAACATGTACACATGAATAAATTGTAAAGCATAAAAATAAACACCCAAAGAAAAGAAAACAAGAGCTAGGAGTGACTCCGGGATGAACCATCAATTGGTAAATCTGTCCCCAATGAAGTCTCCAGCTGAAACAACCGGCAGAACAAATTATCGAGATGAAATAAATGAAGTCACCATCGAACATTTTTTACCCCACAGGAAGGGAAAGGTAAACATCGAGTAAACCTGAGAAGGGTGAAATCAAGGTCTTGTGACCAAGAGATACATGTAAGGGAGTCAATTACGTGAGGGAAAGGTATTAGCACCCTACACGTCTGTGGTACTCCACGGGATCCACTCTTGTTATTCTAATCAAAAGGTGTGTTCTAATCTAAAACATACGAGCTAAGGAGAAAAAAATGCAAAAAGGGAATGCATGCAAAAGAAAACACAGGGAAAAGAAGGAAATATTTACAAAGTTTCGCTTGCCTGGGCCTCACGACCAAATGCCCACGTATCCATTTTTAGGAATCATAGCGTCGTAGTTCGACTCAATAGTTTCCGTTTGTTTTGTGTTTTTTATGGATAATTCCGCATTCGCATCCTTATTATTAGGATTTCAATTCGTTCTTGGTGTTGCAGCTTGTAAAAGACTCATGCTCGGCCCCTCGCACACTTAGCATTTCCAAGTTGTTCGAATTTGAAACTACACATCCTTATTGAAAAGGTTTTAAAGAGAAAAAAGGTCTGAAGACAAAAAAGTTTGCATTAGTTTGTACTTTTTATTGTGAAAGAATTTGCGACTTGAACCATAATAAAGTCCAAAAGTGAAAATAGAGCGAGGCTCAGTCTAAACCGATTCGCTCTACCGTACAAGACTCAACTACATACAATTCACATCTTCCTTTATTAAGTGTTTTAGAATTTTCAAAGAAAAAAGATGTTTTTGTTTTAAGAATGCAAAAGAAAAAGAAAAAATCCTAAGGGAAACTATCTAGCTCTATCCCTAATGTTATCATACAATGGTGGCCCTAAGGTTTGGATAATAAAAAGGGAAATCTATACCTATGTTAGCTTGCATAGATTACAACCTAATGTCCAACTTGAATCGACAGCGAGACAAGCAATCCTAAGGGAACATAAAAAGGTTACAACATAATATCCAACTTGAATTGAAAACGAAACAAGCAATCCTAAGGGATTAAGCAAAGTTAGAAGAACAAACATAAGTGAAATCGAACATAAAGTCGATCAAAAGCCAAAACAAACATCGGGTGCGAGCTAGCAATAAATAAATGAGTCCAATGGATTCCAAAGTGGGAGTAAGGAACTCTTTCCACTTGATTTTCTTGAGCACCGACATCGAGTAACAACTCGGGAAATCAACATCGAGCGATGCAAGCTAACATCTTCAAAACTAATGACAAAACATGAGGTTGATTACGAACCCTCCTCCACTTTATCCAACTCAATGGACAATAATTGGCACGGTTCAAAGCTTCAACTCATGGCGCAAGCTAGGAAAGACACAAACTAGAATACATAGGGGGCGATTGTGATCCCTCCTACCCTTTATTGCCTCGATAGCAAGCATAATGTGAAAGGGAAGGGGGATTTCCTACTTCGATGAATTTAGCCAAAATTCCTCTTTTGAGGTCTTTAAAAAAACAACACGAAATTGCTCGTTTTAGAGTCTTTTGCAAACAAAAACATCGCCTTATTTCAAGGACTTTAAAAGAACAAACATCGCCTCACTTTAGGACTTTAAATAGATTTACCATCTAAAGTAGCGAATCCCAGTCATTCATCTTTATTCTTACTTCTCATGGCAAGGAAGGCGGTAAATGATGCGGAAACATAAACCAGAATCAGTATAATACCAAACGAACAAGAGTTCGTAGCAAGCAAGCAAAAGCAGAATAACTTCGAAAAACTTCGAGCAAGCTATCACCAACAACACAATGGTTAAAATATGTGTCAAAGAATTAATAAAGCACTATGAGCATGTGTGTCAGAAATGTCCACAATAAACATAACATTTTCACAAAAATTCACATCCAATCAAAAACACAAACAATGTATATTTCTCATGAAATGAGAATCAAATTAAATCGCGTCGGAAGCGAATACACAAATCCATAAATCCACAAATAAAGCATATCATGCTTTTCGATCGAATAATCAATAAATTAATTAAACGATCGAAAGCTCCCAAAGTACCTTGCACAAGTCAACAAACATGTTAGAAATAACAAGGAATTGAAATCGGAGTTACGCATTCTCATCACAACTAAATTTGGAATTAAAACATGAAAAAATGAGATACAAACATGCATTGTGTGATACGGTGGGAGAACTGACATGAGGGTTTTGCGTTTTATTGCAAATGTTGCGGTTAGCAAGCGTCACCACCGACTTTTCTTTTATCCAAAAGGAAAGGTGAAAAAGCACAGGAAAGACCTTTGAGATTGTTTCTTGAGTTCGGGGGGTAGATTATGAAAAGGAAATGTATTAGCACCATTTTCATCCATGGTTTTCCATGGGCTCTTAGTTACTTGCTAGATCACTTGCTTTTGTTTTGAAATTGTGCTTTTGTGTGGTTTTGAAAGTATTTTGTAAAAGAGGCCATTGTTTAGGCGATCTTTGTAACGATTCTCGTTCGTAAGAATGTATACAAAGATGTTTGTCTTTTTGAAAATGTTTTCAATGTGAGATATTTTGGAAAACGTGAGTGTTTTTTTTTGAAAATAGCAAGGATAGTTGTTTTGAAAAGGAGCAAGTAACTAAAAGTAATCTACCTACTCAAATGTCTTTCTTGTTCATTTTCTTTTCCTTTGACATTGTTGTCTTACCATTGATTTGGTAAGCAACCCTATATTTGGATGTAAACGGGACGGGCGTGGGTCATCGTATAACCATGATTAGCAATGTTGTAAAATATCTTAGCATTTTGAGGGACCAAGATCATTTTATAAGGCAACTTTGAATAGCGTCATCGAGAGACTATGATCTTATACTTGTTTGTTTTGCTAAGATACTTTACATGCGTAATATGGCCATTTTTGTATAAGGCAACCAAGTGGAGTAACCCTAAGGGTTCTTGTGTGCAAGTGTGTTATTTTCATGCTTGATTTTGTCTTGGATTAAGATTTTCTATTTGATTTGTTTTTATCTTGCCATACAAACCCTAATTACTAGCATGGTATATAAAAGCGGTAAATTGCGTAATTTAAAGATTACTACGCTATTACAATATTTTATGGGAGGGGGTTATACAAATTATAAATGGGGATTTGCAATAATGTAAATCTAATTAAGCTATTACAACCAAATCGAATTTGTACAAGTATTTGAATAAATAATATACAATATAAATTAAATATGCAATGTTTATGTATATGCAAGAAAAAGAAAATTGTTTTTTTTTATATGAAAAAAAAGAGTTTTGAAATAAACCTAATAAATTAAGAAAAGGAAATTATTCTTTATAAATTTGTTAACCCTAATTCTAGTTTATTAAAAGAAAATCAAGTTCTTTAACTATTATTTTTGTAAATTTTTGTCTTTGAAAATAATAAATATTATTTATGAAAATATTTAGTCTTTTTATATGTTAAAATAAATATTTACAAGTATGAAGGAAAAGAAATAAAAATTAATCTAAGTCTATTTTTATTTTACAAGTGTATTTAAGAAAAATAGTTAATGTATAATTTAATAAAAATATTTTTTATGTGAAAATAAAATAAAATAAAAAAAATGAAATATTTAACATTTTTATATTTTTTATGATTTTATAATATTTAAGAAAATATATTTAATAAAAAAAATGGAAATAAAAAAAATAAATAAAAATATATGGGCCAGGGGTACTGTAAGAAAAAGAGAGGTAAGTGTTAGAAAAAAAGAGAGAGGCCCATAAGCTGAGCCCACGTTGCAAAAATGACAAAAATGAAGCTGAAAAAAAAATGAAAAAATGCAAAAGGTAGCGCCAAGGTTCGAACCCATGACCTATGCATTTTCAGCGCGCTACCTTGCCACTGGGGTGGCTGTACATCCGTTAGTTCGTATGAAACTAAAAATAGATAACACAAAATGCCTCCTTGCCCTGTACTTCATCTTCTTCCTCAAGCTAGCCTGAACCTCTGTATCTTTCTCATTTCTCCATGAAAATGGAAACTTCAAACATGAAAATGGTAGTACTCTTTCTCATCATTTCAACCATGTAACTTATGTAAATTATCAGTCAAAGATCAAAGCTAATTTCAATGGCCCTAATTTTAAACCTAATTTTTACAGAAATTTGAAATCTAAAATTCTCCATACGTAATGAACATAAATGAAATCTATGTACATGGTTGACTTTAGCACAATAATATCTACATTTTTCTTTCACAAATCGAGACCAATGGATGTCTGTATGAAGAAATAGAAGTTAGAGTTCTTACCTCCTTCAGCTGAGATCGTGAATGGAGTTTGAGTGAGTTTTATTAAGGTCTGAAGATCCCTTTAGCTTGCCTAAACCTCCCTGAGTATGTTCCAATCTTTACCTTGTCTTGAAAGTGCCTGAATCTCCCTATCCAAGTCAACCTGCAAGCTTGAAAAACAAAAAGGGCAGATGGAGAAGGAAGAGTTACAGTGAAGGGATGATGTTCTGGAACACTTAGATATGATGTAGGTTAAGTGTTTAGATGATTAGAACTTGAAACACACGAGTGGATTTTTGGATAGCTATGTGTTGCACCCCAAAATTTGCCCTCTCATTTCACAAGGGATCGCCCTGGATCCTAAGTTTGCTTCTATGAAGTGTCCAAGCCTTGAATTATCAATTTTCCAAGCAAACCATTCACAAGGGCAAAATGGTCATTTGCACACAAGAAAAGTCAAACTTTGACTTTTCGATCAACATCAAATCTCAAGAATCATATTTCAACAAAACATGTTGGAATATGAAGTTTGTTTCATCAAGAGGTTCAAAAGTCAAATTTACTATGAAAAAGCCAAATTTCTAAATACTTGGGATTTTTTCTAAGTATTTAAGAAAAATGACACTTCAGAACTTCTGAGCCAGCCTCCAGGCAGGAGGAGTCAGAAGATGTAAACATGGTTCATCACATAGTCTCCAGTCAGAACATGGCTCTTCAGCATCTACGCAAGTTCAGTCAGAGTTTGCTAGGGTAATGCAAAGAAGGTTAAGGAGCATGCTACAAGCTTTCTAGAAAGTCTGAAAGCTCCTTCAGAACATGCTGGAGCCAAAAGATAAGAGGATTAGAAGATTGGATGCTACGCTGAAGTAGAACTTCTGATCCAGAACTAAGTCTTGGTGTAGAGTTTCACTTTGCAGGATTTCTGGTTTTGATAAGTCTCATCATCATTTAATGTTCACAACCACCTTCTGAGTATTTATCCAAAGGATTTTCACCACGTGTACCTCTACTGAATTGGGATAACAACTTTGCTTTTGCTTTTCCTTAAATCCTGCTGACAGCCACCACACTTGCTTCAAAGACAAGGCAGCGCTTCAGCACATGAAGGCTATTTTCAACGCTTTGGTCAGAATTTGACCAAATCCCAAAACCTTACTTATACAACTTGCTGCTGACCTATGACCAACAGCTGGTTCAGCCTACGCCTGCATCCCATGATTACACCAACTAGCATACGAAAACTGTGATGAAAAAGCAAAGGAACAGGATGCCAAAACATGTTCAAATCCCACTTGCTTTCTCCCCAAAAGCACAGAAAATTCATCTATAAATACTTGGCTCCATCACACGTTCAGGGGGCTGAACTTTGAAGGAGAGGCTGGCTTTTTGAAGAGAAAGATTGACCAAAAGAGAGAAAAGGATGTTTTGAAACCTTCATAAAAATCCAGATTTCTCATACACAAAAACAAATCTTCGTTCTTCCCTTTGAACCCAAGAACACAACCACTCTTCTGTATCTCTTGCTGACTCAGAACATCCAAAGGCAACCACTCAAAGCTCTAAGCACGCTCCAGGTAAGCCTTTCTGAATTTACTTGCTTTTCATTCTGAACATCATTATCATGTAAATATCATGGCATTAATGTTGTACATATCATTGCTTAAGTAGAAAAAACTATGGTCAGAACTTCTAGAATAATGCTAGACTCAGACTTAGGGTTAGAACTTCTATGAACTGTTGTGCTGTTGTTTCTTCTGATTTGTTGTTTGCCAAAAATGAATGAGTTGTTGACGTGCTGATTAATATCAGAAAAGAGTTTAAATGTAATATAGAACTTATGATTTTCACATGCTGATAACACACATAACTTTTATGATTTTTTCTCACTATTAACACACACTGAACTTCTGATTCTCACATGCTGATAGTACACTGAATTGCTAAAGTTCATTCACTAGCTCAGCATAACACTGAACTTCTGATAATTCACTCATTGTTCTAACAACAACACAGATATTCTGAGTTCTCTTTACATGTAAAATACACTGAACTGCTGACGTTTGCTCACTGTTTCAGTGTAATACAGAACTTCTAACTTTTGGTTCACTAGCTGAACACCACCCAGAACCTCTGTGTTTTCCCTCTAACGGTTTTGCAGGACTTCAAAGTGTATCAATCCAGAACCTCCGTTCCCTTTCCCACTGACGTTTTTGTGCCAGAACTCAGAGCGTACCAAATCAGAACTTCTGATTCTAACGCTTCCTTCTGAGTCACGCACCTGGCTTCATAACTTCTGATCCTTGTTTCTTTGTTTACAGTAACACGCTGTTTCTACCTTGCATTTATTTTCCTTTTCATTATTTTTTAATATTAACATAAAAAACATAAAAACATTTTCTTTTATTTTTATTTCCTTAAGACAAAAACATTTTCTAAACAAGTCCACTTTGCATTTCTTGTACATTATTTCAATATGGTTGTAATAGTAACTTAGAACTTACTTTTAATTGCAATCCCCATTCATAAATATGTACCCCCATCCCCTAAATATTGTAATAGCGTAGGACTTTACATTTCCGCAATTTACTGTTTTTCTTATACTGTATAGTAATTAGGCGTGTATGGCAGGATAAAACCAATAAGTAGATCACCAAAAATCAAAGACAAATGCATGCAATCAAACACACTTACATACATGCACCCTTAGGGTAACTCCACTTGTTTCCTAAAAATGGCCATGTTATGCATGTGGGATGTCTTAGCACAAACAACCGAAATACAAGATCATATTCCCTCGATGACGCTATCAAAGTTGCCTTTCAAAATGATCTTAGTCCCTAAAAGAAAACTGCTAAGTCATCTCACAACATTGCTATCATGGTCATACGATGACCTAACGCCCGTCCCTTCACATCCAACGATGGGGCTTCTTACCAAATCAATGGTAAGATAGCAACATCTAAAGGAGGAGGAAAAGCATATTTAAGATCTTTTGAGTAGGTAGGTTCGCTCTCAGTTACTCGCTTGCTCACAACAAAAACATTTTATACACCAACACTCTCACTTTGAAACATTTTCAAAAGACAAACACTTTGTACGCATTCTTATAGAGACGAGAACCATTACAAAGAATACACCTTTTCAAAATCACTTTCAAAACACAAACACATCTTTGAAATTTTTTTCGAAATAAACACTTTGTATGCATTCTTATAGAAACGAGAATGATTACAAAGTCACATTTTCAAAATACTTTCAAAAACCACAAAGCACATTCAAACAAAAGCAAGTGATCTAGCGAGTAACTATGAGCCCATGGAAAACCATGGATGAAAAGGTTGCTAATAACTTCCCTTTTCATAATCTACCCCCCGAACTCAAAAACATCTCAAAGGTCTTTCCTGTGCTTTTTCACCTTTCCTATTGGATAAAATAAAAGTCGGTGGAGACTCTTTCTAACCACAACATTTGCGAATACAAACGCAAACACCATCAAGTCAGTTCTCCCACCGCATCACAGAACTAGTGACTCAGCTGGAGAGATTATTCTAAAAAGTGGGGTTACCTTTGGGTTAGATCACATTTACTTGCTTACATTGTTTGATTTATTTGCTTTACATTTTGGTTCCTTATTTGGGTTATTGTTAAATAATCCTACACCCAGATTTGGGGACACCTTTTAGGTAAGTAGCAATAAACTGTGAGGGAACTATGAGGGGGTATACTGACACGGTTGAAGCAGTAGCTATGTTGATGTGGCACTTTGGTTGGTACCAGTAACCCTTGAGTAGTCAAGGAGAGTACGGGGCTGCCGCGTGGTGTTGTGAAGCATCAACTGACCTTAGAACCTTATTTGACCAACTTGGCCATTAGGACGTAGTGAGATGACCGGCTTTGGTGCAGTCCGAAGTTGGTAGATACTCGATGCTACACTCATTGAGACTTGACTCCCGAGTTTTGTTTGGTTGCGAGTCAATTGCCTACCGAATGAAGTTTGTGGGAAAGGTCAGTGATATTGAGACCTCTTAGAACCCGGTTACTATTAACTAGGACATGTTGAGCCAACTAAATTTCAAAAGGGTACTTACCTGAAACCCCATGCAAGCCTAAAACTAAGGACTTGTCTTCTTTGTGTGAATATGATTATTTGTATATTCACTTGCTTACCTCGCATACTTGTACATAACATCATAACATCATAAACATCATACCATAGCATTTTCAATAACCATTTCAAGGATCTCGAGGGTCTTTGATACAAGGTTACGTTGAACCAGACGTCTACCAAAAGGCAAGAGGATTTATTTTCTTCTACACAAATGCCATAAAAGATCAAGTACAACAACTTGAGTCAGGGGCTATGACCCACTTGATATGGTGAGCTTAATCCTCGTGGAAGGACATCCACCGATACAAAGTTCTCCAATCAAAGATGTTGATCAAAATTCAATCTCTAACTTTTTTGTTGTGTTTACCCCGCAAGATCCTTGAAAACATGCATCCACATATCATGCATCATATCATGACAGGTTTCTCCCGTACATGTCTCCTTATCTTCCTACTGTTTATTTCAGTAAGATGGATATGGAACAAACATTGAAAGGCATCCAGGCTCAAAACGCTCAACTTCAAGAGATATTCTTGAACCTGTCCAAGGGGAAAGAAGAGGTGAAAGCTCTCCTCACAAGGGGCATGGTTATGGGGAATCCGGAGGGAACCAAGGATGATCAGTTGGAGCGACTACAAACCGAGATTTCCATAATGAGGGTCCAAATAATGGAACAGTTGGTGGGCCAGATAACTCTTATCCAAAATCTGGCTCAAGGACAAGAAGAGCTGAAAGTTCATGTCAACCAACTTCGTCAAGACGGTTGCAACCGTATGGGGCGAACAATCAGGAGTGGAAATCAAGTCACTGCTCAGCCTCCCATGAGACAAGAAGCCGGAAGGCCTCCCCAATTTGCTACTGCCTCACGGGTCCAACAACAACCTCGCTAACAGCAACGAAACAATCAGCCAAGGGTGGAAAGACCTCAAAGGTAGTTCACCCAAATCAACATGCCACTATCACAAGCATGGCAATATATGTTGAAGATGAAGCTGATTACGGTGATAAACCCTCATCCAAATCCCAAAACTTTTTCTCCCAGCTACAATCCGGATGCCAGGTGTGCCTATCATTATGATAGTCCTGGACACAATACAAACGATTGTTGGGCGTTGAAGTACAAGATTCAAAACCTTATAGATGAAGGAATGCTAGAGTTCACACAATATGGTCAGACTGAATTCTTCTGCCAAAGGCTCACCACCTAAAGTGACATGTTCGCCAAAGAGGCTCTTGTTCATTTGATTTTCAATTGTAATTTTCTTTTGTTGTTCAAACAATTATCTATTAATGTCAAACTTTGTTTCATTAATGCATTGCATATGTTCGTCTTGATTTGATCCACTCATTTTCATTACATTTAAACTATGCTTTTTACTCACTTTATGACATTCAACTCTTGCTAAAAGTTACAAACCTTTAGAGGGAGGATGACGAAAACAATGCCACAATCTCATACAGTATGCTTTTGAACAAACCTTGCTGACGATGTACATGCTTTTTTTCAAATCCTAAACACTGGGGTTATAAGGAAGATAATCCCTAGTCAACCCCTTCGAGCCAAAGAAGTAGAACTTTTTCTTTTTCACAAAATTAAAACCTTTAAACAAAACCTGGGGCAGGGTAGTCTCTCAGTTAATTCAAACGCGCGTTCAAATTGCAAACTCTCATCTCGTAATTACAACGAATGACATCAAAACATTCCTCTGGAATCAAAAGACGGTGATGGTTCCCTATCACATAGGCAGTCATTATCTCTCAAAAAGAAAGGCCCATTAAGTCAAAACCTACAAAGGAGACTTAAGAAAACTGGATCATCCCGCTGACCATAATCTCAAAACAAGAACAACCAGGAAAAAATCAGGGATAAAAAATAAAAAGAGGTCACTACAAATCCTCAACAACATAAAAAAAATGTTGCAAGAAATGACTGCCTTCCGACAAACTTAACTTGTTCGAACTATCACTGAAACGTCATTCCAAACTCAATTGGAGTTTCAAACACACAATTAACTGAGCTTAGGACTGAAGAACATCACGAATAACGGGTGGGTACAAATACACTTTGAGCCTTTATCCTTTATTTCTTAAACCGTGAACCAAGCCATGTTACAACCATTCAAAAGTCCTAATTGAAGCATGAGTTAGTTCAAAAGCATACTGTTACAAAAGGTATCCTGACTCCCGTAAGGCTTTACTCAAAATCCAAAGTTGAATTAAAAAACTTCTTTACTTGCTAAAAACGCATTTTTCAAAACTTTAAGATAAGCACAAGCTTTGCATTACTTGAATATCACTGTTTGCATATAGCTACTTGTTTGACAGCGGAGTTCACGATGAATGTCCGATGAAAGAAAGCTCTCTCAGTGAACAAAATCAATTCAAGTGGGATGACACTTCCATTGACAAATCTCCTATCAACAAGGGGACTTAACATGTCACTATCCAGCATACCTGGGGCAGTCCAGTCAAGATTCCAAGAAATTTATCAAAGTGCAGAGTAACCAGGGGCAAGTCTCCATCTCCATCACTTGGGGCATTGAACGTCAATCCCGACAAAGGGGTTACGTACAGTCAAACATTTCTGGGCAGTACCAGAAACACTCGCTACTAGGGGAAGTGACAAATCTCCCCAAAATCCTTCTCACAGGATGACTCCCAGCCATAGTTTCAATCTCTGAAAACCTTTCCCCAACGGAGTTGCCCACAAAGTCTCTTTGCATGAATTAATCCCTGACCAGAGTCTCAACATCTTGGCCGCTTTCTCCCCAACTAAGTCAATTTTTACAAGATTGAAGCCTAGGGGATCTCTTCCAAAAGGAAATTCACTCCCTCAACAGGGTTTATTCCCCAACAGAGTTATCTCCCCAGTCGGGTTCAAATTTCTCAACATACAACAATCAAGGCAACCCCGAAGTTTCCCAGCTGAGCCCACCATCCCCCAGTTGAGTATATCTTCTCCAATTGAGGTTTTCATCCCCAGTGGAGTATATCTTCCAACCCAGGTTCTTATCCCCAGCTGAGTCCAAATTGCCCAGCTGAGTACATTTTCTCCAATCGAGGCTATTTTCTCCAAACAAAATCTATGATCCCTAGCTGAGCCCATCATCCCCGCCTAAGCCCGTCATCCCCAGTTAGGCATATCCTCCCCAAACCGAGTCTACCTTACCCGACTGAGTATATACTCTCCAGTTTGAATTTCCCTTTCAAATGAATGCAAATCATAGGGCCACAACCCCTAATCCCCGGTAAAGCCTTCAACAAATCCTTTATTATTACCAAGAAATGCTATGAAGCCTGGATCCGACCAGATATTAGCACCATTTCCAAGTTATTACTGAAACCTGGACCCGACCAGATAACCGTTGATCTCATTTTTCAAAATGCTATGAAACCTAGACCCGACCAGATAATAGCCTAACTTTTCAAAGATATAGAAGAACATGAACTCAAATCTGACAAAGGTTTAACTTCTTTTCCCCAGTAGAGTTGTCTCTCTATCCTGATAAAGGACTGAGAAACCTGGACCCGACCAGATATCAATCCTCATTTCCACCCTTTCAAGAAAGCCTTTGCAAAGCCTGGATTCGACCAGATAATAATACAGCTTTCCAAAAGACCATAAAGCCTGGACCCGACCAGACGACTATTCAATTTCAAGAAATTTTCTGCGAAGCCTGGATCCGACCAGATAACAGTTAATTCATCCTTCCCTCCGGTAAATTAATGTGAAGCTTGGATCCGACCAGATAACAGTTAACCTCTACAATCCCCAGCAAGTTACTGTGAAACCTGGACCCGACTAAATATCAGTTCAACTTCAACTCCCAGTAGAGCAACAGAAGACTAAGAGTCCTGAACTCTTTCTCCCCGAGAAAAAATCAACACTCTATACAGAGCTTTCAACATCTCCCAGTGGAGTTCTCCTCAACAGCAATCCGGGATTTAATAACTCCCCAACACTTGTCAAGGATTTATTCTCCAAGACAAAATTATACTTCAACAACATTCATAGCATATGCATAAAAAATACATATGACACAAATCTCATTTATTTTGAGAACATCATTACACAATGCATACATCATGACATTGCATACAACTAACTATTTACCTTTTCAGGAAAGATCAATCAACATACAAAGATCATCATCTTCTGAGATCCCTTCTAGAGACAGTTCAGATGCGATCCAGATACGGATGCCATCCTGATACTCATTCAGATTTAGCTTTCAGATACAGTTCAGATACGCTCCAGATACGGATGCCATCCTGATACTCATTCAGATTCAACTTTCAGATACAGTTCAGATACGCTCCAGATATGGATGCCATCCTGATACTCATTCAGATTCAGCTTTCAGATACAGTTCAGATACACTCCAGATATGGATGCCATTCTGATACTCATTTAGATTCGGCTTTCAGATACAGTTCAGATACGCTCCAGATACGGATGCCATCCTGATACTCATTTAGATTCAGCTTTCAGATACAGTTCAGATACACTCCAAATACGGATGCCATCCTAATACTCATTCAGATTCAGCTTTCAGATACAGTTCAGATACGGATGCCATCCTGATACTCATTCAGATTCTACTTTTAGATACAGTTCAGATACGCTCCAGACACGGAAGCCATTCTGTTACTCATTCAGATTCAGCTTTCAGATACAGTTCAAATGCGCTCCAGATACGGATGCCATCCTGATACTCATTCAGACTCAGCTTTCAGATACAGTTCAGATACGCTCCAGATACGGATGCCATCCTGATACTCATTCAGATTCAGCTTTCAGATACAGTTCAGATACGCTCCAGATACGGATGCCATCCTGATACTCATTCAGATTCAGCTTTCAGATACGGTTCAAATATGCTCCAGATACGGATGCCACCCTGATACTCATTCAGATTCAGCTTTCAGATACAATTCAAATACGCTCTAGATACAGATGCCATCCTGATACTCATTCAGATCCGGCTTTCAGATACAGTTCAGATACGCTCCAGATACGGATGCCATCCTGATACTCATTCAGATTCAGCTTTCAGATACAGTTCAAATATACTCCAAATACAGATGCCATCCTGATACTCATTCAGATTCAACTTTCAGATACAGTTCAGATACGCTACAGATACAGATGCCATCCTAATAGTCATTCAGATTCAGCTTTCAGATACAATTCAGATACGGTCCAGACACGTATGCCATTCTGTTACTCATTCAGATTCATCTTTCAGATACAGTTCAGATACGCTCCAGATACGGATGCTATCCTGATACTCATTCAGATTCAGCTTTCAGATACAGTTCAGATACGCTCCAGATACGAATGCCATCCTGATACTCATTCAGATTCAGCTTTCAGATACAGTTCAGATACGCTCCAGATACGAATGCCATCCTGATACTCATTCAGATTCAGCTTTCAGATATAGTTCAGATACGCTCCAGATACGGATGCCATCGTGATACTCATTCAGATTCAGCTTTCAGATACAGTTCAGATACGCTCCAGATATGGATACCATCCTGATACTCATTCAGATTCAGCTCTCAGATACAGTTCAGATACGCACCAGATATGGATGCCATCCTGATACTCATTCAGATTTAGATTCTAGATACAGTTCAGATACGCTCCAGATACGGATGCCATCCTGATACTCATTCAGATTCAGCTTTCAGATACAGTTCAGATACGTTCCAGATACAGATGCCATCCTGATACTCATTCAGATTCAACTTTCAGATACAGTTCAGATACGAATGCCATCGTGATACTCATTCAGATTCATCTTTCAGATACAGTTCAGATACGCTCCAGATATGGATGCCATCCTGATACTCATTCAGATTCAGCTTTCAGATACAATTCAAATACAGTCCAGATACGATCCAGATTTAGATGTCATTCTGTCACTCATTCAAATATAGTCCAGATACGATCCAAATTCGGATGTCGTTCTGTCACTCATTCAAATACAGTCTAGATACGATCCATATTCAGATGTCATTCTGTCACTCATTCTAATACCTTCCAGATACGCTCCATATACGGACGACATTCTGATAATCATTAAGTTCCAGCTTACAGATACAACCCAACAATCACCTCTGAATGGCATCTTTAAGCCCATCTCTAATAACTATCCATCATCTCTCCAAATGGCATCTTTAAGCCTATTCCCCACATAATCAACTAACACATCTTCGAGTGCAAATTGTCTGGGCACTCTAGTGTTCAATCATCTTCCACCTCCAAGTCACGAATGGCAGAATTACCAATCTAACTTTTCAGGTGTAAGAAGATTGAACAGGGGCAGTTGTTGCACCCCAAAATTTGCGCTCTCATTTCACAAGGGATCGCCCTGGATCCCAAGTTTGCTTCTATCAAGTTTCCAAGCCTTGAATTATCAATTTTCCAAGCAAACCATTCACAAGGGCAAAATGGTCATTTGCATACAAGAAAAGTCAAACTTTGACTTTTGGATCAACATCAAATCTCAAGAATCATATTTCATCAAAACATGTTGGAATATGAAGTTTGTTTCATCAAGAGGTTCAAAAGTCAAATTTACTATGGAAAAGCCAAATTTCTAAATACTTGGGATTTTTTCTAAGTATTTAAGAAAAATGACACTTCAGAACTTCTGAGCCAGCCTCCAGGCAGGAGGAGTCTGAAGATGTAAACATGGTTCAGCATATAGTCTTTAGTCAGAACATGGCTCTTCAGCATCTATGCAACTTCAGTTAGAGTTTGCTAGGGTAATGCAAAGAAGGTTAAGAAGCATGCTGCAAGCTTTCTAGAAAGTCTGAAAGTTCCTTCAGAACATGTTGGAGCCAAAAGATAAGAGGATCAGAAGATTGGATGCTACGCTGAAGCAAAACTTCTGATCCAGAACTAAGTCTTGGTGTAGAGTTTCACTTTGCAGGATTTCTGGTTGTGATAAGTCTCATCATCATTTAATGCTCATTTAATGCTCACAACCACCTTCTAAGTATTTATCCAAAGGATTTTCACCACGTGTACCTCTATTGACTTGGGATAGCAACTTTGCTTTTGCTTTTCCTTAAATCCTGCTGACAGCCACCACGCTTGCTTCAAAGAGAAGGCAGCACTTCAACACATGAAGGCTATTTTCAACGCTTTGGTCAGAATTTGACCAAATCCCAAAACCTTACTTATACAACTTGCTGCAGACCTATGACCAATAGCTGGTTCAGCCTACGCCTACATCCCATGATTACACCAACTAGCATACGAAAACTGTGATGAAAAAGCAAAGGAACAGGATGCCAAAACAAGTTCAAATCCCACTTGCTTTTTCCCCAAAAGCACAAAAAATTCATCTATAAATACTTGGCTCTATCACACGTTCAGGGGGCTGAACTTTGAAGGAGAGGCTGGCTTTTTGAAGAGAAAGATTGACCAAAAGAGAGAAAAGGAAGTTGTGAAACCTTCATAAAAATCCAGATTTCTCATACACAAAAACAAATCTTCGTTCTTCCCTTTGAACCCAAGAACACAACCACTCTTCTGTATCTCTTGCTGACTCAGAACATCCAAAGGCAGCCACTCAAAGCTCTAAGCACGCTTCAGGTAAGTCTTTCTGACTTTACTTGCTTTTCATTATAAACATCATTAACATGTAAGTATCATGGCATTAATGTTGTACATATCATTGCTTAAGTAGAAAAAACTATGGTCGGAACTTCTAGAATAATGCTAGACTCAGACTTAGGGTTAGAACTTCTATGAACTATTGTGCTGTTGTTTCTTCTGATTTTATGTTTTCCAAAAATGAATGATTTGTTGACGTGCTGATTAATATCAGAAAAGAGTTTAAATGTAATATAGAACTTATGATTTTCACATGTTGATAACACACATAACTTTTATGATTTTTTCTCACTATTAACACACACTGAACTTCTGATTCTCACATGCTGATAGTACACTGAATTGCTAAAGTTCATTCACTAGCTCAGCATAACACTGAACTTCTGATAATTCACTAATTGTTCTAACAACAACACATATATTCTGAGTTCTCTTTACATGTCAAATACACTGAACTGCTGACGTTTGCTCACCGATTCAGTGTAATACATAACTTCTAACTTTTTGTTCACTAGCTGAACACCACCCAAAACCTTTGTGTTTTCCCTCTAACGTTTTTGCAGAACTTCAGAGTTTATCAATCCAGAACCTCTGTTCCCTTTCCCTCTGACGTTTTTGTGCCAGAACTCAGAGCGTACCAAATCAGAACTTCTGATTCTAACGCTTCCTTCTGAGTCACGCGCCTGGCTTCATAACTTATGATCCTTGTTTCTTTGTTTACAGTAACACGCTGTTTCTACCTTGCATTTATTTTCCTTTTCATCATTTTTTAGTATTAACATAAAAAACATAAAAACATTTTCTTTTATTTTTATTTCCTTAAGACAAAAACATTTTCTAAACAAGTCCATTTTGCATTTCTTGTACATTATTTCAATATGGTTGTAATAGTAACTTAGAACTTACTTTTAATTGCAATCTCATTCATAAATATGTACCCCCATCCCCTAAATATTGTAATAGCGTAGGGCTTTACATTTCCGCAATTTACTATTTTTCTTATACTGTATAGTAATTAGGCGTGTATGGCAGGATAAAACCAATAAGTAGATCACCAAAAATCAAAGACAAATGCATGCAATCAAACACACTTGCACACATGCACCCTTAGTATAACTCCACTTGTTTCCTAAAAATGGCCATGTTATGCATGTGAGATGTCTTAGCACAAACAATCAAAATACAACATCATAGTCCCTCGATGACGCTATCAAAGTTGCCTTTTAAAATGATCTTAGTCCCTAAAAGAAAAGTGCTAAGTCATGTCACAACATTGCTATCATGGTCATACGATGACCTAACGCCCGTCCCTTCACATCCAACGATGGGGCTTCTTACCAAATCAATGGTAAGATAACAACATCTAAAGGAGGAGGAAAAGCACATTTAAGATATTTTGAGTAGGTAGGTTCACTCTCAGTTACTCGCTTGCTCACAACAAAAACATTTTATACACCAACACTCTCACTTTGAAACATTTTCAAAAGACAAACACTTTGTACGCGTTCTTATAGAGACGAGAACCATTACAAAGAATACACATTTTCAAAATCACTTTCAAAACACAAACACATCTTTGAAAACATTTTCGAAACAAACACTTTGTATGCATTCTTATAGAAACGAGAATTATTACAAAGTTACATTTTCAAAATACTTTCAAAAACCACAAAGCACATTCAAACAAAAGCAAATGATCTAGCGAGTAACTATGAGCCCATGGAAAACCATGGATGAAAAGGATGCTAATACCTTCCCTTTTCATAATCTACCCCCCGAACTCAAAAACATCTCAAAGGTCTTTCCTGTGCTTTTTCACCTTTCCTATTGGATAAAAGAAAAGTCGGTGGCGACTCTTTCTAACCACAACATTTGCAAATACAAACGCAAACACCATCAAGTCAGTTCTCCCACCGCATCACACTATGCTTGGTACAAAATTGCAAGTTATGGTAGGTTTTTGGTGATAGAGAGTTTGAGAGAGTTTCTGGCCCTTAACAATCATGTCTTAGGTTGTAATGTGTTTGTGTATAAGTATAGAGAGGGTTTCAAATCAATTTCTCAACAGATTTATGAGTTGTAGGCTTTTTGCTCTATTGCTTGCCTTTTAAGAAAAGTGAGGAGACAACTCTCTACATGCTTGTACATGTCTGGTTTGAGTTGGTAAAAGTCCTAGACACTTTGATTTTGGTTTATAGGACTTGTGTGTGCATAAGGAACAGGTGCAATGCTAAAGAAGTTGATAAATGCAAAAGTTGTGCTTTTCTAAAATGGAAGTGGCAACTTTGTGCCATTTATGTAATTAATGCTTGGACAAAGGCTCTTATGCTTGGATTAAGGCTTTATCAACTATGTAAGCATTAAATTATGACGTGAGAAATAATTTTGAGGCCTGTAAAGCAAAGGTTGTGCAGCCTAGGTTTGGATTTGAATTTTGTTCTTCATGAAATGGCTTGAAATAAAAGTGAGAAATTGCCAACTTCATCTCTTCGATTCTCCCTACTCAAGAATGATCTCAAGGAGTTCTTGGACATTTTGGAAAGCTTGAAGTGTGCTCTATAATTCATCTTTGAAATGATTTTCAATATTCTTCTTGGAACTAGGTGAAAAGTTTCCATGAAGTTAGGTCAAAAACCTGTCTAAATTAGGGCAAAATTTCACTAAGTTATTTTAGTTCATGAGCATGTATTCACAAAATTATATCTTGAGATCCAAGCATCTTTAGGGGAAAATGTGTGAAGCGAAGTTGTATATTTCCTGGATATCTACAACTTTCATGTTGGGAACTTTCTTTGAATCATCTTGCATCATGGTGGAAATTTGGCTTAAAGTTGAGAAAAAATAAGAAATTTTCTATACTTAGAAAAATTTCTAAGTTAAGAAAATTTCTAAACAAAATCTTCAATCTTTGATTTCTTGATGAACAAGTTTCACATTTTGACATGTTTTGATGAATTGTGATCTTTGGCACTTGATTTTGACCAAAAAGTCAAAGTTTGACTTTTCAGTATACAATTGACTTTTGATCAGTTGACTGCAAATTTCATTTGTCAATCTAATGAAATTGAAATGTTTTGAACCATGTCATTAGGTTAAGATGATACAATTGACCCCTTGAAATCATGCTTCAAACCAATTGGTCATTTGCTAGGTCAAAAATCAGAAATTGCTCTTTCCCAGTCAAAACCCTAATTTTGACCATTTTGCCCTTTTAGAGATTTGATCAATTTTCTTGAGGAATTATGGTCCAAACTTGATCAAATGATACATATGAGTCCAAAATATTGATGTGGATAAAAAATTATTAAGTTTGACTTTAAATTGGCCATGGTTGACTTTTTCCCCAATACAGTTGATTTTTAGGTCAACTGTCCAATTGACTGATAAAAAATGTGACTCAAGGCTTGAAACTTGACATGAGGAATCTTATGGGTCCATAATGATACTTGAAAGCCATATGAAACATTGATAGTCCAAAAATCCTTGTGCAATCCCAAACCCTAATTTTGGGTCATCAGGGCATGATGAGATGTCTTGAACTGGTCAAACCCTAATTCAGTCTTGAGTCAAAGAGATCTTATGAGAACATATTGATAAATGAGAGGGCAAATTTTGGGGTACAACAGCTGCCCCTGTTCAATCTTCTTAAACCTGAAGAGTTAGATTGACGAGTTTTGCCATTCATGACTCGAAGGTGAAAGAATGATTGGACACTATAGTGCCCAGAAATTTGCACTCGACGACGTGTGGTTGAGGGAATGAGCTTAAAGATGCCATTTGGAGAGGTGATAGAATCTTGTTGGATATGGGCTTGTAGGTTCCATCCAAGAATGTTTATTGATTTGTAACTTGTGAGCTGAAAGAATGAGTATCAGAATGGCGTCCATGCTTGGAGCGTACCTGAACGTATCTGGGAGTTGATTTTGACTAAGTATTAGAGTGGCATACGTGTCTGGAGCGTATCTGAATTGTATCTGAAAGTTGAATCTGAATGAGTATCAGAATGGCATCCGTGTCTGGAGCGTATCTGAATTGTATCTGAAAGTTGAATCTGAATGAGTATCAGAATGGCATCCGTGTCTGGAGCGTAGCTGAACTGTATTTGAAAGTTGAATCTGAATGAGTATCAGAATGGCATCCGTGTTTGGAGTGTATCCGTACTGTATCTAAAAGTTGATTTTGACTAAGTATCAGAATGGCATCCGTGTCTGGAGCGTATCTGAATTGTATCTGAAAGTTGAATCTGAATGAGTATTAGAATGGCATCCGTGTATGGAGAGTATCTGAACTGTGTCTGAAATTTGTATCTGAATGAGTATTAGAATGGCATCTGTGTTTGGAGCGTATCCGTACTGTATCTGAAAGTTGAATCTGAATGAGTATCAGAATGGCATCCGTGTTTGGAGCGTATCCGTATTGTATCAAGATTGTATATTGTTAACGGTAGCTATTAATCTTATCCTGAAAAGGGTAAAATGTTAGCTAAAACACAAAGTTATGTTGCATGAAATGTATGATGCAATGTCTTTGCTTTATTAATGTTTATGCTATATGGATGCAATTTATGTGTATGTGAGCTGATTTGCTGTATTGCTGTTTGATTGCGGAAAATAAATCCCTAAATGTCGCTGAGGATATGTTGAACCTTGAAGTTGAAGTACTGATGAAATTTTGTTGAGAGAAGTAATTTCTGTTGTGAGGGCAATGCCCTGTACTGCTTGTAAGATCTGCTTGGGGAATCTTGAGAAATTTGACGACTTCTACTGGGGATTAATAATTTGAAATTTGTTCCGCTGGGGATTTCTTATGGAATATCCTAGAGACATTTTCCTATTCTTTCAACCCATTAGTAATTGTCTTTCTTATTTTGTTTATTTGTAAACAGTAATCATGTTCAAATGCATATGTTCATCAGTGAATCATTGGATGTTTTTTGCAAACAAAACATAAGCGTAAAGGAAAAGACAAATAGTTTTTTGCACTTTCAAAGGGATATCTTTGTATTGACTTTGAATAAATATTTTGTACAAAGGGAACAAACATTCTAGTAAGAGAATGCTGTCGTAAAACAAGAGAAATTTGATACAAAGAAAGATAGCTATGTATAATAATCCCATGGTGTTCCCATTCTGCTATAGCCTTCATATTTCCAAGTATGTTGTCTATTTTCCTTATCCGAAGATGATTGAATTGATCAGGAACTCTGAGTTTGTTGGTAGAAGCAAAAGGTTATCCTTGAAGTGATCCGACGGGACATAGTCATACGCTTTAATTCCCTAACTTTTGTCTGGACCGCCCTTTCGGGTTTTCAGTCCACTGGGAAACCCTTTTTTGCCCAAGTCGCCCTTTCGGGTTTTCAACTTGCCGGGTGTACAATTTTCCCCCTTCATTTTATCCCTAATTTTTGCCCGAACCTTTTGGTTCACCGGGATGCCCCTTGTTTTGCCTAGGTGTGTCAACCTAGCGGGTCTCTTATGCGTAGTATTTTTTGACTATATCCACGTTCGCAAGGTGTGGCAGGTCATCGCCATCCATGATGGTCAAGATCATTTCTCCACCGAAGAATATGTTTTTGATCACAAATGGTCCTTCATAGGTAGGAGTCCATTTGCCCCTTGGATCACTTTGTGGCAAGATGATACGTTTGATCACTAGATCCCCAACTTGATATACTTGGCGCCTGACTTTCTTGTTGAAAGCCTTGATCATCCGTTTTTGATACATCTGACCATGGTAGACAACAGTAAGTCTCTTTTCATCAATTAAGTTCAGTTGATCAAGCCGCGTCTGGATTCAATCGTCTTCATTCAACCCTGCATTCTTCATAATCCTCAGAGAGGGGATTTGGACTTCAATAGGAAAGACAACCTCCATGCTGTAAACCAAAGAATAGGGTGTTTCCCCAGTTGATGTGCGAGCCGTGGTACGATAACCGTGGAGAGCGAATGGTAGAATCTCATGCCAGTCTTTATATGTGACTGCCATTTTCTGTATGATCTTCTTAATGTTTTTATTTGCAGCTTCGACATTGCCATTCATCTTTGGCCGATAGGGAGAAGAATTGTGATGCTGGATCTTGAATTGCTCGCATAATGCGGTGATCATAGTGTTGTTAAGATTTGTACCATTGTCAGTGATGATCCTTTCCGGGATACCGTACCGGCAAATAAGGTTTTGCTTGATGAAGCGGGCAACAACATTTTTGGTAATGGAGGCGAAGGAGGCTGCTTCAACCCACTTTGTAAAATAGTCAATGGCCACTAGGATGAAGCGGTGTCCATTGGAGGCTATAGGCTTGATCTCTCCAATCATATCAATTCCCCAAATAGCAAAGGGCCAAGGAGCCGTCAAGACATTCAGAGGAACCGGAGGTACTTGCACCTTGTCAGCATAAATTTGACACTTATGACATGTTCGAGAGTGTTGATAGCAATCTGCTTCCATGCTAGACCAATAATAGCCTGCCCATAGGATTTTCTTCGCCATCGTATGCCCACTGGAGTGGGTGCCAAAAGTACCTTTATATAATTCAGCCATGATCTTTTCGGATTCAACATTATCCACACACCGAAGCAAAATGGAGTCATGATTGCGTTTGTACAGAATGCCATTACTAAGGAAGAATTTAGCAGAGAATCTCCTTAAGAACTTCTTATCATTGATTGAAGCTCCTTCAGGATATTCTTGAGCTTCGAGATACCTCTTGACTTCATGAAACCAAGGCTGGTCCACTACCTCTTCAGTATTAATCTTGTGACAGTGTGCTGGTTCATCCATTCGTTCGATGGTGATTTTGGGAGCCTCGTTATCCCAATTAAGTTTAAACATAGATGACATTGTTGCTAGAGCGTCTGCTAGCTGATTTTCTTCTCGCGAGAAATGCTCGAAGGTAATCTTCTCAAAATGTGGTAGCAATGTCAAAACATGTTCTTTGTAAGGGATAAGGTGTGGGTGCTTAGTGTCCCATTCCCCTTTGATCTGACTGATGACCAAAGCTGAATCTCCAAACACATCTAAAGATTTGATTCCCAAGTCTATGGCAGCCCTGAGAACGAAGATGCACGCTTCGTACTCTGCCATGTTGTTTGTACAGTTGAAGCAAAGTCTGGCAGTAAAGGGAGTATGACACCCTTCTGAAGATATGAGTACAACTCCGATACCATTACCAAGTGCATTGGATGCTCCATCAAAGAACAGGGTCCATCGGGATCCTTGTTCAGGTCCGTCATATGGCCAAATTTCTTCACAGTTGTCTAATGTCATGATGTCTTCATCCGGGAATTCAAACTTCATGGACTGATAGTCTTCTACAACTTGGTGAGCAAGATGATCATCCAATACACTGCCCTTTATAGCTTTTTGGGTAGTATATTGTATGTCGTACTCTGTCAGGATCATCTGCCATCTAGCTATTCTCCCCGAAAGAGCAGGCTTCTCAAAGATGTATTTTATCAGATCCATCTTAGATATCAACAAGGTAGTATGAGTCAGCATATACTGTCTTAGCCAGTGAGCAGCCCATGCCAGAGCGCAGCAAGTTTTCTCGAGCAGTGAATATTTGGTTTCACAGTCGGTAAACTTTTTGCCCAGGTAATAAATAGCGTGCTCTTTTCGGCCAGACTCGTCATGCTGCCCCAATACACACCCCATTGAGTTTTCTAAAACAGTCAGATACATGATCAATTGTCTTCCCTCGACTGGTGGCATAAATACAGGAGGTTCTTGTAAGTATTCCTTGATTTTGTCAAAAGCAACTTGGCATTCATCATTCCATCTGACTACTTGATCTTTCTTCAATAGTTTGAAGATTGGCTCACAAGTAGCTGTTAGGTGAAAAATGAATCTGGCAATATAGTTCAAGCGTCCCAAGAATCCTCTGACTTCCTTCTCAGTACGAGGAGCAGGCATCTCTTGTATTGCTTTAAATTTGGCAGGATCGACCTCAATACCTTTGTTACTGACGATAAAGCCTAGGAGTTTAACAGACCTTACTCCAAATGTGCACTTGTTTGGATTTAACCTCAGCTTGTACTTCTTCAGTCTCTCAAACAGCTTTTGTAAGTGATCAAGGTGTTCTTCTTCCGTTTGTGATCTGGCTATCATATCGTCTACGTAGACCTCTATTTCATGATGTATCATGTCGTGAAATAAAGCTACCATGGCGCGTTGATAGGTTGCCCCAACATTCTTCAATCCGAATGGCATCACCTTGTAGAAGAATGTGCCCCAATGTGTGACAAATGTTGTTTTCTCCATGTCCCCAGGTGCCATTTTGAATTGGTTATAACCTGAGAATCCGTCCATGAAGGAAAACACTTTGTGTTGTGCCGTATTGTCATATCAATGTGGGGGAGTGGAAAGTCATCTTTAGGGCTCGCCCTATTCAAATCTCTGTAATCCACACACATTCGTACTTTGCCATCTTTTTTAGGTACGGGAACAATGTCGGCAACCAATTGAGGGTAGGAAGTGACAACCAAGAATCCAGTATTGAATTGCTTCATGACCTCCGCTTTGATCTTTTCTGACATATCAGGTCTCATGCGGCAGACTTTTTGTTTTACTGGCGGACAATCTTCTCTTGTAGGCAGACGATGTACCACGATGTCCGTATTAAGTCCTGGTGTTGCACCCCAAAATTTTCCCTCTCATTTCACAAGGGATCACCCTGGATGCCAGGTTCGCTTCCATCAAGTTTCCAAGCCTTGAACTGCAATTTTCCAAGAAAATCACTCATAAGGGCAAAATGGTCATTTGCACACCGAAAAGTCAAACTTTTACTTTTTGACCAAATTTGAGTCCCAAAAATCACATTATGTCAAGACATCCAAAAAATGAAGTTTAATCAGCAAAAATCAAGAGAATCAAAAATCCCACTTTGCAAGACTTTGAAAATTTTCTAAGTATTTTCTATACTTGGTTAATTTCATTTACTTCATGACATTTTTGCTACAATTCCAAATAATTCAAAATGATGCAAGTAATTCAAGTTATTACAAAGTGGCATTTTTGCAAAATTACAAATTCTAAAACTATGTCTTGATTGAACTTTCTCAAAAGACCCTGTCATAATGTTTTGGCCCTTTATATAATGTGCTTGAAATATTCCACAAGACCAAAATTGTGACATGCTACAAAACATGCTGTCCAAGTTGAATAAAATGTGATGTGCTACATTGCCACAACACCCCATGCTTCCCTACAAGAAATCTTGTGCTATGCTGCACCCCAAGGATGCATGCTGCCCAATGCAGTCCAAAAACTGCTCTATGCAGTCTGTCCAAGCCTGCATCACAACAACCCCAAAATTGCACCAAAATGGCAAAGGAAAAATTGTGTGGAAAAAGTGTCAAAGCAGTAAGCAAAGACAATTCAAAATAACTTATGTGGTTTCCCCCCTAAACCACAGAAAAAAGAGGGGTCTATAAAAAGAGAGAGGATTAAGGGAGAGAGGGGAGAGTTTTAGTGGAGCAGAAAAATAATATTCTTGTTAACCTTGACTGATTTTTCGAAATCAAATCTGTTCTTGTTCAAAATAGAAACCCAATCCATTATTCCACCAGACAAACTCTCCCATAAGCCAAACAACTCATCACACATAAAGATTGTCCAAACATAAGGACATTCCTTGTAGTGCTATCATCTTCACCCTCAAAACATCAAACATTACAGTACAGTCTAACTCAGTTTCAACAGTCCAGAGCAGCTTTCTGAAGATTCACGAAGTTATCCTCATCACATTTGGAAAAACATTCAGATTCAAAACAGATAGTGCAGTCCAGAGGTAAGTCTTCTTAACTTGATATCTCATCATACATCAATAATGGTTTGTTTATTTTGAAGACAAGATGTAGCACTTTAATATCTCTTTGAACTAGCCATCTGCACCTTGCTTAGGCTTATTCAATCATTTGTTGTTCATGCTTATTCATTATATGCCATAAACTAACCTGTACAATCAGTAAAACAATGTTTAAGGCAGGAAAATGCAGTATGTATCGACACATACCATCATGTATCGACCCATTCTAGTGAAAAAACAGGGTATGAGTCGACACATAACCCTCATGCTTCGATCCATACTGAGTTCAGGTCAACGAGAATAAGCTAGAAGGGCTTATGAGTCGATACATACACGTTTCGCGTCGAAAAAAGAAGGGTACATGGGTCGACACATCCCATTATATGTCGACTTATACTGAGTCATTTTTGTTTTACAGGAGCAGGGAAAAGCTATGTGTCGATGCATAGCAGCATGGGTCGACATATAGTGGTTCAAAATGCATTTCCTCCTATATTTTGCACTGTTTTTACATTATCTTCGTTATTGTTCGATATGGTTGTAATATTTTAGTTTCTACCTCATCCCTATTGTTAATTTGTACCCCCATCCCTCTGAATGATGTAATAGCTTAAATTTTATTTTTCTCATTTTTACTTGCTTTTCATATATGGTTAGTAAAATAGGATGTATGACAAGATAAAAATTAACAAGTAGCTCACCAAAAATCAAAGACAAATGCATGCAAACTAACACACTCGCACACTAACACCTCTAGGGTAATCTCACATGTCGCCTTTCGGAAAATAGTCATGTCCCTCGAACATGGGTGTTTTAGCAAAGACCCTCGATAAAAGATCGTAGTCCCTCGATGACCCTCGATGTTGCCTTCGATAAACGATCTAGTCCCTAAAATGACATTGCTGAAACGTCCCATATGTTTCCTTCTATGACTATACAAACGTCCCAACGCCCGTCCCTTCACATCCAACGATGGGGCTTCTTACCAAAACAATGGTAAGATAGCAATGTCTAAAGGAGGAGGAAAAGAACATCTAAGACCTTTTGAGTAGGTAGGTTCGCTCTTAGTTACTCGCTTGCTCACAACAAAAACATTTTTACACCAACACTCTCATTTGAAACATTTTCAAAAGATAACACTTTGTATGCGTTCTTATAGAAACGAGAACCATTAAGAAGTTCCATTTTCAAAATACTTTCAAAAACACATCTCACAAACACACTTTTGAATTATTTTCGAAACAAACACTTTGTAGGCGTTCTTATAGAAACGAGAACCATTACGAAGTTCCATTTTCAAAATACTTTCAAAAATCACAACCACAAGCACACATTCAAACAAAAGCAAGTGATCTAGAAAGTAACTAAGAGCCCATTGAAAACCATGGATGAAAAGGGTGCTAATACCTTCCCTTTTCATAATCTACCCCCCGAACTCAAGAAAACATCTCAAAGGTCTTTCCTGTGCTTTTTCACCTTTCCTTTTGGATAAAAGAAAATTCAGTGGCGACTCTTGCTAACCGCAACATTTGCGATAAAATGCAAAACATCAAGTCAGTTCTCCCACCGTATCACAGAACTGGCGACTCTGCTGGGGAAAAAAACTAAAAAAGTGGGGTTACCTTAGGGTTAGATCACCTTTACTTGCTTTCATTGTTTGATTTGTATGCTTTACATTTTGGTTCCTTGTTTGGGTTTGTTTTAAATCCTACACCTGGATTTGGGGACACCTTTTAGGTAAGTAGCAATAGACTGTGAGGGAACTGTGTGGGGTATACCGACATGGTTGAAGCAGTAGCTATGTTGATGTGGAACTTTGGTTGGTATCGGTAACCCTTGAGTTGAATCAAGGAGAGTATGGGGCCTCCGCATGGTGTCGTGAAGCATCAACTTACCTTAGAACCTTATTTGACCAACTTGGCCATTAGCACATAGTGAGATGACCGGTTTTGGTGTAGAGCTGAAAATTGGTTGATACTCGATGCTACACTCATTAAGACTTGACCCCTGAGTTTTGTTCGGTTGCGAGTCAATTGCTTATTGAACGAAGCTTGTGGGAAAGGTCAGTGATATTGAGATCCCTTAGAACCCAGTTACTATTAACTAAGACAGGTTGAGCCAAATAAATTTCAAGAGGGTACTTACCTACAAGCTCCATGCAAGCCTAAAACTAAGGACTTGTCTGCTTTATGTGAATATGATTATTTGTACATACACTTGCTTACCTCGCATATTTGTACATAACATCATAACATCATACCATAGCGTTTTCAATAACCATTTCAAGGATCTCAAGGGACTTTGATGCAGGTTGTGATGAACCAAACGCCTAGCAAGGGGCAGGGGGGATTTATTTTCCTCTGACCAAACGCTGTCAAAGATCAAGTACAACAAGCATGAGTCAAGGGTTATGACCCACTTGATATGGTGAGCTTAATTCTTGTGGAAGGACATCCACTGATACAAAGTTCTCCAATCAAAGATGCAGATCAAATCTCAAATTCTAACATATTCTCGTGTTTACCCCGCGAGATCCTTGAAAACATTGCATCCACACATCATGCATCATATCATGACAGGTTTCTCCCATACAGGTCTCCTTATCTTCCTACTGTTTATTTCAGTAGAGATGGCTCTAGAGCAGACTATCAAGGACATCCAGGATCAAAACGCTCAACTCCGAGAGATGTTCTTGAACTTATCCAAGGGGCAAGAAGAGGTGAAAGCTCTCCTCACAAGGGGCATGACTGTGGGGAATACTGAGGGTGTTGTACCCCAAAATTTTCCCTCTCAATTCTCAAGGCCTTTCTTACAAGGATTTTCAAGGTTCAAGCTTGAACAAGTGCATTGGGATTTTCCAATACCAAAATTAAAAGGAGACTGTCAAAAAGGGAGAAAACAGATAAAAATAACATTTTAACAAATTTGGAGGAAAACATGTCTCCTTCGATTTAGCACCCTTCGACTGACTCTTGGCCTCCTTTGAATGCAACTTGGATTACATCCTTCGTTTTGAGCAAGAGCCTCCTTCGAATGCAACTTGGATTACATTCTTCGTTTTGAGCAAGAGCCTCCTTCGAATGCAACTTGGATTACATCCTTCGTTTTGAGCAAGAGCCTCCTTCGAGTGCAAGTTTAGAAACACCCTTCGATTCAGAAGCCAGGAACTTCCCTCACACTAAAAGGCAAAGACTCCCTTTATGTTTGTTTTGACCCAAGCTTCGATTGGGCAATATGCTTCCTTCGAGCATAAGCTTTCGATTTGGCAATATGTTTTCTTCGATACAAGCTTCGACTGGGCATTAGCTTGTTTCGACCACAAGGCTTCGACAAAGCATTGACTATGTTTGTACTAGCTTCGATTGAACCTTCCATCCCTGGCACACATCCTTCGCTTGGGGGTGTGAATCCTTGGGCACAAGTGTTTTGTCATTCTTTCGTTTGGCCATATGGCCCCTTTGTAGGTAAATTTGAGTGGGAAGGATTTCCTGTTAGAAATGGCCTGTTCCAAGCATACAAACTCTTCACTATGTCATTGCCTCAGGAGAAGAAAGCATCTTGGTGGTGCATTCGAAGAGTTTTGTCAGGCATGTTTGGATGTCCCCATTCGAAGGACATATATTACTGATTTATCCCAAGAGCATTAATTTGGCCCATTCGAAGGATTGTCTAGGGAAGTCATTCGACGTCACTTCGATTGAAAAAAGGAGATGGTTACTGAAAGTCTGATCGAAAGGTGAGTCTAGAGAGTCAAGACAAAAGGACGAGAGGCCAAAGGCATTTGTCGACCAAGTCACATGCGCTGCCAGGATCGGGCCTGATTCACTGGCCATAAAACTCCAAAACTGCTGCACAGCAGTCCTGCACTGCCGCCCAATTCCTTGCACCAAAATGGCAATAAAGCTATGTCCCTCAAAGGCTACAAAGAGCAGGTTACTCAAATTGTTCAAATTATTTTGTTTTCCCTCCAAAAGCTTCAGCCAACTTTGCCTATAAATAAGAGGCTCCAACACATGTTTAAGAGAGGATCTTTGGACCAGAGGAACGAATCTCCCAAATTTTCTCAAAAACAACAAATCTCTCAAGTCCCTTCAACACTTGTGAGAACAAACCCAGAACCACATACTTACTTCCTTCGATTCTGAAGAACAAGTACTCTTCAGTATCCTTTGAATCCAGTTTGGAAAGAAACATAAGACTTGTTTCTTTCCTTCCTTCGAGTCCAGCATTCTAAGAACAGCTGTTGGCCCCCTCTTTCGAATCCAGCATCTTGGGCCCCCACTCAAGGTCCAACATCCATTCAAGGCCTGAAGCAAGGTAAGTTATTCTTACCTTTGAACTTTTCGTTTCATGGAATAATAATTTTCCCTTTCATTTGAAACATGTACATACCATTGTTCCTTTTATTTCCACCCTTTTAACATATCTTTCAGAGCTACCTCTTTCGATTTTGCTTTCTGTTTATCTGAACTTGCTTTAACTGTTAAACTGTTTACCAAACAAATACTAGCATGGCCTCAGGCCATGTTGCCATTTAACGCTTTAAATGAAAGAAACAGGAAACATGAAATAGGAAATAAAGCTTCTGGCTTCTATCCTCTTTCTCCAGGTCGAACGAAAGAGACAACCAGGAGGAAAACCATACACTGACTTCCAGGCCCAGCCAGAGGCACGCTCACACTGATTTCACTGGCCCAATCGAAGAAGGCAACAAAGAAGAAAGGCCCAGCCAGAGGCACACTTGCACTAAGTCCAGGCTCAGACGAAAGGCACTCCCATGCTGGTGCCATCCTCCAATCAAAGTACATGACCTGACTGGTGCCAAAGCCCAATCGAAGGCCATGACCTCACTGGCGCGAACTCCCAATCGAAGGAAGCCTAGAAATGAAAATCGAAGGTTGCTCCTGCCCAAATCGAAGGAGCTCATTTTTCTTACTTTTATCTTATTTTTTCCTTCATATTTTTTATGCCTTTAGATATGGTTGTTATAGCGTAGGATTTTATCTTTCTGCATTTTATTTACTTTGTACAAATGCTAGTAATTAGGCGTGTATGGCAAGATAAAACCAACAAGTAGACAACCTAAAAATCAAAGACAAATGCATGCAATAAAACACACTTTGCACACATGCACCCTTAGGGTAATCTCACTTATTGCCTCGGAAAATAGTCATGTCCCTCGAGCATGGGAGTTTTAGCAAAGACCCTCGATAAAAGATCGTAGTCCCTCGATGACCCTCGATGTTGCCTTCGGTAAATGATCTAGTCCCTAAAATGAAATTGCTAAAACATCCCATATGTTGCCTTCTATGACTATACAAACGTCCCAATGCCCGTCCCTTCACATCCAACGATGGGGCTTCTTACCAAATCAATGGTAAGATAGCCACATCTAAAGGAGAAGGAAAAGCACATTTAAGACCTTTTGAGTAGGTAGATTCGCTCCTAGTTACTCGCTTGCTCACAACAAAAAACATTTTTATACACCCACACTCTCATCTTTGAACTATTTTCGAAACAAACACTTTGTAGGCGTTCTTATAGAAGCGAGAACCATTACGAAGTTCCATTTTCAAAATACTTTCAAAAAACACAAACACACTTTTGAACTATTTTTCGAAACAAACACTTTGTTGGAGTTCTTGTAGAAACAAGAACCATTATGAAGTTCCATTTTCAAAAATACTTTCAAAACACACACCACAAGCACATTCAAACAAAAGCAAGTGATCTAAGCAAGTAACTAAGAGCCCATGGATAACCATGGATGAAAAGGGTGCTAGCACCTTCCCTTTTCATAATCTACCCCCCGAACTCAAAAACATCTCTAAAGGTCTTTCCTGTGCTTTTTCACCTTTCCTTTTGGATAAAAGAAAAGTTGGTGGCGACTCTTGCTAAACCGCAACATTTGCAAACACAAACGCAAAACAAACCTCAAGTCAGTTCTCCCATCGTATCACAGAACTGGTGACTCTGCTGGAGAAATTTCTAAAAGTGGGGTTACCTTAGGGTTTTAGATCACCTATACATGCTTACTTTGATTGCTTTGATTGCTTTACTTTTTGGGTTCCTTGTTTGGGTTTGTTGTAAATCCTACACCCGGATTTGGGGGAACCTTTTAGGTAAGTAGCAATAAACTGTGAGGGAACTGTGCGGGGTATACCGACATGGTTGAAGAAGTAGCTACATTAGTGTGACATATTTGTGGGTACCGGTAGCCTTTGAGTTAATCAAAGAGAATACGGGGCCGCTGAGTGATGTCATGAAGAACTAACGAACTCTTAGAACCTTACTTGACCATCTTGGCCTTTTTAGGGGTAGCGAGATGACCGACTTTGGTGTAGTCCGAAGTTGGTAGATACTCGATACTACACTCATTGAGGATTGTTTTCTTGGAATATTTTGGTCGCCAGTTAAGTGGCTAAACCAAAACAATGAACACAGAAAATAATCCAGTGATATTGAGCTCCTTAGAACCCGATTACTATTTATAGGACAAGTTGAGCCAACTAACTTCAAGAGGGTACTTACCTACAAACCCCATGCAAGCCTAAACCTAAGGACTTGTCTGCTTTGTGTGAATATGATTACCTGTATATACACTTGCTTACTTTCTCATACATGTACATAACATCATAACATCATACCATAGCATTTTCAATAACCATTTCAAGGATCTTGAGGGTCTTTTGATGCAGGGTTACGTTGAACCAGACGTCTACCAAAGGGCAAGAGGGTTCCCCTCTAAACAAACGCCGTCAAAGATCAAGTGCAACAACTTGAATCAGGGGCTATGACCCACTTGACATGGTGAGCTTGATTCTCGTGGAAAGACATCCACCGATACAAAGTTCTCCAATCAAAGATGTTGATCGAAGTTCAACCTCTAACAATTTCTCGTGTTTACCCCGCGAGATTCTTGAAAGCATGCATCCACATATCATGCATTGCATCATAAAAGATTTTCCTTTTCAGGTTTCCTTATTCTCCTACTATTTATTTCAGTATAGATGGCTCTAGAGAGGACCGTCAAAGACATCCAGGATCAAAATGCTCAACTTCGAGAAATGTTCTTGAACCTGTCCCAGGGGCAAGAAGAAGTGAAAGCTCTCCTCACAAGGGGCATGGTCCTAGGGAATTCAAGCAGTGTCAGGAATGATTGGTTGGAAGAACTTCAGATTGAGCTGGCAACAATGAAGATCCAGATGATGGGGCAACTGGTGGGCCAGATGAACCTAGCTCAAAGACAAGAAGAGCTCAGGGTCCTCGTCAACAAACTACTTCAAAATGACCAAGTGGGGCAAACAACTAGGGTTGAAGACCAAGTCATCATTCAACCACCTTTGGGGAAAGAAGACAAAGGAAAAGCTCCCCAGCTTGCTTCAGGGTCACAAGCTCAGCAACAACCTCGCCAGCACCAACGAAATAATCAGCCAAAGGGGGAAAGGCTTCAAAGGAAGTTCCCCCAAATCAACGTGCCATTTTCACAAGAATTGCAACACATGTTAAAGATGAACCTGATCACGGTGATAAACCCTCATCTGAACCCTAAGACTTCTTCTCCTAACTACAACCCAGATGCAAGGCGTGCTTATCATTCCGGTAGCCCGGGGCATGATACAAACGATTGTTGGGCGTTGAAGTACAAGATTCAAAACCTGATCGACGAAGGAATGCTGGAGTTCACACAAGATGGCCAGACTAAATTCTTCTGCCAAAGGCTCACCACCTAAAGTGACAAGTTCAGACAAATAAGCTTCTGTTCATTTTGAATTTTCAAGTTGTGATTTCTTTTGTATTCAAACAATTATCTATTAATGTCAAACTTTGTTTCATTAATACATTGCATATGTTTGTCTTGAATTCATCCACACGTTTTATACTGTCTTTATGATATTCAACTCTTGCTAAAAGTTACAAGCCTTTAGAGGGAGGATGACGAAACAATACCATAATCTCATACAGTATGCTTTTGAACAGACCTTGCTGACGATGTACAGGAATTTCTTTCAAATCCTAAACACTGGAGTTATAAGGAAGATAATCCCTAGTCAACCCCTTCGAGCCAAAGAAGTAGAAGTTTTCTATTTTAACACAAATTGAAACCTTTAATCGAAACCTGGGGCAAGGTAGTCTGTCAGTTAATTCAAACATGCGCTAAGTCGCAAAACTCTCAGTTCATAATACAACGAACGACATCAAAAGCATTCCTCTGGAATCAAAAGACAGTGGTGGTTCCTTATCACATAGGCAGTCAATCTCTCAAAAGAGAAAAGCCCACTGAGCCAAAAACTATAAAGGAGGCTTAAGAAAGTTGGGGCATCCCGCTGACTGTAATCTCGAAAACAGGAACAGTCAGGCAAAAGTTAGGGATAACAAATCAAAAGAACGAGGTCGCTACAAATCCTCAACAACATGAAAAATGTTGCAAAAATGACAGCCTTCTGACAAATTCAACTTGTGTGAACCATCACCAAAAACGTCGTTCCAGACTCATTTTGAGTTCAAGTGCACAATTAACTGAGTTTAGGATTGAAGAACATCACGAAGAGCGGGTGGGTACAAATATACTTTGAGCCTTTATCCTTTGTTTCTTAAACCGTGAACCAAGCCACGTTACAACCCTTCACAAGTCCTAATTGAAGCATGGGTTAGTTCGAAAGCATACTGTTACAAAAGGTATCCTGACTCCTGTAAGGCTTAACCCTAAATCTTGTGTTGAATTTGTCTTATAAAAAGTTTTCTGCTAAAAAACGCATTTTTCAAAACTTCGAGACAAGCATAAACTTTGCATTACTTGAATATCACTGTTTGCATTTGGCTATTTGTTTGACAGCGGAGAAATTCACACACTGAATATCCGATGAACGGAAGCTCTCCCAGTGAACAAAATCACTTCAAGTAGGATGACACTTCCATTGAAGAATCTCCTATCAATAGGGGGACTTAACATGTCACTATCCAACACACCTGGGGCAGTCCAGTCAAGATTTCAAGAAATCTCTGAAGAAGTGCAGAGTAACCAGGGGCAAGTCTCCATCTCCGTCACTTGGGGAATTGAACGTCAACCCCGACAAAGGGTTACATACAATCAAACTTTTTGGCAATGCCACAAACATTCGCTACTAGGGGCAATGACAAGTCTCCCCAACGTCCTTCTCATAGGATGATTCCACAACAAGAGTATAATCTCTGACCCCCTTTCCCCAACTGAATCAACCTCAAGAATCCTCGAGGACTTCCCCCAACGAAGATGTCATCTCTCTAGCGGACTGACGACAAGGTTTATTTCCCCAACAACACCAGGATTCCCCAGCTTGAGTTTGCCTCTCCGACTACTACAAATCAAAGGACCACAACTCCTCTTCCCTAGTAGACTACTCTACAATCCCCAGCAAGTTACTGTGAAACCTGGACCCGACCAGATGTTAGTTTAACTTTGAATCCCCAGTAGAGCAACGGACAACTAAGACTCCTAAACTCTTTTCCCAAGCAGAAATAAACATACTCCCCACAGAGTTTTCAACTTCCCCCAGCGGAGTTCTCCTCAAACAACAAAACAGGAATCCATTTGAAATATTCTAAGCAAAGTTTGAAGACACACATACTCTTCAACAGCAGTCCAGGATTTAATAACTCCCCAACACTTGTCAAGGATTTATTTTCCCAGACAAAAAATACATTCATTAACATTTCACATTTCATACATACTATTTACATACATGATAAGTGCATACAACACAATCTCATTTACTTTTGAGAACATCATGACATTATGCATTTCATGCATCATGACATTACATACAACTAACTCTTTACATTTTCAGGAAAGATCGATCGACAAATAAAAGTTATCATTACCTTTTGAGGTAGTAATCGTCCAAGATTCCTTCATCATCCTGTTGAGGTTGTAGTCATCCAAGATTCCTTCATCATCCTGCTGAGGTTGTAGTCATCCAAGATTCCTTCATTATCCTGCTGAGGTTGTAGTCATCCAAGATTCCTTCATCATCCTGCTGAGGTTGTAGTCATTCAAGATTCCTTCATCATCCTGCTGAGGTTGTAGTCATTCAAGATTCCTTCATCAGCCTGCTGAGGTTGTAGTCATTCAAGATTCCTTCATCATCCTGTTGAGGTTGTAGTCACCCAAGATTCCTTCATCATCCTGCTGAGGTTGTAGTCATCCAAGATTCCTTCATCATCCTGCTGAGGTTGTAGTCATTCAAGATTCCTTCATCATCCTATTGAGGTTGTAGTCATCCAAGATTCCTTCATCATCCTGCTGAGGTTGTAGTAATCCAAGATTCCTTCATCATCCTGCTGAGGTTGTAGTCATCCAAGATTCCTTCATCATCCTGCTGAGGTTGTAGTCATTCAAGATTCCTTCATCATCCTGCTGAGGTTGTAGTCATTCAAGATTCCTTCATCATCCTGCTGAGGTTGTAGTCATTCAAGATTCCTTCATCATCATGTTGAGGTTGTAGTCATCCAAGATTCCTTCATCATCCTGCTGAGGTTGTAGTCATCCAAGATCCCTTCATCATCCTGCTGAGGTTGTAGTCATCCAAGATTCCTTCATCATCCTATTGAGGTTGTAGTCATCCAAGATTCCTTCATCATCCTGCTGAAGTTGTAGTCATCCAAGATTCCTTCATCATCCTGCTGAGGTTGTAGTCATCCAAGATTCCTTCATCATCCTGCTGAGGTTGTAGTCATTCAAGATTCCTTCATCATCCTGCTGAGGTTGTAGTCATTCAAGATTCCTTCATCATCCTGCTGAGGTTGTAGTCATTCAAGATTCCTTCATCATCCTGTTGAGGTTGTAGTCATCCAAGATTCCTTCATCATCCTGCTGAGGTTGTAGTCATCCAAGATTCCTTCATCATCCTGCTGAGGTTGTAGTCATCCAAGATTCCTTCATCATCCTGCTGAGGTTGTAGTCATCCAAAATTCCTTCATCATCCTGCTGAGGTTGTAGTCATCCAAAATTCCTTCATCATCCTGCTGAGGTTATAGTCATCTAAGATTCCTTCATCATCCTGTTGAGGTTGTAGTCATCCAAGATTCCTTCATCATCCTATTGAGGTTGTAGTCATCCAAGATTCCTTCATCATCCTGCTGAGGTAGTAATCGTCCAAGATTCCTTCATCATCATGTTGAGGTTGTAGTCATCCAATATTCCTTCATCATCCTGCTGAGGTAGTAATCATTCAAAATTCCTTCATCATCTATTTGGAGTAGCAATCATTTCCAGATGGCATCTTTAAGCCCATCCCCGACAAGATTCTGTCACATCTCCAGATGGCATCTATAAGCCCATCCTCCTACCAACGATCTCCAAATGGCATCTGTAAGCCCATTCCCGACATCACAATGCTGATACTACACCATGCGAGTGAAAATTTTTGGGCACTCTAGTGTTCAATTATCTTCCACCTTCGGATCACGAAAGGCTCGAAAGCCAATCTATATCCTCAGGTTTAAGAAAATTGAACAGGGGCAACTGTTGCACCCCAAAATTTGCCCTCTCAATTCTCAAGGCCTTTCTTATAAGGATTTTCAAGGTTCAAGCTCGAACAAGTGCATTGGGATTTTCCAATACCAAAATTAAAAGGAGACTGTCAAAAAGGGAGAAAACAGATAAAAATAACATTTTGACAAATTTGGAGGAAAACATGTCTCCTTTGATTTAGCACCCTTCAACTGACTCTTGGCCTCCTTCGAATGCAACTTGGATTACATCCTTCGTTTTGAGAAAGAGCCTCCTTCGAATGTAACTTGGATTACATCCTTCGTTTTGAGCAAGAGCCTCCTTCGAATGCAACTTGGATTACATCCTTCGTTTTGTGCAAGAGCCTCCTTCGAGTGCAAGTTTAGAAACACCCTTCGATTCAGAAGCCAGGAACTTCCCTCACACTAAAAGGCAATGACTCCCTTTATGTTTGTTTCGACCCAAACTTCGACTGAGCAATATGCTTCCTTCGAGCATAAGCTTTCGATTTGGCAATATGTTTTCTTCGATACAAGCTTCAACTGGGCATTAACTTGTTTCGACCACAAGGCTTCGACAAAGCATTGACTATGCTTGTACTAGCTTCGATTGATCCTTCCATCCCTGGCACACATCCTTCGCTTGGGGGTGTGAATCCTTGGGCACAAGTGTTTTGTCATTCTTTCGTTTGGCCATATGGCCCCTTTGTAGGTAAATTTGAGTGGGAAGGATTTCCTGTTAGAAATGGCCTGTTCCAAGCATACAAACTCTTCACTATGTCATTGCCTCAGGCGAAGAAAGCATCTTGGTGGTGCATTCAAAGAGTTTTGTCAGGCATGTTTGGATGTCCCCATTCGAAGGACATATATTACTGATCCATCCCAAGAGCATTAATTTGGCCCATTCGAAGGATTGTCTAGGGAAGTCATTCGAACGTCACTTCGATTGAAAAAAGGAGATGGTTATTGAAAGTCTGGTCGAAAGGTGAGTCTAGGGAGTCAAGACAAAAGGACGAGAGGCCGAAGGCATTTGTCGACCAAGTCACATGCGCGGCCAGGCTCGGGCCTGATTCACTGTCCATAAAACTCCAAAACTGTTGCACAACAGTCCTGCACTGCCGCCCAATTCCTTGCACCAAAATGGCAATAAAGCACTGTCCCTCAAAGGCTACAAAGAGCAGGTTACTCAAATTGTTCAAATTATTTTGTTTTCCCTCCAAAAGCTTCAGCCAACTTTGCCTATAAATAAGAGGCTCCAACACATGTTTAAGAGAGGATCTTTGGACCAGAGGAACGAATCTCCCAAATTTTCTCAAAAACAACAAATCTCTCAAGTCCCTTCAACACTTGTGAGAACAAACCCAGAACCACATACTTACTTCCTTCGATTTTGAAGAACAAGTACTCTTCAGTATCCTTTGAATCCAGTTTGGAAAGAAACATAAGACTTGTTTCTTTCCTTCCTTTGAGTCCAGCATTCCAAGCACAGTTGTTGGCCCCCTCTTTTGAATCCAGCATCTTGGGCCCCCACTCAAGGTCCCACATCCATTCAAGGCCTGAAGCAAGGTAAGTTATTCTTACCTTTGAACTTTTTGTTTCATGGCATAATAATTTTCCCTTTCGTTTGAAACATGTACATACCATTGTTCCTTTTGTTTCCACCCTTTTAACATATCTTTCAGAGCTACCTCTTTCAATTTTGCTTTCTGTTTATCTGAACTTGCTTTAACTGTTAAACTGTTTACCAAAAAAATACTAGCATGGCCTCAGGCCATGTTGCCATTTAATGCTTTAAATGAAAGAAACAGGAAACAAGATATAGGAACTGAAGCTTCTGGCTTCTATCCTCTTTCTCCCGGTCGAATGAAAGAGACAACAAGGAGGAAAACCATACACTGACTTCCAGGCCCAGCCAGAGGCACGCTCAAACTGATTTCACTGGCCCAATTAAAGAAGGCAACAAAGCAGAAAGGCCCAACCAGAGGCACACTTGCACTAAGTCCAGGCTCAGACGAAAGACACTCCCTTGCTGGTGCCAGCCTCCAATCAAAGTACATGACCTGACTGGTGCCAAAGCCCAATTGAAGGCCATGACCTCACTGGCGCGAACTCCCAATCGAAGGAAGCCTAGAAATGAAAATCGAAGGCTGCTCCTGCCCAAATCGAAGGAGCTCATTTTTCTTACTTTTATCTTATTTTTTCCTTCATATTTTTTATGCCTTTCGATATGGTTGTAATAGCGTAGGATTTTATCTTTCTGCATTTTATTTACTTTGTACAAATGCTAGTAATTAGCCATGTATGGAAAGATAAAACCAACAAGTAGACAACCTAAAAATCAAAGACAAATGCATGCAATAAAACACACTTTGCACACATGCACCCTTAGGGTAATCTCACTTGTTGCCTCGGAAAATAGTCATTTCCCTCGAGCATGGGAGTTTTAGAAAAGACCCTCGATAAAAGATCATAGTCCCTCGATGACCCTCGATGTTTCCTTCGGTAAACGATCTAGTCCCTAAAATGACATTGCTAAAACATCCCATATGTTGCCTTCTATGACTATACAAACGTCCCAATGCCCGTCCCTTCACATCCAACAATGGGACTTCTTACTAAATCAATGGTAAGATAGCCACATCTAAAGGAGAAGGAAAAACACATTTAAGACCTTTTGAGTAGGTAGATTCGCTCCTAGTTACTCGCTTGCTCACAACAAAAAACATTTTTCTACACCCACACTCTCATCTTTGAACTATTTTTGAAACAAACACTTTGTAGGCGTTCTTATAGAAGCGAGAACCATTACGAAGTTCCATTTTTAAAATACTTTCAAAAAACAAAAACACACTTTTGAACTATTTTTCGAAAGAAACACTTTGTTGGCGTTCTTATAGAAACAAGAACCATTATGAAGTTCCATTTTCAAAAATACTTTCAAAACACACACCACAAGCACATTCAAACAAAAGCAAGTGATCTAAGCAAGTAACTAAGAGCCCATGGATAAACATGGATGAAAAGGGTGCTAGCACCTTCCCTTTTCATAATCTACCCCCCGAACTCAAAAACATCTCTAAAGGTCTTTCATGTGCTTTTTCACCTTCCCTTTTGGATAAAATAAAAGTCGGTGGCGACTCTTGCTAAACCGCAACATTTGCGAACACAAACGCAAAACAAACCTTAAGTCAGTTCTCCCACCTTATCACAGAGGGACACAAAGATGACCAGTTGGAACGACTACAATCTGAGATAGCCATAATGAAGGTCCAAATGATGGGGAAACTGGTGGGCCAGACGGCTCTCATCCAAAATCTGACACAAGGACAAGAAGAGCTAAGGGTCCTCATCAACAAGCTTCGTCGGGATGGATGTAACCAAATGGGGCAAACATCTAGGATTGGGGATCAAATCATCATTCAGCCTCCCTTGAGACAAGAAGCCGAGAGTGCACCTTTCCAATTTGCTTCCGCATCACGAGCCCAACAACAACCTCGCCAATAACAACAGGGTAATCGACGTAGGCAGAATACATCTGAAAGACGCTTCAACGAAATTAACATGTCATTATCTCAAGCACTGCAACACCTGTTGGAAGCCAAGCTGGTTGTATTAAGGGACCCTCCTCAGAATCCCAACACAGCCTCCCCCAAGGTACAATCCAAATGCAAGATGTGCGTACCACCCCAACAGCCTTGGACATGACACCAATAGCTGCTGGACATTGAGAAATAAAATTCAAGACCTGATCGACGAGGGAGCTTTGGAGTTCACACAATATGCCCAGACTGAGTTCTTCTGTCATCCTTCAAAGGCTCACCACCTAAAGTGACAAGTCTAGACAAAGAGGCTTCTGTTCATTTGAATTTTCAAGTTGTAATTTCTCTTTTGTTATTCAAACAATTATCTATTAATGTCAAACTTTGTTTCATTAATGAATTGCATATGTTTGTCTTGAATTCATCCTTTCGTTTTCACTATATTTAAACTATGCTTTTTACTCATTTTTATGACATTTAACTCTTGCTAAAAGTTACAAGCCTTTAGAGGGAGGATGATGAAAACAACGCCATAATCTCATACAGTATGCTTTTGAACAGACCTTGCTGACGATGTATATGCATTATTTCAAATCCTAAACACTGGAGTTGTAAGGAAGATATCCCTAGTCAACCCCTTCGAGCCAAAGAAGTAGAAGTTTTATGTATACAAATTGAAACCTTTAATCAAAACCTAGGGCAGGGTAATCTCTCAGTTAATTCAAACGCGCGTTAAGCCGCAAAATCTCATCTCGTAATACAACGAATGGCATCAAAAACATTCCTATGGAATCAAAAGACGGTGATGGTTCCCTATCACATGGGCAGTCATTATCTCTCAAAAAGAAAAGCCCACTAAGTCAAAACCTACAAAAGAGACTTAAGAAAACTGAGGCATCCCGCTGACTGTAATCTCAAAATAGGAACAGTCAGGCAAAAATTAGGGATAACAAATCAAAAGAAAGAGGTCACTATAAATCCTCAACAATATGAAAAAAATGTTGCAAAAATGACTGCCTTCTAACAAACTTAACTTGTCTGAACCATCACCAAAACGTCATTCCAGATTCAATATGAGTTCAAACGCACAATTAAATGAGCTTAGGATTGAATAACATCACGAAGAACGGGTGGGTACAAATACACTTTGAGCCTTTATCCTTTGTTTCTTAAACCATGAACCAAGCCATGTTACAACCCTTCAAAAGTCCTAATTGAAGCATGGGTTAGTTCGAAAGCATACTGTTACAAAAGGTATCCTGACTCCTGTAAGGCTTTACTCAAAATCCAAAGTTGAATTACAAACTTCTTTACTTGCTAAAAACGCATTTTTCAAAACTTCAAGACAAACATAAACTTTGCATTACTTGAATATCACTGTTTGCATATGGCTATTTGTTTGACAGCGGAGAAATCTACACATTGAATATCCAGTAAACGAAAGCTCTCCCAGTGAACAAAATCACGTCAAGAAGGATGACACTTCCATTGATAAATCTTCTATCAACAAGGGGGCCTGACATGTCACTATCCAGAACACCTGGGGCAGTCCAGTCAAGATTCCAGGAAATCTCTCAAAGAAGTGCAGAGTAACCAGGGGCAATTCTCCATCTCCATCACTTGGGACATTGAGCGTCAATCCCAACAAAGGGTTGCGTACAATCAAACTTTTTGGCAATGCCACAAACATTCGCTATTGGGGGAAGTGAAAATCTCCCCAAAATCCTTCTCATAGGATGATTACCCACCAAGAGTTTAATCTATGAAAAACATTTCCCCAGCTGAAACAACCTCAAGAATCCTCGAGGACTTCCCTCAACAAAGTTATCACCTCTCCAACAGACCGACGACAGGGTTTATTTCCCCAACAAACGACAGGATTCCCCAGATTAAGTTTGCCTCTCCGACTACTACAAATCAAAGGACCACAACTCCTCTTCCCCAGTAGACTACTCTATAATCCCCAACAAGTTACTGCGAAACCTGGACCCGACCAGATATCAGTTCAACTTCGACTCCCCAGTAGAGCAACAGACGACTAAGACTCCTAAACTCTTTTCCCAAGCAGGAATAAACATGCTCCCCACAGAGTTTCAAATACTTCCCAGCGGAGTTCTCCTCAAACAACAAAACAGGAATCCCAGGTGGAAACATTCTAAGTAAAGTTTGAAGACACACCAACTCTTCAACAGCAGTCCAGGATTTAACGGTTCCCCGACATCTGTCAAGGATTTATTTTCCCAGACAAAAATACATTCTTCAACATTTCACACCTCCTATTTACATACATGATAAGTGCATACAACGCAGTCTCATTTATTTTGAGAACATCATGACATCGTGCATTTCATACATCATGACATTGCATACAACTAACGTTTTACCTTTTTTCAGGAAAAGGTCAATCAACAGATGGCTACCAGCAGCCTTTTCAAGTTCCAGATTAATATCCATAACAAGTCAGGAAAACTATCTATGGACGACTGATTTTAGATTAATACCTGGAGCCAGACATGACATATATCTATTTCACCAGCTCAGGCAACCCTACGCAGGTTCCTCCTTTCCAAGATGCAGTTTTACACTGACTCATCATCAAACAACCCAACCTTTTGATACAGTTCAGATATGCTCCAGATACGGATGCCATCCTGTTGTACCCCAAAATTTTCCCTCCCATATTCTTCAAGATTTGCCAAGTCAAAGCTTCAAAATCTCCCCAAGGGTTGCATAGTTCAAGGGCCTCCTAACAGTCAAAAATTAGGGTTTTGGTTCTGACAAAGAAAATGAAGTTTCCAAGGGTCCAATCAAGTCCCACATGCTTATAAACATGGTCAAGCATCCTCATGCTAAGTTTCAAGACTTACAGCATAAAATTGCACAGTCAAAAACCCTAATTGCTCAACAGTCAACTGCAGGGGCAAAATGGTCATTTGACAGTCAAAAGTTCAAATTTTTGGTCAACATCTCATTTTGAAGCCACAAACATCATTTGATCAATGCTTGATCATGATTCTCAAAGCTTGGCTCAAAAAGTCTCAAGATGCAAAAGTTTCCATATTTGGACAGTTGAAAAAGTCAACTGTAACTTGACCAAGGCATAACTTTCACATGGATTATCAGAAAAATTAAGGTCCAAAGCTAATTTTGAAGATAAAGACATTTCCTACAACTCCTCTTCACACTTCAAGTCCAAGAAATGCTCTCACAAAAAGTTATCAATTTCAACATTATAGGTCATTTTCAAAAGTCAACAAAAAGGGACTTTAAGTCAAAGGCCATAACTTGATATTGGTAAATCAAAATGACATGGAACCAAAGGCATTGGTTAGAGGACTCAAAGACCTTTCCAAAATGTCCAAGAACATGAGCAAAGCTTAAAAATTGAGCAAGTTATGCCTTGTAGAAGTTGGGAAATATTTGGATATTTTGAAAAGCCAACATTGCTTCAAATGACCTAAAAATGCTAATGGGCCTCTTTTTCCTCCAAGAATCATTATCCAAGACATGTGCACGACCATTTGGCCCAAAGGGAGGTTTTTTATCATTTTTATTTATTTACTTGGATTTTTAATTATTAATAATTCATTTAATCAAATTAAATATGTGGAAAATACTAAACTTAGGTTTTTAAATCTTTTTGTGCATGAAATAGTCTTGAGATTTTGTGTATAATCAGATTTGGAAAGAATCTTGTTAATTGGCCATGATTTGAACTAAGTTTGCATGAAAAAGATTTGAAAACTAATGCATGGAAAATCAAATATCTTATCATCAATTCAAGGATTTTTTGATCAATTTTCTTAACCCTAATCATTCACATGTATATATGGATGCTAACCCTCGTGCCCATAAGGTCTCAGCTGCGCAGAAAAGCCAAGAACAAAACTTGAATTTTCTCAAAAAAGTCAAATACTGAAAACTAGGTTACAGGTCGATTCAAGCCAAAAGACTTGTTCCATTACCTTCCTGAGGCTTCAAGGAATGTTTTCAAATCAAAACCATCCATCCTAACACCAAGAAACGTGAGAATGATGGTGTCCTGTATAGAAATTTTTTTACATTCTTGCATCACGATCCATGCATCTTTAGTAATTTTTGATGTTTAATTTATGTTCCTTGATTAATTCTGAAGCTGACTATATAATTTAATTGAGTTTTTATGTGCTATACGCGATTCCACCATTGATACAGGCTAGGGTTACCAAGCTTTTAATTTGGGCGTTTCTCACCACTGTAAAATTGAGACACCTCGATACCATGACCAAACTCAGTATGCCTGGACGATCTAAACGGAACCCTCGCGCCTAATTTATATGGCCATATGGCCTAATCGTTATTTTGAAATCAAGCTTGTTTTGGGGGGGTTCAAAACCCCCACTAACCCTTTTTATTTTCAGGGAAAACACAAACGATGAAGAAGATGATTAGGTGGCCATCAATGATTGAGTCATTTAAAAATTCGCGCTAAAAAGTCCACTAACCCTTATGTTCGCTTATGTTATTTGTTAATTATATTATAAACAGAAAGCGCAAGTGGAGCAGTTGGCAAGGCGTCTTACTGGTAATCCCTGGGACCTGGGTTCGAATCCCAGGTCCCCCACCCCTTTCATATTATTTTTCTATTAACGCTTATGTGCAGTCTCAGTGCTAGGGTGCATCATACATCCTCAAATCCAGCTTGCCACTTGGCCAATAATACCAATCCAAGGGACCAGATCTGAAGAACATGGTAAACCTCAGTCAACACACATGCACGCTAGCTGAGAAGTCAACCAGGCCAAAGGTTTAATGGGCCTGATTACTGGACCTCACCTCCCATTTGGGGACAGACCCCCCTAGGTTTGCAATTTCTTTTATATTCTTTTTCATTTGTTTATTTGATTCAATTACCTTTTTGATTAATTTCTTTAATTTAAATATTTTCATAAAAACATAAAAACAATATAAAAATCAGAAAAAGGACAAAATAAGTATTTTTATTTAATTAATATATTTTTTGTAAGTAAATATTATTCATTAATTTTAGCTATTAAATTAGGTTTAATTCAAGCATTTTCTTAATTAACTTAAAATTGATAGAATTAGGGTTTTAATTAATTTTTATCCTTTTTTCTTTTCTTTTCACTAATAATTAATTATTTTTATATAAATCAAATTGTCATTAAATAATTAGATTTAATTTTAGGTTTAAATTTTAATAGGTTTTTCTTAATAAATAAAAGTTGTAGAATTAGGGTTAATTAGCGTTTTAATTTCATTTAATTCTCATTAAAATCATAAATCCAAAAAATCTCAAAACAATTTCCTTTTTTTAAGTTAATTAATTTAATCATTTAATTTAATTTCATTAAAAAGGGTCCAACGCCCTCGTTTCCCATTTTAATTCCTATTCGCGCATTTATTTTCTTTTCGTATAATTCTTATGTACTTCTCCCAAAGCCGTGTAATATTTATCTTTTGCACTTTAATTCTTTATTTTTCTGTCAAATCGGGTCCTGGAAATTTTGGCGATATGGACCCGCGCCTTTGTAATAGTTTAGGAATTTTATCTTTCCGCACTTTTTAACTGTTAAATAAATGGCATGCAAGAATGAATGACAAAATAAAAACAAACGCGTAGATCACTTTGACATGAACAAGATAAATGCAAATGAACATGACACACAAATCATACACCACCCCTAGGGTACGCCTCACTGTTGCCTTGCCTCGAAAGGTGATCGTCGAGTAGAGGATGTCTTAGTAAGTCCTCATGATCCGGGAACCTGGCATGAGGGTAGCTTCTAAGGTGTCTTCCCATTGCTCTGGTGATCACCATGTCCCGAACCTCGAATTGACCCGAACACCTCCAACGGTGGTGCTACCTACCTCTCAATGTTGGGATGGCACTACTTTAAAGGACATTTACACAGACGAATTCCTTAGGGTAGGTAGACGACTCTAGATACTTGCTCTAATTACAAAACAAATTCAAAAAAATACTTTTCACACCAACACATTTTCAAAAAAGCTTTCGAAAGCAACTTTTCAAACACTCTTGAGGACCGATACAAGAGTCGAACTGGAATTTTCAAAGAAACTTTTTAAAACCCACATTGAAAAGCAAACAAACAATTTTGAAAACACAAATGAGCAAGTATCTAAGAGCCCATGGATAACCATGGATAGAAAGGGTGCTAACACCTTCCCTTTCTATAACCTACCTCCCGAACCGAGAGCAATCTCTATAAGGAATTTTTCTGTGCTTTTTTCCTTTCCATTTGGAGAAAATAAAAGACGGTGGCGACTCTTGCTTCCGCGACATTTTGCGAACCAGCGTTAAACAGTCAGTTCCAGATCCACCGATCACAAAACTGGCGACTCTGCTGGGGAATTCTTTTTAAAAGTGAGGTGTACCTTAGGGTTAGTTCATAACTGTGTTTTCAATTGTAATGCTTTGCTTGCTTTATTATTGTGGGTTGCATCGAAGTTACATAGATCCTAACCCGGATCTGGGGATACCCTGTTTAGGTAGCATAAGCTGTGAGGGACCTGTCCGGCGTAGACTGACACGGGTGAAGCAGTGGCTACGTTGGTGTGGCACCTTGGTCTGTACCGATATCCCTTGTGTTGCAACGAGGAGAATATGGGTCTTCCAAGGAGTCATTAAGCACCAACAACCTTAGAACCTTAAATGACCCAACTTGTCCATTAGAACAGTAGCAGTATGCTACGCCCATTGAGGCTAAACTCTCGTGATGGTTCTGGCCGCAAGAAAAGATTGCGATGCTGGAGTTATGATCGATTGAGGGTAGTCAATGATATTGGGATCCTCTAAGAAACCGATTACTTTGATAGGACAGGTATGAACTAACAAACTGAAAGAGGGTAGTACCTAGACCTCATGCTGGCCTAAACTTTAAGGGCTTGCCTTGTGTGACTTGTGTGCCTTACCATGTTTGCCTTTGTATCTGTTTGTGGTGTGCTTTATCATAACATCATAACATCATGAGCATTGCATGCATCCTGCATAAGGACTGACCATTTCAAAGACAAGAAGGTTTCACCTTTGCTCTGTTTTGTAGGACACTATGATGCCTGTGCGAAGGAATACTATCCGGTTCAACTTTGTTCACTCACCTGAGTTGCTTGAAGAGTTGGTTAGCAGAATTCCAAATACCACTTCCTTCATTCAGAGGCATGGTTCTCTTCTCAGTTTAGTCACTACAAAGCGGGATCAACAGTTGATGAGTGTTCTGACCCAGTTCTATGACCCTCTGTACCAGTGCTTCACCTTTCAAGACTTCCAGCTGGTCCCTACCCTGGAAGAGTTCTCTGATTTGCTTGGTATCCCTATCTTGGATCAGATCCCCTTTACTGGTTGGGAGAAGACCCTCAGGCTTGAGGAGGTTGCTGCAACTCTTCCTTTGACACATCAAGAAGTAATGGACAACTGGGTAACTAGAAGCGGAGTTAAGGGTTTCTTGGCAAAGTTTCTGATTGGTAAAGCTAACAGTTTCTGGAATGACCTGGACTTTAGGGCATATGAAGACATCCTAGCTCTCTTAATCTATGGGCTAGTCTTGTTTCCTAATCCTGACAACTTCATCAACGTCACCGCCGTAAGGATCTTTATGTCTCAGAATCCTATACCCACTCTCTTGGGTGACATCCTGCAACAACTTCACGCTCGTACCACCCGAAGACGAGGAACCCTATGGTGTTGTATCCCTTTGTTGGCGAGGTGGTTTATTTCGCACCTCCCCAAGTTCGTGCTGAAGAACCAAGAAGGAAGAGGTTGGGCTCACAGGTTAATGTCTCTCACTGATAAGGACATCATTTGGACTTGCAGAGGTTTGGATGAGATAGCTGTTATTGATCGATGCGGAGAATACCCTAATGTTCCTCTGATTGGTACTCAAGGAGGAATCTCTTACAATCCATGTCTAGCACTCCGTCAGTTTGGAAGAGCCAGAAGAGCAGGACCCCATGAGATGTTGGTGCCTCACATTAGTTTTGAGTTTCAGGTGGATAGTGACGAGCTGCGTCGTAGGTTCATCAAGGCTTGGGACAAAGTTCATAAAGCTGACCTACAAGAGTTGGGGCCAAAGACTTCTTTACCTATGGAAGCCTACTACAAATGGGTTCGCATCCGTGCTCAGAAGTTAGGTATGCCGTACGAAGCTGTCAGACCCATCATTCTTGAGTGTCCTGACAAAGATGGTGTTCCTCCAACCGTCCTTTCTCCTCAGATACCTACTGATTATGAGACATTAAAAAGGTCTTGGTCGCAACTGCGAGAAGAACGGGATTCGTATCGGGAAAAGTACAACGAGTAGGAATTGAAGATCCAAAAGTTGACAAAGCAGTTGGAAAATGAGCGAGCCTTGAATGCTTACATCCGTACTGAGAAGAGGAGACCATGGGATCAATAAGGAGTTCTGGATGTTCTTTTGCAGTTTTATTTCCCTTTTCAGTATTTCCTTTCATGTAACGCCTAAGGGCAACCTGTTGAATAATTTAATTTTCAAAGTTGAATCTAATGAAGTGTGTTCCTTTTTGTTTACAAAGTTGATTCCCGATTGTCTTTGAAAACATAATGCATACGCATCTCATTCATCATGTGCATAGCAGGTTTTCTTCTTTTCAGGTTGCTTACCGTTCTTCGCTGTTTATTTCAGCATCATGAATCCTGACTCATCATCAACTGAGACGTCCATCAAGGCTCTTCAGGCGCAGAATGTGCAATTTCAGGAACTAATCATGGGTTTGACCCGAGGCCAAGAAGAGCTGAAGGCTCTGCTCCTGAAGAAGGAAAAGAAGAAGAAGAGAAGAACTGTTCTTTTCAACACGGGCCGAAGGTTTGGTAACACTCTGCAGAATGAAGAGGCTGGTTCTTCTATAGGCAAGAGTGGTCATCAAGAGGAAAGGGTTCCAAGTCCGGTGGTCTCCGACAACGAGACTGATTTTGATGAGGAGCAGTATCCTCCTGCAGAAGACAGATATAAGCAGTTGGAGGACAGACTAAATGCTATGGAGATCCAACAAGTGCCTGGGCTGGATTTTGGAGATTTGGGTTTGTCTACTGGTGTGATTATTCCTCATAAATTCAAAGCACCATCCTTCACCAAGTATGACGGGGCGTCTTGTCCCAAGCTACACCTCAGGTCTTATGTGCGGAAGATTCAACCATACTCAGCAGACAAGAATTTGTGGATCCACTTCTTCCAGGAGAGTCTTTCAGGGACTCATCTCGAATGGTTCTATCAGCTGGATGGGACCAAGGTTCGTAACTGGGAGGAGTTGGCTACTGCTTTCTATAAGCAGTTTCAATATAATGCCGACCTTGCCCCTACACGTACCCAACTCCAGGGTATGTCGTTAGGTTCAAGTGAAGGTTTTAAAGAGTACGCTCAGAAATGGAGGGATCTGGCTGGCAGGGTGCAGCCTCCGTTGACTGATCGGGAGTTGGTAGACATGTTCTTGGGAACCCTATCTGGGCCGTTTTTCAACCATCTTATCGGTAACTCATCTGCAGGGTTTATTGATCTTATTCTGACTGGAAAGAGAATTGAGGCTGGGTTGAAGTCTGGTAAGATTCCGAAGGGTGCATCTACAAGTTCTGAGAAGAAACCCTTCAAGAAGGAGGCTAGTGCGGTATATGGCCTCAGGAGACAAGAGAAATCTGAGCGTCGCCAATCTGTCAGTGCGGTAATGATTGCTAAGCCTGCTGCCGCTCCTCGGCAAAACAATCCTCAAAGGGATGAAAGACCCCGGAGAGAGTTTACCCGTCTAAGCATGACTTTGTCGCAGATCTTGCCACAGTTGCTATCCACCAATTTAGTGACTGTCAGAGAGGCGCCCAAAGTTGTGAACACTGCCTCCCCCAAATACAATCCAAATGCTCGCTGTGCTTACCATTCTGATAGCCCGGGGCATTCCACTGATGACTGTTGGGCATTAAGGAATAAGGTGCAAGACCTTATTGACGCGAAAGAGATACAGTTTGAAGCGCCTGAAAGGCCGAATGTGGTAACTGCTCCTATGCCTCAGCATGGAGTAAATGCTGTTGATGAAGAGGTATACGCTGTTTCCGTGGATGATGTAGCTACTCCTTTGAAGACTGTCAAGAGGAACCTACTGCTGGCCGGTTTATTTCCGGGTTGTAGTGAGGGTTGCCTGTTCTGTGCTGTTTCCCCATCTGGTTGTCCTTTGCTGAAGTTGGGTATCCAAAGCCTAATGGACAGTAAAGAGATTCTATTCAAGAAGTCCGCTGTTCGGTTGGTTCCGGTGGAAGAAGTTTCTGTGGTTACAATCTTCAATAATCCAATCAAGGCTCTCCCAAGGAAGCCTGTTCAAATCATGACCGTTGCACCTGTTGTTATTACTGTTCCGGGGCCTCTCCCCTACGTATCTGATAAGGCTGTTCCTTGGCATTATGAGGCAGACGTATATGTGAATGGAATCAAGCAAGAGTTCAACACTGGCACCAATATCAGCAATATTACTGGTCCAGCCAAGGTTACCCGCAGTGGCAGGCTCTTCTCGCCCGACATTGCACCACCCGCTGTTCAAAGACCCCTTACTATAACACCTGCAAGTATACCTGTTCCTATTCCTGACCAAGTTGTTTCCCCTTCTACCGAGTCATCTAATGCTCGGGGAAAAGGGATTGAAGATGAGCCTGCCCGGATGGAGGCACCAATACCTATAAATGCTGAGGCCTCCCAACAAGAGATGGAGGAAATCCTGAAAATAATAAAGAAGAGTGACTTTAATGTTGTGGAACAGCTGGGGCATACGCCCTCCAAGATCTCAATGCTCTCCTTGTTACTGTGCTCAGAGGCCCATGCTAAGGCCTTGATATCATTTCTCTAGACGGCCCATGTGCCACAGGAGACATCTGCAGTTCAGTTTACCGATTGTGTAGCAAATTTGACAACGGACAATGGCTTGGGTTTCTCAAATGCTGACCTTACTGCCAAGGGAAGAGACCACAACGACGCCCTGCATGTCTCTATTGAATGCAGGGGCACTACTCTGGCGCATGTATTGGTGGACACTGGTTCTTCCTTGAATGTGCTACCCAAGAAAGCCATAGACCGTTTGGATTGTTAAGGCCTGGAACTAAAACCTAGCAATATTATCGTCAGAGCCTTTGACGGTTCCAAGAGGATGGTTCATGGAGAGGTTGACATTCCTATTCGTGTGGGCTCTCAGGTGTTTGACTCTACCTTTTATGTGATGGACATCCGTCCGTCGTATTCTTGTCTGCTGGGTCGACCTTGGATCCACAAAGCTGGGGCAGTGACCTCTACCTTGCACCAGAAGCTGAAGTACCCCGTCAGAGGGAAGATCGTCACTGTGCAAGGAGAGGAGGAGTATATGGTGAGCCATTTGAATTCCTTCAGGTACATTGGTATGGACGGGGAGTTTATTGAAACCCCCTTTCAGCATTTCGAAGAGGTACTTCCTATTTCAGCAGCAGCAGAAACAGCGGTCGAAGAGGATGTTCCTTTGAAGATGGCTTCCCTGAAGGATGCCCGGGCTGTGGTTCAGAAAGGTGAATGTACTAACTGGGGCAGGCTCCCTGATTTTAAACAGAAAACTGACAAGTTCGGATTGGTTTTTACTGCAGAGAGACAGAAAGCTATGCGGAAGGCAAAGACCAGAAGACCTCCTGTGCTTATTACCAACCCAGGGGTGAATGCTGTGGGGGAGGACAATGAAGTAGATGAAGTTGAGTTCAATAGCTGGATTTACCCGACAACTGATGGCGGATTGACCAATTGGATTGCCAAAGACCATACTCCTGTTACTTTTGTTACGCAGTAATAAACTTCTTTGTTTCGTTATTTGTAATAAACAATAAATTGAACTTTATGGCCCGGTGTCTTACCCGGGGTTCCGTTGGCTTTATTTGTGAGGGCATATAAATTGTCATTTCATATATCATAAATAAAATCTTGGACGTTTTCTCGCATTTCAAATCTTATGCTCCTTTTCCGTCTTTCCTTCCTTTATATATTTCAAAACAGCTGTATTTACACACACTCACTCATACAGGTTTCAGTCCACTCTGGATCTCACTGGTAACGACTCTGCTACTGCCAGTTATGACTTCGAAAATCCGATCAACTTAGCCGAAGACGAAGGTGAAGATGATTGCGAAGTGCCTGGTGAGCTTGCAAGGCTGTTACTTCAAGAAGAGAGGGCAATTCAACCACATGAAGAGCCAGTGGAAACAATAAACTTGGGTACTGAAGCAGACAGAAAAGAGGTAAAGATTGGTGCCAACCTAGAGCTCAGCGTGAAGCAACGGTTGACTAAGATGCTACATGATTATATGGAGATATTTGCCTGGTCCTACGAAGACATGCCCGGGTTGGATACCGACATTGTGGTCCATCACTTGCCTACTAAGGAAGACTGCCCTCCGGTTAAGCAAAAGGTCCGCCGTATGCGTCCAGAGATGTCTGAGAAGATTAAAGCCGAGGTTATGAAACAGTTTGATGTTGGGTTCCTTGCAGTGACTTCTTACCCTCAGTGGGTTGCTAATGTAGTGTCGGTACCAAAGAAAGACGGAAAGGTCAGAATGTATGTTGACTACAGGGATCTGAACAGGGCCAGCCCCAAAGATGACTCCCCCTACCTCACATTGATGTCCTTGTTGACAATACTGCTCAGCATAAAGTGTTCTCTTTCATGGATGGCTTTTCAGGTTACAATCAGATCAAGATGGCTCCTGAAGACATGGAAAAGACTACATTTGTAACTCAGTGGGGCACCTTCTGCTACAAGGTCATGCCTTTTGGACTGAAGAAAGCTGGGGCAACCTACCAACGTGCCATGGTTGCTTTATTTCATGACATGATCCATCATGAGATAGAAGTGTATGTTGACGACATGATCGCAAGGTCCCAGACTGAGGAAGAGCACCTAGATCATCTGCAGAAGTTGTTTGACCGGTTGAAATTATACAAGCTGAGGTTGAACCCGAACAAGTGCACCTTCGGGGTAAGATCTGGGAAGCTGCTAGGCTTCATGGTAAGTGATAAGGGTATTCAAGTGGACCCTGCCAAAGTTAAAGCTATTCAAGAGATGCCAGTTCCTAGGACAGAGAAGGAAGTCAGAGGCTTTTTAGGACACCTGAATTACATTGCTCGCTTCATCTCACACCTGACTGCTACCTGTGAGCCAATCTTCAAGCTGCTGAAGAAAGATCAGGTAGTACGCTGGAATGATGAATGTCAGGCTGCTTTTGACAGAATCAAAGAGTATCTCCAAGAACCACCCATCCTTATGCCACCGGTTGAAGGGAGACCTCTGATATTATACTTGACAGTACTTGACAACTCAATGGGGTGTGTGCTGGGGTAGCATGACGAGTCTGGCCGAAAAGAGCATGCCATTTATTACCTTAACAAAAAGTTTACCGACTGTGAGACCCGATACTCACTGCTCGAGAAAACTTGTTGCGCTTTGGTATGGGCTGCTCGCCGGCTGAGACAGTATATGCTGACTCACGCTACCTTGTTAATCTCAAAGATGGATCCTATAAAGTACATATTCGAAAAGCCTGCTCTATCTGGGAGAATAGAAAGATGGCAAATGATCTTGACAGAATACGAAATTCAGTACACAACTCAGAAAGCCATCAAAGGAAGTGTATTGGCAGACCACTTGGCACATCAAGCCGTAGACGACTATCAGTCAATGAACTTTGAGTTTCTGGACGAAAGCATCATGATTGTGACTGATTGTGAAGTACCTGGACCGGATGAAGGACCTGAGGAAGGATCCCGATGGTCTATGCACTTTGACGGAGCCTCCAATGCTTTGGGTAACAGTATCGGCGCTGTAATCATATCACCTCAAGGCACTCATACTCCACTCACTGCCCGACTATGTTTCAACTGCACCAACAATATGGCGGAGTATGAGGCATGCATCATGGGTCTTCAAGCTGCGATCGACTTAAGAATCAAGTTTCTGAGTGTCTTTGGAGATTCTGCTCTTGTGATCAATCAGATCAAAGGAGAGTGGGATACGAAACATCCGAACCTTATTCCTTACAGAGAATGTGTGTTGACATTGATCCCCCACTTCACAGAGATAACCTTTGAACACTTTCCAAGAGAGGAGAATCAGCTGGCGGACGCGTTAGCTACGATGTCCTCTATGTTCAAGGTCAAATGGGATAACGAGGCTCCCCGGATCATCATCTGGAAACTGGACGAACCGACATACTGTTGTGATCTCGAGACTGAATTGGTGACTGAGAAGCCTTGGTACCATGAGGTGAAGAGATATTTGGAAGCTCAGGAATACCCTGAAGGGGCATCTGTCAACGATAAGAAGTTTCTAAGAAGGTTCGCAGCGAAGTTCTTCCTTAGCAACGACATCCTGTACAAGCGAAACCATGATTCGACCTTACTGCGTTGTGTGGATAAGAATGAAGCAGAAAGGATCATGGAAGAGCTACATGAAGGGACCTTCGGTACACATTCCAGTGGATACACTATGGCGAAGAAGATCCTACGGGCAGGGTATTTCTGGTCCACAATGGAAGCTGACTGCTACCAACATTCCCGGACATGCCATAAATGCCAGATATATGCAGACAAGGTGCATGTTCCTCCAGTTCCTCTAAATGTTCTGACAGCGCCTTGGCCGTTCGCAATGTGGGGCATAGATATGATCGGTGATATTAAACCTACGGCATCTAACGGGCATCGCTTCATCCTGGTAGCGATTGATTATTTCACAAAGTGGGTTGAAGCGGCATCCTACGCCACGGTGACCAAGACAGTTGTGGCACGGTTCATTTGGCATAACCTGATCTGTCGATACGGCGTCCCAAAAAGAATCATTACAGACAACGGTACCAATCTCAATAACAAGATGATCACTGAGCTCTGCGAGCAGTTTAAGATACAGCACCACAATTCTTCTCCTTATCGGCCGAAGATGAATGGGGCTGTAGAAGCAGCAAATAAAAATATTAAGAAAATCGTGCAGAAGATGACAGTGACTTATAAAGATTGGCACGGAATGTTACCGTTCGCTCTACATGGGTACCGTACCTCAGCCAGGACGTCAACCGGGGCAACTCCTTTCTCCTTGGTTTATGGTATGGAGGCGGTCTTACCGATCGAAGTGCAGATACCCTCTCTCCGGATAATGAAGGATGCAAACCTGAGCGAAGATGATTGGATCCAGACACGACTTGATCAGCTAAACCTCATTGATGAAAAGAGACTTGCTGCTATCTGTCATGGTCAGACGTATCAGAAACGGATGATCAGGGCATTTAACAAAAAGGTCAGACCACAAGAATATCAAGTTGGGGATCTGGTAATCAAGCGAATCATCCTTCCTCAGAGTGATCCAAGGGGCAAATGGACCCCTACGTACGAAGGGCCATTTGTGGTTAAACATGTGTTCTCAGGAGGTGCCATGATTCTAACCAACATGGATGGTGACGACCTTCCTCACCCCGCCAATGCAGACATAGTAAAAAGATACTACGCATGAAAAAGACCCGCTAGGCTGACATGCCTAGGCAAAAATTAGGGCTTCCCGGCGAACCAAAAGGGTTCGGGCAAAATGAAGGGATGAAATGAAAAAAAATCTGTACACCCGGCAAGTCGAAAACCTGAAAAGGCGGCTTGGGCAAAAATGGGTATCCCGGTGGACTGAAAACTCGAAAGGGCGGTCCAGGCAAAAGTTAGGGATAAAAGCGTAATACTATGTCTCATTGGATCAATTTGCATCCAGAATCCGGTATCTACATCAAGTTCAGACGGCATCGATCAGTCAACTTTATCTTCTACTAAGGTCATCAAGTGATGAGACGCTCGGAGATATAAGGGCAATAGCAGAGTTGAAACCCAGTGGGATCATTCATTTCACACAGCTGTTTTATTTTCTCTTGTACAAATTTGTATAAACTCTTTTGTTCGGCGGCGTTCTCTTACTAGGATGTCAGCCTCTTGTACATAAACGCCTATTTACAGGCAAATTCAAATCAATACAAAAATCACTTTTCAGTTAAAATTGCCAATTGTTTTTCCTTTTCTGTTTTGTTTTGCGAAGAACGTCCAAGGTTCAACTTGTGATATATGCATTGACAATAATCTGCTAACTCATGAATATTTGCATACGAAACAAAGGATTAATTACAGGTAACATTAGAAACAGGGGCAATAAAGAGTTGTCTAAGCAATCTAATTGTTTTATCCTCCAAGGTACCAAGGTAGGTTCAGCTAAAGAATACAACCATATATCTTAATTCCCCAGAGAGTGAGCCAGCAAGTCAGTACACTCTCCTCCAGCAAAGCTATTATCAACCTTAAGGAAGTTGGGTATCCTCCCGCAGATCTCAACATTCCCCAGCAGCATATATGTATTCTTTAACAAGCATCCCCGACAATCTTGGTCTAAAGATTGTTCCCCGGCGGTATACCAAACATTCAGTGGAATTAGCTCCCCAGTAGAGTTCAAAACTTCCCCAAGAGAGTCCAATCTAGTTCCCCAGGAAAGTTGGAATTCATCTCCCCAAGCAGTAAGCTTATCCCCAGTAGATTCTGGAAGCTTATCCTCGCAGAACACGAACGCGTCTCCCGGCTTTATTCAAAGAGTTATTTCCCTACTAGGATATAACTGGGTTATCCTCAGCCAAAAGCCACGGAAAGAGCGTCCTCGACAAAGTCTTCTTATCCCCAGCGAAGTCTATCAACACTTCTAACACAACAATGTTATCCCCAAGCAAGTTATTATCAACAACTCAGCAAAGTATCTCTCTCCCCACGAAGCAGTGCTTCCCAGCAAGATCGTTAGAGTACTTTCCTCCCCGCAGAGTAATCCATTCGCCAAGTTTATTCCCCAACAGAGTTATCTTCTCTTACCGGTATTCTTGCAACTATCATCCCCAGCGGAAGCAAAAATCTATTCTCCAACATCAGCCCAGGAGTGACTTCCCGACACCCGTCAAGGATTTATTTTCCTAAGACGAAAACATACATTCATAAACATTACATCTCCATACATTATAGCATGCATATACGCATCATATCTCACAAACCCAGTTATGTTGAGAACATCATTGCTTGATCCATATCATGCATTGCATATGACTGACCTTTACCTTTCAGGAAAAAGCCAGTTAAAATCTCAGCTATATTTCAAGACCTTGACGGGTTCAGTTAAGTCGACCCTAAGACTTCTCTGTTTCTTATCCCGTCCAAGGCCTTCTCTGGTTCAGTCAGATCGACCCTAAGATCTCCCTGTTTCTTATCCAGTTGAAGACATTCAAGACCTAGACCGGTTCAGTTAATCGACCCTAAGATTTTCTGTTTCTTATCCAGTCAAAGGCCTTCTCTAGTCCAGATAAATCGACCCCAAACAGATTTTCCTGATAAAGACTCAGTAGAAGATATCCCAGATTCTCTCAATGATTACTGTTGAGGTTGTAGTCGCCTATGGTTCTCTCCCCGATACTGCGGAGGTAGTAATCATCCCCAGATTCGCTCAGCGTTACTGTTGAAGTTGAAGTCGTCCAAGATTCTCTCAATGATTGCTGTTGAGGTTGTAGTCGCCTATGGTTCTCTCCCCGATACTGCGGAGGTAGTAATCATCCCCAGATTCGCTCAGCGTTACTGTTGAAGTTGAAGTCGTCCAAGATTCTCTCAATGATTGCTGTTGAGGTTGTAGTCGCCTATGGTTCTCTCCCCGATACTGCGGAGGTAGTAATCGTCCCAAGATTCTCTCAATGATTACGGTTGAGGTAGTAGTCATCCAAGGTTCTCTCACCGTTCCTGTTGAGGTAGTAACCATCCCTGGTTCATTCATCACCGTTTGAAGCTCCAGATCCAGCTCCTGTAACCAGTCAGGACACATCTATACAAAGCATCTGAAGACCAGCTCCTGTAACGAGTCAGGTAATCTTTTTCTTTTACAGGTACGCAAGTTCTCGCTAAGGAATCTCTTACGCGATCAACATCCAGATGGCATCTATAAGCCCATCCACTTTCCATCATCTCTTAGCATGGCATCTATAAGCCCATCATCCTATCCATCAATCTCCAAATGACATCTATAAGCCCATTCCCCATCATCATACTACTATGTGAGCGCAAATTTCTGGGCACTCTAGTGTTCAATCATCTTCCACCTTCGGATTACGAAAGGCACGTCAGCCAATCTGCATCCTCAGGTCTAAGAAGATTGAACAGGGGCAACTGTTGTACCCCAAAATTTTCCCTCCCATATTCTTCAAGATTTGCCAAGTCAAAGCTTCAAAATCTCCCCAAGGGTTGCATAGTTCAAGGGCCTCCTAACAGTCAAAAATTAGGGTTTTGGTTCTGACAAAGAAAATGAAGTTTCCAAGGGTCCAATCAAGTCCCACATGCTTATAAACATGATCAAGCATCCTCATGCTAAGTTTCAAGACTTACAGCACAAAATTGCACAGTCAAAAACCCTAATTGCTCAACAGTCAACTGCAGGGGCAAACTGGTCATTTGACAGTCAAAAGTTCAAAATTTTGGTCAACATCTCATTTTGAAGCCACAAACATCATTTTATCAATGCTTGATCATGATTCTCAAAGCTTGGCTCAAAAAGTCTCAAGATGCAAAAGTTTTCATATTTGGACAGTTGAAAAAGTCAACTGTAACTTGACCAAGGCATAACTTTCACATGGATTATCAGAAAAATTCCATCCAAAGCTAATTTTGAAGATAAAGACATTTCCTACAACTCCTCTTCACACTTCAAGTCCAAGAAATGCTCTCACAAAAAGTTATCAATTTCAACATTATAGGTCATTTTCAAAAGTCAACAAAAAGGGACTTTAAGTCAAAGGCCATAACTTGATATTGGTAAATCAAAATGACATGGGACCAAAGGAATTGGTTAGTGGACTCAAAGACCTTTCCAAAATGTCCAATAACATGAGCAAAGCTTAAAAATTGAGCAAGTTATGCCTTGTAGAAGTTGGGAAATTTTTGGATATTTTGAAAAGCCAACATTGCTTCAAATGACCTAAAAATGCTAATGGGCCTCTTTTTCCTCCAAGAATCATTATCCAAGACATGTGCACGACCATTTGGCCCAAAGGGAGGTTTTTTATCATTTTTATTTATTTACTTGGATTTTTAATTATTAATAATTCATTTAATCAAATTAAATATGTGGAAAATACTAAACTTAGGTTTTTAAATCTTTTTGTGCATGAAATAGTCTTGAGATTTTGTGTATAATCAGATTTGGAAAGAATCTTGTTAATTGGCCATGATTTGAACTAAGTTTGCATGAAAAAGATTTGAAAACTAATGCATGGAAAATCAAATATCTTATCATCAATTCAAGGATTTTTTGATCAATTTTCTTAACCCTAATCATTCACATGTATATATGGATGCTAACCCTCGTGCCCATAAGGTCTCAGCTGCGCAGAAAAGCCAAGAATAAAACTTGAATTTTCTCAAAAAAGTCAAATACTGAAAACTAGGTTACAGGTCGATTCAAGCCAAAAGACTTGTTCCATTACCTTCCCGAGGCTTCAAGGAAGGTTTTCAAATCAAAACCATCCATCCTAACACCAAGAAACGTGAGAATGATGGTGTCCTGTATAGAAATTTTTTTACATTCTTGCATCATGATCCATGCATCTTTAGTAATTTTTGATGTTTAATTTATGTTCCTTGATTAATTCTGAAGCTGACTATATAATTTAATTGAGTTTTTATGTGCTATACGCGATTCCACCATTGATACAGGCTAGGGTTACCAAGCTTTTAATTTGGGCGTTTCTCACCACTGTAAAATTGAGACACCTCGATACCATGACCAAACTCAGTATGCCTGGACGATCTAAACGGAACCCTCGCGCCTAATTTATATGGCCATATGGCCTAATCGTTATTTTGAAATCAAGCTTGTTTTGGGGGGGTTCAAAACCCCCGCTAACCCTTTTTATTTTCAGGGAAAACACAAACGATGAAGAAGATGATTAGGTGGCCATCAGTGATTGGGTCATTTAAAAATTCGCGCTAAAAAGTCCACTAACCCTTATGTTCGCTTATGTTATTTGTTAATTATATTATAAACAGAAAGCGCAAGTGGAGCAGTTGGCAAGGCGTCTTACTGGTAATCCCTGGGACCTGGGTTCGAATCCCAGGTCCCCCACCCCTTTCATATTATTTTTCTATTAACGCTTATGTGCAGTCTCAGTGCTAGGGTGCATCATACATCCTCAAATCCAGCTTGCCACTTGGCCAATAATACCAATCCAAGGGACCAGATCTGAAGAACATGGTAAACCTCAGTCAACACACATGCACGCTAGCTGAGAAGTCAACCAGGCCAAAGGTTTAATGGGCCTGATTACTGGACCTCACCTCCCATTTGGGGACAGGCCCCCTAGGTTTGCAATTTCTTTTATATTCTTTTTCATTTGTTTATTTGATTCAATTACCTTTTTGATTAATTTCCTTAATTTAAATATTTTCATAAAAACATAAAAACAATATAAAAATCAGAAAAAGGACAAAATAAGTATTTTTATTTAATTAATATATTTTTTGTAAGTAAATATTATTCATTAATTTTAGCTATTAAATTAGGTGTAATTCAAGCATTTTCTTAATTAACTTAAAATTGATAGAATTAGGGTTTTAATTAATTTTTATCCTTTTTTCTTTTCTTTTCACTAATAATTAATTATTTTTATATAAATCAAATTGTCATTAAATAATTAGATTTAATTTTAGGTTTAAATTTTAATAGGTTTTTCTTAATAAATAAAAGTTGTAGAATTAGGGTTAATTAGCGTTTTAATTTCATTTAATTCTCATTAAAATCATAAATCCAAAAAATCTCAAAACAATTTCCTTTTTTTTAAGTTAATTAATTTAATCATTTAATTTAATTTCATTAAAAAGGGTCCAACGCCCTCGTTTCCCATTTTAATTCCTATTCGCGCATTTATTTTCTTTTCGTATAATTCTTATGTACTTCTCCCAAAGCCGTGTAATATTTATCTTTTGCACTTTAATTCTTTATTTTTCTGTCAAATCGGGTCCTGGAAATTTTGGCGATGTGGACCCGCGCCTTTGTAATAGTTTAGGAATTTTATCTTTCCGCACTTTTTAACTGTTAAATAAATGGCATGCAAGAATGAATGACAAAATAAAAACAAACGCGTAGATCACTTTGACATGAACAAGATAAATGCAAATGAACATGACACACAAATCACACACCACCCCTAGGGTACGCCTCACTGTTGCCTTTCCTTGAAAGGTGATCGTCGAGTAAAGGATGTCTTAGTAAGTCCTCATGATCCGGGAACCTGGCATGAGGGTAGCTTCTAAGGTGTCTTCCCATTGCTCTGGTGATCACCATGTCCCGAACCTCGAATTGACCCGAACACCTCCAACGGTGGTGCTACCTACCTCTCAATGTTGGGATGGCACTACTTTAAAGGACATTTACACAGACGAATTCCTTAGGGTAGGTAGACGACTCTAGATACTTGCTCTAATTACAAAACAAATTCAAAAAAATACTTTTCACACCAACACATTTTCAAAAAAGCTTTCGAAAGCAACTTTTCAAACACTCTTGATGACCGATACAAGAGTCGAACTGGAATTTTCAAAGAAACTTTTTAAAACCCACATTGAAAAGCAAACAAACAATTTTGAAAACACAAATGAGCAAGTATCTAAGAGCCCATGGATAACCATGGTTAGAAAGGGTGCTAACACCTTCCCTTTCTATAACCTACCTCCCGAACCGAGAGCAATCTCTATAAGGAATTTTTCTGTGCTTTTGTCCTTTCCATTTGGAGAAAATAAAAGACGGTGGCGACTCTTGCTTCCGCGACATTTCGCGAACCATCGTTAAACAGTCAGTTCCAGATCCACCGATCACACATCCTGATACTCATTCAGATTCAGCTCTCAGATACAGTTCAGATACGCACTAGATATGGATGCCATCCTGATACTCATTCAGATTCAGCTTCTAGATACAGTTCAGATACACTCCAGATACGGATGCCATCCTGATACTCATTCAGATTCAGCTTTCAGATACAGTTCAAATACACACCAAATATGGATGCCATCCTGATACTCATTCAGATTCAGCTTTCAGATACAGTTCAGATACGCACCAAATACGGATGCCATCCTGATACTCATTCAGATTCATCTTTTAGATACAGTTCAGATACGCTCCAAATACAGATGCCATCCTGATACTCATTCAGATTCAACCTTTTGATACAATTCAGATACGCTCCAGATACGGATGCCATCCTGATACTCATTCAGATTCAGCTCTCAGATACAGTTCAGATACGCATCAGATATGGATGCCATCCTGATACTCATTCAGATTCAGCTTCTAGATACAGTTCAGATACGCTCCAGATACGGATGCCATCCTGATACTCATTCATATTCAGCTTTCAGATACAGTTCAGATACGCACCAGATATGGATGCCATCCTAATACCCATTCAGATTCAACTTTCAGATACAGTTCAGATACGCACTAGATATGGATGCCATCCTGATACTCATTCAGATTCAGCTTCTAGATACAGTTCAGATACGCTCCAGATACGGATGCCATCCTAATACTCATTCAGATTCAACCTTTTGATACATTTCAGATACACACCAGATATGGATGCCATCCTGATACTCATTCAGTTGCAACTTTCAGATACAGTTCAGATACGCTTCAAACACGAATGCCGTTCTGATACTCATTCTTTCAGCTTACAAATTACAATGCCAACAATCACTTTTGGATGGCATCTTTAAGCCCATCTCCAACAACTTTCTATAATTTCTCCAAATGGCATCTCTAAGCCCATTCCCCCAACCATCACATCACCGAGTGTAAATTTCTGGGCACTCTAGTGTCCAATCATCTTCGACGTTCGAGTCACGAATGGCAAAATTACCGATCTAACTCTTCAGGTGTAAGAAGATTGAACAGGGGAAGCTGTTGCACCCCAAAATTTTCCCTCTCATTTCACAAGGGATCACCCTGGATCCCAGGTTCGCTTCCATCAGTTTCCAAGCCTTGAACTGCAATTTTCCAAGAAAATCACTCATAAGAGCAAAATGGTCATTTGCACACCGAAAAGTCAAACTTTGACTTTTTGACCAAATTTGAGTCCCAAAAATCACATTATGTCAAGACATCCAAAAAATGAAGTTTAATCAGCAAAAATCAAGAGAATAAAAAATCCCACTTTGCAAGACTTTGAAATTTTTCTAAGTATTTTCTATACTTGGTTAATTTCATTTACTTCATGACATTTTTGCTACAATTCCATATAATTCAAAATGATGCAAGTAATTCAAGTTATTACAAAGTGGCATTTTTGCAAAATTACAAATTCTAAAACTATGTCTTGATTGAACTTTCTCAAAAGACCTTGTCACAATGTTTTGGCCCTTGATATAATGTGCTTGAAATATTCCACAAGACCAAAATAGTGACATGCTTTAAAACATGTTGTCCAAGTTGAACAAAATGTGATGTACTACATTTCCACAACACCCCATGCTACCCTGCAAGAAATCTTGTGCTATGCTGCACCCCAAGGATGCATGCTTCCTAATGCAGTCCAAAAACTGCTCTATGCAGTCTGTCCAAGCCTGCATCACAACAACCCCAAAATTGCACCAAAAATGGCAAAGGAAAAATTGTGTGGAAAAAGTGTCAAAGCAGTAAGCAAAGACAATTCAAAATAACTTATGTGGTTTCCCCCCTAAACCACAGAAAAAAGAGGGGTCTATAAAACGAGAGAGGATTAAGGGAGAGAGGGGAGAGTTTTGGTGGAGCAGAAAAACAGTATTCTTGTTAACCTTGACTGATTTTTCAAAATCAAATTTGTTCTTGTTCAAAATAGAAACCCAATCCATTATTCCACCAGACAAACTCTCCCATAAGCCAAACAGCTCATCACACATAAAGATTGTCCAAACATAAGGACAATCCTTGTAGTGCTATCATCTTCACCCTCAAAACATCAAACATTACAGTACAGTCTAACTCAGTTTCAATAGTCCGGAGCAGCTTTCTGAAGATTCACGAAGTTATCCTCATCACATTTGGAAAAACATTCAGATTCAAAACAGACAGTGCAGTCCAGAGGTAAGTCTTCTTAACTTGATATATCATCATACATCAATAATGATTTTTTTATTTTAAAGATAAGATGTAGCACTTTAATATCTCTTTGAACTAGCCATCTGCACCTTGTTTAGGCTTATTCAATCATTTGTTATTCATGCTTATTCATTATATGCCATAAACTAACCTGTACAATCAGTAAAACAATGTTTAAGGCAAGAAAATGCAGCATGTATCGACACATTCCATCATGTATCGACCCATCCTAGTTAAAAAAACAGGGTATGAGTCGACACATAACCCTCATGCGTCGATCCATACTGAGTTCAGGTCACCGAGCAGAAGCTAAAAGGGCTTGTGAGTCGATACATACGCGTTTGGCGTCGACACAAGAAAGGTACATGGGTCGACACATCCCATTATGTGTCGACTCATAATGAGTCATTTTTGTTTTATAGCAGCAGGGAAAAGCTATGTGTCGATGCATAGCAACATGGGTCGACACATAGTGGTTCAAAATGCATTTCCTCCTATATTTGCACTGTTTTTACATTATCTTCGTTATTGTTCAATATGGTTGTAATATTTTAGTTTCTACCTCATCCCTATTGTTAATTTGTACCCCCATCCCTTTAAAATGATGTAATAACTTAGATTTTATTTTTATCATTTTTACTTGCTTTTCATATATGGTTAGTAAAATAGGATGTATGACAAGATAAAAATTAACAAGTAGCTCACCAAAAATCAAATACAAATGCATGCAAACTAACACACTCGCACACTAACACCTCTAGGGTAATCTCACTTGTCGCCTTTCGAAAAATAGTCATGTCCCTCGAACATGGGAATTTTAGCAAAGACCCTCGATAAAAGATCGTAGTCCCTCGATGACCCGCGATGTTGCCTTTGGTAAACGATCTAGTCCCTAAAACGACATTGATGAAACGTCCCATATGTTGCCTTCTATGACTATAAAAACGTCCCAACGCCCGTCCCTTCACATCCAACGATGGGACTTCTTACCAAAACAATGGTAAGATAGAAATGTATAAAGGAGGAGGAAAAGAACATCTAAGACCTTTTGAGTAGGTAGGTTCGCTCTTAGTTACTCGCTTGCTCACAACAAAAACATTTTTACACCAACACTCTCATTTGAAACATTTTCAAAAGATAACACTTTGTATGTGTTCTTATAGAAACGAGAACCATTACAAAGTTCCATTTTCAAAATACTTTCAAAAACATATATCACAAACACACTTTTGAACTATTTTCGAAACAAACACTTTGTAGGCGTTCTTATAGAAACGAGAACCATTTCGAAGTTCCATTTTCAAAATACTTTTAAAAATCACCACCACAAGCACACATTCAAACAAAAGCAAGTGATCTAGAAAGTAACTAAGAGCCCATGGAAAACCATGGATGAAAAGGGTGCTAATACCTTCCCTTTTCATAATCTACCCCCTGAACTCAAGAAAACATCTCAAAGGTCTTTCCTGTGCTTTTTCACCTTTCCTTTTGGATAAAAGAAAAGTCGGTGGCGACTCTTGTTAACCGCAACATTTGCGATAAAACGCAAAACATCAAGTCAGTTCTCCCACCGCATCACACCTGGCATGTCTTCATATGACCAAGCAAAGATCTCAACATAATCATGCAACAACTGAATCAGATGCTCCTTGACACTGGGTTCCAGATTGGCACCCACCTTGACCTTTTTTTTATCCTCCTCGGTACCCAGATTGATTATATCCACAGGTTCCTCGTGAGGCTGAATGGTTCTTTCCTCTTGTTATAGTAGTCTGGCAAGTTCACCTGGTACTTCACAATCTTCCCCATCTTTGTCTTCGGCTTGGTAGATTAGATCCTCAAAGTCACAAAAGGCCGTAGCAGTATCGTTACCCATGAGATCTAGAATGGGGGGGGGGGGGGGTACCTGCATTTGTGAGTGTGGGTGTGTGTAAGGGTATAGCCATCTGTTGTACCCCAAAGTTTTCCCTCTCATTTTATCAAGATTTCCCCTCACAAGACTCTTTGGACTCCAGACATAATTAGGGTTCGCTCTGCCCAAGACAACTCCTTGCACTATTGACCTGAAATTAGGGTTTGAGTTTGCATAGGGATTTCTGGACTTCCAATGCTCAAAATTATTTTCATACTTCATTTTGGACTTATAAGATTGCCCCTACCAAGTTTCAAGCCTTGAATCAAATTTTTGCCCAATCAATTGGACAGTTGACCTATAAATCAATTGTATTGGGGAAAAAGTCAACTGGGGCCAATTTACAGTCAAACCTCATGATTTTTTTATCCACATCAACATTATAGGCTCATATGAACCATTTGATCAAGTTTGGACCACAACTCCTCAAGAAATTTGACCAGATCATCAAAAGGGCAAAATGGTCATTTTTAGGGTTTTGACTGCACAAGGGCAATTTCTGATTTTTCACCTAGCCAATGGCAAATTGGGTTCAAGCATGGATTCAAGAACTCAATGGCATCATCTTTACCTATTCACAAGGTTCAAAAGATCTCAAAAGCATTGGATTGACAGATTAATTTTCCAGTCAACTAATCAAAAATCCATTGTACACTGAAAAGTCAAACTTTGACTTTTTGGTCAAAATCAAGTGCCAAGGGTCATTTTTCATCAAGATGTGTCAAAACATGAAACTTGCTCATCAAGAAACTTAATTTTGCAAATTAGGGTTTTAAAATGAAAATTTTCATAACTTAGAAATTTTCTAAGTTATGAAAATTTCTCATTTTTTCCCAACTTTGCCCAACTTTTTCTCCATGATGCATTTGGACTCAAACAAAACTTCCAACATGAAAGTTGTAGTCCTCCACAAAATCTACAACTTTGATTCATAAAGTTTTCCCAAAATATGCTTGGATCTCAAGTTATGATTTTTGGAATAAGGGTCCAAAAACTTTCTAACTTAGTGAAATTTTGCCCTAGTTTAGGCAGGATTTTGACCTATCTTCATGGAAATTTTTCACATATTTCCACTTGGAATCTAAAAATTCATTTCAAAGATGGATTGTATAGCATGTTACAAGCTTTCCAAAATGTCAAAGAACTCTCCAAAATCATTTGTGGTTAGGGAGAATCGAAGGTTTAAATTTGGGAAATTATCACTTTGATTCATGGCATTTTCATGTTGACACAAGTTGCAAAATCTGTCCAACTTTGCTTGTACTTGAATACAGGTCTCTAAACCCTTCCACACTAAAAAATTTAATGCAAAATTATTGGATTAAGGCATTTTTGTAATCAATGGAAGTTTACACAAGGGTTTAATCTATTTTTGGCAAAAAGGCAATAATGCTATTTTCATAAAGCACAACTTTATGCATTTTGTTTCTCTTAAGCATTGGACCATTATTTCACAGGAAACAAAGTTCACAAAGATAGGGAAAAGTATACCAACTATTGGCAGACCCTAAGCTAGATGGTACAACCCTTTGCATTGTCATTTCACACTTTTCTTAAAAGCAAAGTCAACTTGCATAAACAAAGAGAACTCTTGTATCTGATATAACCAACTCTTGTAACCATTCCAAACAAGTTTTTCACATTGCCTTAAGTCAGAAGCATGAGCTATCCACTTCCCAAGCCTTCCAAAATACCAAAACACCATCTTCTTGCAAAACAGGACAACTTCTGTAGTTGCACCTCCATCTCACAAACCACTCGTGCGTTTTGCCCCAAACTTCTTCCAACACACTCCATACAATCCATCTAAGCTATCCCAACCATTGGTCAATGACTGTAACTCCATTTACAAGCTTCACCATTTTTAAATTCTGCTTGTGAAGGTTGACTTCTACAGGCTCATTCAAGCACATTCAAAGCAAACTAAGCATTGGGGAAGGTCAGAGGAAGTTCAAGCAAGCTCCCAAGCATCTCAGGCCTCATTGAAAACCTCCACATTACCATACTCGAGTTCAACTGAAGCAGGTATTTTCCAACTTTCTATCTCTCTATTTAGGAATCATTAGGCTTAGGTTTGTGAATAAAAAATGTAGTACTCATTGCCCTTAAGCTGTACAAATGCATAAATTTCATTTAAGTTAACCGTGTTGAGAGAATTTGATTAATGAACTTTCTGAAAAGGTTAGGTTAGAAATTAGGCCCAGAGAAATTCTCTTTGGTCTTTGAGAGTTAGATTAAGATTTTTACATGGTTAGAATCGTGTGATTATGCTCTATAACTTTCATGTTACAAGTTTTTGTTTTTAAGCACTGAAACAGGAGATACGAAGTTATACACAGGGCGCGTGTTTTTTTGATTCAAAGGTTGAAGATGAAGGCAAGTCTGGGCTGGGCCTGGCTTGTTCATGCTTTTTGCACCCCTAGCCTTACTGTTTACACCCCCTTGGCCCATTGTTTTATATTTTTATATTTTTTTCATTTTCTTTTTAGTTTCTGATTTTATTTTATTTTTCTTAAACATTAAAAATACCAAAAACATTTTCATATATTTTCACATTTTATTTTATTATTTTTATTATTTTTTAGACATAGAAATAATTATTAAATAATATATGCATTTATTTTCTTTAATAAAAACTTGTAAATACTACAAAAAACATTATATTATATCTTTAGTGTTTATATATACTTAAATAACATTTTTTCTGACATATTTTTATTGTTTTAATATTTGTATACATTTTATTTATTTTATTGTACATAAATAAATAATACATAATATATATATTTTTTCTTAAAGCAAATTAGGGTTTTCACCCTTAATAAAAATAACCTTTTATTTTGTTATTTTTAATGCATTAAATATTTTATTTTTACATATATAAAAATAATACAAAAAATATTTTTGCATATTTATAATATATTGTATATTTATTTAATTGTCTATTTAAATATTGCTTATTTATTTATTTGCAAAGAATTCAATTTGGTTGTAATAGTTGATTTAGGGTTTTATATTTTCTTGCAAATAATCCCCTATTCAAAATTGTATCCCCCTCCCATATCAATGTTGTAATAGCTTAGATTACTTTTACGCATTAATTGCTTTCAAATATGCCATGATAGAGATTATGGTTTGTATGCAATATTCAAAATCAAAACAAATAGCTAGACCTAATGCAAGACATAAAAGCATGTAAATTGACAACACAATGCACACATGCACCCCTAGGGTTTCATCCACTTGTTGCCTTTAAAATGGCCATGGTATGCATGTTGAATATCATGGCAAAACAAAAACAAAACAAAATATCATAGTCCCTCGATGACACTATCTTGGTTGCCTATACAAAATGATCTAGTCCCTCAAACAAAAAACTTGCTAAGATATTTAGCACAATTTCTATCATGGTCAATACGATGACCCGCGCCTGTCCCGTTTAACATCCAAACACAAGTTTGTTTACCAAATGCAATGGTAAAACAACAATGTGAAAAGGGTTCAAAATGTGTAGGAAAGATCTTTGAGTAGATAGGGTAGACAACTTTTAGTTACTTGATCAAACTTGCAAACATCCTTGCTATTTTTAAAACACATCACAACATAATTTCAAAATATTTCCCAAAACAAACTTTCAAACATTGAAACATTTTTCAAAAGACAAAACACCTTTGTATACATTCAAATAAGAATCATTACAAAGGTTGCCACAACGATGGCCTCTTTTCAAAATAATTTCATAACCACACACAAAAGCACCATTTTAAACAATTGAAAAGCAAAAGCAAGTGATCTAAAACAAGTAACTAAGATCCTATTGGAAACCATGGATGAAAAGGGTGCTAGCACCTTCCCTTTTAATAATCTACCCCCCGAACCCAAGACAACATCTCAAAGGTATTTCCTGTGCTTTTTGACCTTTCCTTTGGATAAATAAAAAGTCGGTAGTGACTCTTGCTAAACTGAAACATTTGCGAATACAAACGCAAAACCTCAAGTCAGTTCTCCCACTGCATCACAGAACTGGCGACTCTGCTGGGGATAATAATAAAAGTGGGGTTACCTTAGGGTTTTAAATCACCTTTACATGCTTATTTTGCTTGAATTGATTGCTTTATATTTGGTTCTATTGTTTGGGTTTGAATCCTCTACCCGGATTTGGGAAACATTCATAGGTAAATAGCAATACGTTATGGAAACTGTGCGGGGTATACCGACATGGTTGAAGAAATAGCTATATTAGTGCGACATATTTGTGGGTACCGATAGCCTTTGAGTTAATCAAAGAGAATACGGGGCCGCTGAGTGATGTCATGAAGCACTAATGGACTTTTAGAACCTTTACTTGACCATCTTGGCCTTTTTAGGGGTAGTGAGATGATCGACTTTGGTGCAGTCCAAAGTTGGTAGATACTCGATATTACACTCATTGAGGGTTGTTTTCTTGGAATATTTCAGTCGCCAGTAAAGTGGCTAAACTGAAACAATGAACACAGAAAATAATCCAGTGATATTGAGCTCCTTAGAACCCGGTTACTATTTATAGGACAGGTTGAGCCAACTAAACTTTCAAGAGGGTACTTACCTATGAAACCCCATGCAAGCTTGAAACTAGGATCTTGTGTGATTTTCTTGTACATATACTTGTGCATCAACATCATGAGCATCATAAAGAATCATGTGCATCCACTAACCATTTCAAGGGTTTGGATCTTCATCTTTGTTCCTATTTTGTAGGTAATGGATTCACTTCGCAGGAAAAAAATTCAAGTCAACCTTGTGAGAATTCCTCCTCAACTCAAGGAGCTTGCTTCCAAGATTCCTGAGAATTCTCCATTCACCGAGAAGCATGGTCGTCTTCTCAACTTAGTCAACACCAACACCGAGGAAGACATGGTGAAAGTTCTCTTCCAGTTCTTTGACCCCCTACAATGCTGTTTCACATTTCCTGAATATCAACTAGTGCCTACTTTGGAGGAATTTTCTCAACTCCTGAGGATTCCTATTCTCCATTAACTACCCTACAACGGTACGGAAATAGATCCAAAGCCCGAAGATGTTGCTCAAGCCTTACACTTGCAACCATCTGATGTCAAAGGTCATTGGGAAACCAGAAGTGGTGTCAAGGGTTTCTTGGCAAAGTTTCTGTTTGAGAAGGCACAAGACTGCTGGAATTCTCTAGATCTACAAGCTTTTGAGGAGATTGTAACACTTCTCATCTATGGGTTGGTCTTGTTCCTAAACCCTGACCAGCTTATAGATGTGAATGCTGTCAAGATTTTCATATCTCAGAATCCTGTGCCTACATTGCATGGGGACATCCTACACTTATTTCACACACGAACAATGAGGAAAAGAGGTGTTCTCATGTGCTGTACTCCTCTTCTAGCAAGGTGGTTTATTTCTCACCTTCCCCAATCAGTTTTGAAGAATGAGCAAGGCTTGAGGTGGTCACAACGATTGATGACTCTTACACATTCAGATGTTCATTGGTGTTCTCGGTCCAGAGAAAATGTTATCATCATTGATCGTTGTGGGGAATTCCATAATGTCCCACTACTAGGCATTAGGGGAGGCATTACCTACAACCCTTGCTTGGCTCTGAGACAGTTTGGCTATGCCCGAAGGGATGGCCCTCATGATATGCTGATTCCATACTTGGTTTTTGACTTCGACAACGATGATCAAGGACTTCAACAAAGGTTTATCCGAGCTTGGAGAATGCCCAACAAAGTGGACAGTAAGACACTGGGACACAAGAATTCCACCCCCCTTGAGCCTTACCTCAAGTGGGTACGAACCCGCGCCCAGAGTCTTATGATGCCTTACCCCTACATTCTCCGTGATCAAAGAGCCTGTTATGGAAGGAGAGGTTCCATACACCCTCCTACATCCTGACATGCCAACATCACTTGAATATTTGCAAAGGAGTTGGATACAGCTCAAGGGAGAACGCGATACTTTTGAAGCCCAATTCTACGCCAGTGAGAAGAAGGTTTTGGAACTTACTCGCCAACTTCACGAAGAGCATAATCTTAACACCTACATAGCACCAAAGAGGATGCGCAACGTCTTTTTACATTAGAATTTTGTATTATTTTCCCCATGGGGAATTTATGTACTAACAAATTCTTCTTATTAATATGACGTGTGTTCTTTTTGTTTGCAACAAATTTGAATTTCTGAATCCTTGAATGCATTACATGAATACATCTCATTCATCATATGCATAAGCAGGTCTTCACACCAGGTTTCCTTATCTCTCTGCTGTTTATTTCAGCCAGATGGATGTAGAGCAGACGGTTAAAGACTTACAAGCGCAAAATTCACAGTTCCAGCAACTACTCATGACCTTGGCAAAGGGTCAGGAGGATCTCAAAACCTTGCTGGAGAAAGAAAAGGAGAAAAAGAAAAAGAAAAGAGTTGGTGTGGCTACTTTGGGTAGAAGATTTGAAGGCCAAGCTAGAAGGGTCCTTGATTTCCCCTCATCATCTGAGGAAGGGACAGGAAAGGGAGTTGCAGTGCAACCTGAGTCCGAGGAAGAAGAAGAAGAAAAGGATGAAGATTATTCTGAGCAACAGTACCCACCTGCAAAGGACAAGTACAAGAATCTGGAAGAACGTATGGCTGCCATGGAGGTGCAGAGGGTGCCTGGGCTGGACTTTGAAGATTTAGGGCTGGTCTCTGGGATTGTCATTCCCCCTAAATTCAAGGTGCCTATATTTGCTAGGTACGATGGTCTGTCTTGTCCAAAGATGCATCTGCGATCTTACGTCATAAAAATCCAACGGCATTCTTCTGATAAGGATTTGTGGGTCTATTTCTTCCAATATAGTCTTTCGGGGATGCAGTTGGATTGGTTTTACCAGCTAGAGAGGTCTGATGTACACAACTGGGAGGATTTGGCTGCTGCCTTCTACAGGCAATATCAATATAATGTAGATTTAGCACCAACCCGTACTCAATTATAGAGTATGGGCATGGTATCAAATGAAGGTTTCAAAGAGTATGCTCATAAATGGAGACACTTGGCTGGAAGGGTGAAACCACCTTTATCTAAGAGAGAACTTGTTGATCTGTTTTTGGGGACTCTATCAGGTCCATTTTTCAATCACCTGATAGGAAGTTCGTCTGTGGGTTTCACCGAGTTAATTCTGACTGGTGAAAGGCTTGAAGCAGGAATCAAGAGCGGAAAAATTCAAAAGGATGCATCTGCTTCTGCTTCCATCAAGAAGACCTTTCCAGCAAAGAAAGAGGTATCATCTGTCTATTCTCAAAGAACTCAAGGAAGAGTTGAGCGCCAGCCAACGGTGGGGGTAGTAATGATTCAGAAGTCTGCAGCTGATCAGCCCAGAAATGTTCAACCCAGAACCAACTAAGCAAGGGTGGAAAGGCCTGCATGACAATTCACTCGGATCAATATGACACCAGCTCAGGTTCTCCCTCATCTGTTTAAGTTAAACCTTGCAAGTTTGAAAGAGGCGCCGAAGAATCCGAATACATCTTCTCCTTACTACCATGCTAATGCCAAGTGTGTTTATCATTCTGACAGCCTGGGGCATGAAACCAACAATTGTTGGGCCCTCAAAAATAAAATCCAGGACTTGATATATGCTAAAGAGGTGGAATTCGACGCCCCTGAAAAGCTTAACGTGATCTCTGCTCCAATGCCAAAACATGGTCACAATGTCCATGTTGTTGAAGAGGATCTTTATGTTGTTACTGTTGATAATTTGATGACTCTGTTACCATTGATCAAGATGAATCTGTTGAAAGCCGGGATTTTCCCGGGCTATGAAGAAGATTGTCGTATTTGTTCCTCCTTACCAACCGACTGTCCGTTGTTGAAGTTAGGCATCCAACGCCTAATGGATAATCAAGAGATCCTTTTTGAGAAGACTCCTGTTACTCCAACTCATGTTAATGATGTTTCGATAATTACCATTTCCGCCAATCTTTCCAAGGTCTCCGAAAGACCTGTTAAGATTACATCTGATCCAAAGATTGTACCGCTGAAGATAACTATGTCGGGGCCTATCCCGTACAAGTCCAACAAATCAATACCGTGGAACTATGGGGGAGAGATCTTCTACCACGGTGTTAAGCAAATTGAATCAGTTGAAGAGAGTTCTAATGAAGATACTTCCGACATTGGAAACATTGCTGGAATGAGTAAAATCACCCGCAGTGGAAGAATTTTCTCTCTGGAGATTGCGCCAGCAAAGGCAATCTTCAGACCCTCATCCGCTCATAAGTTTACTCCTGCACCGATCAACATATCTGCAAGAACTCCAATTATTGAAGAAGTTATGACTCTTGTGGTTGTCCCCTCTGCTGTTGCTGATGATAGAGGAAAAGGGATCCAAGAAGAGCCTGTCATGACGAGGGCTTAGCCGTTGATCATCCCTGAAACCACTCAGAAAGAAATGGAAGAGATTTTGAAAATAATCAAGAAGAGTGATTATAATGTTGTAGAGCAACTGGGGCAAGCCCCTTCAAAAATCTCTATGATGGCCTTGCTCCTTTGTTCAGAAGCTCATGCCAAAGCTTTGATCAAATTCTTAAATACGACCCATGTGCCCCTGGAAACCTCCGCGGACCAGTTTCAAGAATGTGTAGCTACCCTAACAGCAGACAATGGTTTAGGGTTCTCCGACGCTGATCTAACAATCAAAGGGAGAAATCATAATGACGCCCTGCATGTCTCGGTGGAATGCAGAGGGACTACTCTGGCGCATGTTCTGGTGGACACTGGTTCATCGCTGAATGTCCTACCAAAGAAGGCATTGGATAGACTAGATTGTGAAGGTCTAACTTTGAAGCCCAACAACATCATTGTCAAAGCCTTTGATGGTTCTAAACGGATGGTCCACGGGGAGGTGGACATCCCAATTAAGGTGGGTACTGAAAATTTAAATTCCACATTTTATGTCATGGACATCCGTCCCTCCTACTCATGTTTGTTGGGAAGACCCTGGATTCATCATGTTGGAGCTGTTACTTCAACTCTGCACCAAAAGCTCAAATACCCTATTCAGGGGAAAATTGCGACTGTTCTCGGTGAGGAGGAAAACATGATAAGCCATCTTAATTCTTTCCTCTATGTGGAATTGAATGGTGAATTCATCGAAACCCCCTTTCAGCATTTTGAGGAGGTAGCTCAGGAAATTGCAGCAGTGCCTTCTGTACCCATCATTACCAAACCTGTGTCTCGAATGTCATCCCTTAAAGATGCGAAGGCTGTGATTGAAGAAGGAGGAAGCACAATTTGGGGGAAACTTCCTGATTTTCCTTACAAGTATGATAAATTTGGCTTGGGTTTCACTGTTGCTAGTCAGAAGGTTGTGCATCGCTCCCGGGCTGGAGGACCACCGGTGAAGATAACCCATCATGGAGTCAGTGCTTTGGAGGATGGTGAAGAGGAGAGCAACCTTGAAGACTAGATTTTCCCTACCGTTGAAGGAGGCTTGTGCAATTGGGAGGCAAAGGACTTTATTCCCATTACTTTCATCAATCAGTAATTTATCTTTCTAACATTTTTGTTGGTTTGTTATAATTCCTGTTGTACCCCAAAATTTGCCCTCCCATATTTCTCAAAACATCTCAAGAAAAATTCACAAGTCCAACCCGGTGCGTCATATTCAGGTGTTCTTTCGCCAAGATATCTCTGACAACGAATTCTCAAATTCAGGTTCGGCTCAAGAGATAATTCTTTAAAGAAGGTATCCGAATGTGCGAGTTTTCTTGAAGAAATATAGTGAAAAAGTGTGCTGAAAGTGCAGTTTTTACGCGCTAAAAAATTCATAACTTGAAGATCGTGACTCGTTTTGAACCCGTTCCGGTGGCCAAAATTCCGTCTTGACATTATCTACGTTTTCATCTCTCACGGCTGGAAGCCAATTTCAATCAGAAGGTCTTCAAAAATGTGGATTTATCAAGTATTTTCGCACAGAAAATTTGTGACAGAAGTTTATCTGCGTCATGTTCAGAAAATCATAACTTGGTCGATTTTCATCGTATCGAGCTGGTTCCGGTGCCAAAATTTCACAAATTGAGTTGGCTACATTTTCACAGAAGGTATTGAGTTCAAATGGTATTCAAAATGCCTTCGTTTTTTGCTCAGAGTGCGTGACACGCTGAAAATCCTGAATGCTGAATATTATTTCATCTGGGCCGAAACTTCGAAAATTCATAACTCGGTCAATTTTTATCGGATTGGGCTCATATTTTTACACAAGGTCCCTGACTCGTAGATCTACAACTTTGCTTTAAAATTCGAGACCAAATTATGCACCAATCAATACCACTTTTTTATTGAAGAACGTGTCAGAGTCGACACTGGAGCCCAAAATAAGTTTGTCTGAGCTGAAACTTCAAAAATTCATAACTAATTCACCGTTTATCCGATTGAGTCGATTTTCGGACAGGAGTTAGTTCTCGTTGCCGGCTACATTTTGTTTTCACATTTCAACTTCAAAAAATGCACTTAAGGCCCTGCGATTTAGCCTGGAAAGTGACGAATTCAAGTGAATATTGGAGGCCCAATTGCACATTCAAAGCCCATTTGCTTTACCCTAATTTCCATTATATAATCACCTTCTTTTCACACAAACCAGGGAGAGAAAAAAGAGAGGAGGAAAAGAGAGAAAAAACATTGCCACAACACTGTTAGAATATCAAACTCTTTCAAGAACCCTAAAACCTTGAAATCCTTATTACAAATCTCTCTCTCACTACAAACAAGCCATCTCAGTTACAAACCAACATCTTATTACTTCTTCAGTAAGGGTAAGGCTGGCTTGATCTCCATGATCCAAAGGGCATAAAAGCATTCATGTCACTACTTTTCCAGTAAGGGTAAGGTTGATTTGATCTCCATGATCAAAAGGGTATAACCATTCATACATGTCATATTGTGCCTAAACATTAAATTTCTTCATATATTGGCTTTATTTGCATTTTATGATTTTATTTAATGTGTTCGTGAGATTCAACACTGCAGATTTAGACAGGATCCCATGCAGGTTCATTAAGGAACGTTGAAGCCAAAAGCCAAATGGCCAAAAGCCAAAAGACAAATGGCCAAAAGCCAAAAGCTAAATGGCCACAGTAGAAAAACATATGCATGACACCAATACATGGCGAGACAGACATCCTGAGAAGATTAAGGAACGTTGAGGCTAAAACGCAAATGGCCAAAAGCCAAAATCCAAATGGCCAAAGTAGAACAACTTATGCATGATGAGGCCAGAACACAAATGGCCAAACCACTCCAATTCACCTCCAAAAAGGGGACAGAAACCCCCCAAGGTATTGTATTTTCTTTCTTTTCCTTATTTTATTTATTTCAATTATTTCTTTTTTTAATTAATTCCTTTAATTTAACTTATTTTCATAAAATATAAAAAATAGTAAAAAACAGAAAAGTCATAAAAATCAAAATATATTTCATTTAATTAATATTTTTTGTAAATAAATTTCACTAATAATTAATTATTTATTTTTATAAATCAAAATTGCATGTAAATAATTAGATTAATTTTAGGTTTAATTTTAACATGTTTTTCTTAATAAATAAAAAAAATTAGAATTAGGGTTAATATTTTAATTTCATTTAATCTTTCTCATAAAAATACATAAAAAACCATAAATACAAAAAACCTCAAAAAAAAATTTCTTTTTCTTTTTTAATTTCATTAATTTAATAATTTAATTTAATTTCATTAAAAAGGGTCTAACGCCCTCGTTTTCAATTTTAATTCCTATTCGCGCATTTTATTTATTTCTTTCTTTTAAATATTTATGTAATTCTCCCAAAGCCGTGTAATATTTATTTTTCGCACTTTATTTTATTTCTTTATTTACTTTCCGTCAAATCGGGTCCTGGATTTTAATTTTGGCGATGTGGACCCGCGCCTTTGTAATAGTTTAGAACTTTCAATTTCCGCATCTTTTTTAACTGTTAATTAAATCGCATGCAAGAATGAATGTCTAAATAAAAATAACGCGTAGATCACCCATGACATGACAAGACAAAAATAAATGAATCTGACACACAAATCACACACCACCCCTAGGGTACGCCTCACTGTTGCCTTGCCTCGAAAGGTGATCGTCGAGTAGAGGATGTCTTAGTAAGTCCTCATGATCCGGGAACCTGGCATGAGGGTAGCTTTTAAGGTGTCTTCCCATTGCTCTGGTGATCACCATGTCCCGAACCTTTGAATTGACCCGAACACCTCCAACGGTGGTGCTACCTACCTCTCAATGGTAGGATGGCACTACTTTAAAGGACATTTACACAGACGAATTCCTTAGAGTAAGTAGGTTCTCGTAGATACTTGCTCTAAATTTCAAAACAAATCAAAAAATACTTTTCGCACCGACACCTTTTCAAAAAGCTTTCGAAAGCAATTTTTCAAACACTCTTGAGGACCGATACAAGAGCCGAACTGGAATTTTCAAAGAAACTTTTTTTAAAACCCACAATTGAAAAGCAAACAAACCATTTTTGAAAACACAAATGAGCAAGTATCTAAGAGCCCATGGATAACCATGGATAGAAAGGGTGCTAACACCTTCCCTTTCTATAACCTACCTCCCGAACCGAGAGCAATCTCTATAAGGAATTTTTCTGTGCTATTGTCCTTTCCATTTGGAGAAAATAAAAGACGGTGGCGACTCTTGCTTCCGCGACATTTCGCGAACCAGCGTTAAACAGTCAGTTCCAGATCCACCGATCACAGAACTGGCGACTCTGCTGGGGATAAACTTTTAAAGTGAGGTGTACCTTAGGATTAAGATCACTGTGTTTTCAATTGTCTTCTTTGCTTGCTTTATTATTGTGGGTTGCTTGGGAGTTCTATAGATCCTAAACCCTGGATCTGGGGATACCTTCTTAGAAAGTAGCAACAAGGCTGTGAGGGAACTGTGCGGGGTATACCGACATGGTTGAAACAGTCTGCTACGTTGATGTGGCACTTTGGTGTGTACCGGTAACCCTTGAGTTCAGTCAAGGAGAGTACGGGGCCTCCGCGTGGTGTCATGAAGCATCAACAGACCTTAGGAACCTTAATTGAACTATCTTGGCCTCTTTAGGGTAGTGGGATAACTGACTTTGGTGCAGTCCGAGGTTGGTTGATACTCGATACTACACTCAATTGAGGGTTGCTTTCCTGGAATATTTCGGTCGCCAGTTCAGTGGCTAAATCGAAACGATGAACAGTGAAAGCAATCCCGTGATATTGGGACCCTTAGAACCCGGTTACTTCTAATAGGACAGGTTGAGCCCACCAACTTCAAGAGGGTAATACCTAGACCCCATGCTGGCCTGGACCCTAAGGGTTTCTCTTGTGTGACTTGTGTGCCTTCGTACTTGACTACTTGCATGCTTGTTATCTGACACTTGAGTTTTCTTGCAGGTTTGTTTATAGTCCTTAATAGGGACTCATAACAGGGTATACTAAGTTTCTTGCAGGTTTTGTTTATAGTCCTTAATTGGGACTCATAACAGGGTTTACCGAGTTTCTTGCAGGTTTTGTTTTTAGTCCTTAACTGGGACTCATGACAGGTTTTACTTGAGTTTCTTGCAGGTTTTGGTTTGCAGTCCTTAATTAGGACTCATAACAGGGTTTACCGAGTTTCTTGCAGGTTTTGTTTTTAGTCCTTAACTGGGACTCATGACAGGTTTTACTTGAGTTTCTTGCAGGTTCCTGTTTATAGTCCTTAATAAGGGCTCGTAACAGGGTTTATTCATATTACCCCATGCATCATGACATCATACCATTGCATACATCCTAACCCATTTCAAGGATCTCAAGGGCTTGTGATGCAGGTCATGATGAATCAAACATCTAGCAAGGGGAAAAGAGGGTTTATTTTCCTCTAGCCAAAGTTGTCAGGGGCTATGACCCACTTGATATGGTGAGCTCTGACTCTTGAAGAAGGTTCCCCTAACCATGGTTGTTTGGAAATCAAAACCAGACATGATGACTAAAGTCAGGGGCTATGACCCACTGGATATGGTGAGCCTTTGACCCTTGAGGAAGGACTCTCTACAATATGCAGTTCCTTCAATCAAGCTACCGGACCCAAATGCTAACAAATTTTCTTGTTTACCCCGCGAGGTCCTTGAAAACATCACATGCATGTCATACTCATCATTGCATAACAGGTATCCTTGTTGCAGGTCACTTACCTTTCCCGCTGTTTATTTCAGCAATGGCTTCCCAACAAGATAACCAGGACCTTCTTTCTCAAGAGACTCGGCTCGGGGAAATCCTCCTGAATTTATCCAAGGGGCAGGAGGAGTTGAGGACACTTCTCACAGGGACTTTGGTCAAGAACAATGCTGAGGACGACAAGGACGAACGGCTGAAACGTCTACAAGCTGAGATAGACACATTAAAAACCCAGATGCTGGGGCAAAGGGCCCTTATTCAAGGTTTAGCTCAGGAGCAAGGAGAGCTGAGGGCCATGATCAGTCAGCTTCCTCAAGGCATGAAGCAACCAGCCCAAATCAGGGATCAGGTCATGGAACAGCTTCCAAGAGGGCAAAGGTCGGGTCCAATGAATATACCTCTCCGAGTTGCTACTACTTCTCAGGTCCAACAACGATCTCGCCCAGAACAACGGGCTGATCAGAGCAAACCAGACAAGCCTAAAAGGCAGTTCACCAAGATCAACATGTCGCTGGATCAAGCACTACAACAAATGTTGAAGGCAGGGCTGATCACCTTAAGGGCTCCTCTCCGGAATCCAAACACTTCTGCTCCTAACTATCATCCCAATGATAGGTGCGCATACCATTATGATAGCCCGGGGCATACTACAAACAACTGCTGGCCTCTCAAAAACAAGATTCAAGACATGATCGACGCTGGAGAGATTCAGTTTGAAGTACCTGAGACTCCGAACATAATCACTGCTCCCTTGCCAAATCATGGCTAGGATTGAGAAATTTTTGTTCATTCGAATGTTCAAGTTGCAATTTTATTTTGTTCAAACATTTACTCATGTTAAACATTGTTATTTCATTAATGCATCGCATATGTCTATTCTGAAACAATATATTCGTATTCACTAAATGCAAATTATTTTCATATTTTTTCTGATGTCAACTCTTGATCTAAAATTCTAAGCCTCTTGAGGGAGGATGACGAAAACGATATCATAATCTACAGTATGCTTTTGAACAGACCCCGCTGATGAGGTACAGACATTGTTTCAATTCCTAAACACTGGAGTTATAAGGAAGATAATCTCTCGTCAACCCCTCTGAGCCAAAGAAGTAGGAGTTTTTCTTGTCGAAATTTAAAACCCTTAATCATAACCTGGGGCAGGGTAGTCTCTCAGTTGATCCAAGTGCATGACGAATGGCACCAAAGAGGTCCTTGCAAAACAAAAGACAGTGATGGTTCCGAACAATCATACAGATAGGCAGTCATTACTTCTCAAAATAAAAACCCAATAAGTCAAAACCCATGAAGGAGACTTACAAAACTGGGGCATCCCGCTGACTGTAATTCCAAAAAGGAAACAGCTCAGGCAAAAAAAAAATAGGGATAACAAAATCAAGAAAAAAAAGGTTATACAAACCCTCAACAAAAAAGGAATGACTGCCTATCCAGAATAAATCATCAATATCTGGACCATCATTGGAACATCAGCACAAAGACTCAAACAAGGTCTAACGCACGATCAACTGAGCTTAGGTTTGAAGAACATCACGAAGAGTGGGTGGGTACAAATATAATTTGAGCCTTTATCCTTTGTTTCTTAAACCGTGAACCAGGCCACGTTATAACCCTTAAAAGTCCTAGCTGAAGCACGGGTTAGTTCGAAAGCATACTGTTACGAAAGGTATCCTGACTCCTTAAGGCTTACGGTAAATAACGGAGTTGACATCACGTTTTACAAACATTCACTTGTTTTATGAAAAAGAATGCATTTTCAAAATCTTCAAGACAGACATAAGCTTTGCATTTTAACATAACTTTGTTTGCATATGACTTTTTGTTTGAACAGCATAGAAATTCGCACGACGAATGCCTAAATGAACAAGAGTACTTCCAATCAAGGGGCACGGCATGATCATTGTCCATAATCTGGGGCAGTCCGATCAAGATTCGGAGAATCTCTCAAAAGGCCAAATAGCCTGGGGCAAATCTCCGCCCGAGTCACTTGGGGCATTTCAGCAATAAATCTTGCCTGGTCAGAAATCTTCTGGTGGCATGACAAAACACTCCTAACAGGGGCAACTCCTTACATTCTGAGAGCATGGACATAGTCGAAAAAATACTACGCATAATCAAAGACCCGCTAGGTTGACATACCTAGGCAAAAATTAGGGCTTCCTGGTGAACCAAAAGGGTTCGGGCAAAATGAAGGGATGAAATGAAAAAAAATCTATACACCCGGCAAGTCGAAAACCTGAAAAGGCGGCTTGGGCAAAAAAGGGTATCCTGGTGGACTGAAAACCCGAAAGGGCGGTCCAGGCAAAAATTAGGGATCAAAGCGTACGACTATGTCCTGTCATCTCGTCACTTGCCTACCAGAAGAAGATTTGTCAATCGGCATTCATCAAACACCTTCACAAGTACTTTCTTCTCCAACAGAAACTGGGGCAATAATGAGTTGTCTAAATGATCTGGTTGCCCTGTCCACCGAGGTGCCAAGGTAAGTTCAGCTGAAGAATGCGACCAAGATACCTTCACTCCCTGCAGAGCGAACGCGTCTCCCCGGTTTTATTCAAAGGTTATTTCTCCACCAGAGCTTATAACTGGATTATCCTCAGCTAAAAGCCACGGAAAGATCGTCCTCGGTGAAGTCTTCTTATCCCCAGCGAAATCTATCAACACTTCCAACATAACAATGGTATCCCCAGCGAAGTTACCATCAATATTTCAGCAAAGTACCTCTTTCCCCACAGAATATTGTTCCCCAGCAAGATCGTTAGAGTACTTTTTCTCCCTGCAGAGTAATCCATTCGCCAAGTTTATCCCCAACGGAGTTATCTTCTCTTACCGGTATTCTTGCAACTATCATCCCCAGCGGAAGCGAAATCTATTCTTCAACATCAGCCCAGGAGCGACTTCCCGGCACCCGTCAAGGATTTACTTTCCTAGACGAAAAACATATATTCATAAACATCGCACTTCCATACATCATTATAGCATGCATAGACGCACCATATCTTACAAATCTCATTTATGTTGAGAACATCATTGCTTGGTTCATATCATGCATTGCATATGACTGACCTTTACCTTTCAGGAAAGATTCAGTTAAATTCTCAATCATATTTCAAGACCTAGACCGGTTCAGTTAAATCGACTCCAAAGATTTCTTATCCAGTCAAAGGCCTTCTCTAGTCAGTTAAATCGACCCCAAACATATTTTTCTGATAAAGACCCAGTTGAAGACATTTCAAGACCTAGACCGGTTCAGTTAATCGACCCTAAGATTCTCTGTTTCTTATCCAGTCCAAGGCCTTCTCTAGTCTAGTTAAATCGACCCCAAACAGATTTTTCTGATAAAGACTCAGTAGAAGTTATCCAAGGTTTTCCCAATAATTGCTATTGAGGTTGTAATCGCCTATGGTTCTCTCCCCGATACTGCGGAGATGATAATTCCATCCAAGGTTTTCCCAATAATTGCTATTGAGGTTGTAATCACCTATGGTTCTCTCCCCGATACTGCGGAGATGATAATTCCATCCAAGGTTTTCCCAATAATTGCTATTGAGGTTGTAATCGCCTATGGTTCTCTCCCCGATACTGCGGAGATGATAATTCCATCCAAGGTTTTCCCAATGATTGCTATTGAGATTGTAATTGCCTATGGTTCTCTCCCCGATACTGCGGAGATGATAATTCCATCCAAGGTTTTCTCAATGATTTCTATTGAGGTCGTAATCGCCTATGGTTCTCTCCCCGATCCTGTGGAGGTGGTAATCCCAAGATTCGCTCAACGATTGCTGTTGAAGTTGAAGTTATCCAAGATTCTCTCAATGTTTGCTGTTGAGGTTGTAGTCGCCTATGGTTCTCTCCCCGATACTGCGGAGGTAGTAATCATCCCAAGATTTTCTCAACGATTGCTGTTGAGGTTAAAGTCACCCAAGGTTCTCTCACCGTTCCTGTTGAGGTAGTAACCATCCCTGGTTCATTCATCACCGTTTGAAACTCCAGACCCAGCTCCTGTAACCAGTCAGGACACATCTACACAAAGAATTTGAAGACCAGTTCCCGCAGCATGTCAGGTACTCATTTTTCTTTTGCAGGTACGCAGGTTCTCGCTAAGGAATCTCTTATGCGATCAACATCCAGATGGCATCGGTAAGCCCATCCACCTTCCATCATCTCTTAGCATGGCATCTATAAGCCCATCATCCTATCCATCAATCTCCAAATGGCATCTATAAGCCCATTCCCATCATCACACTGCTACTATGTGAGTGCAAATTTCTAGGCACTCTAATGTTCAATCATCTTCTACCTTCGGATTACGAAAGGCACGTCAGGCAATCTGCATCCTCAGGTCTAAGAAGATTGAACAGGGGCAACTGTTGTACCCCAAAATTTGCCCTCCCATATTTCTCAAAACATCTCAAGAAAAATTCACAAGTCCAACCCGACGCGTCATATTCAGGTGTTCTTTCGCCAAGATATCTCTGACAACGAATTCTCAAATTCAGGTTCGGCTCAAGAGATAATTCTTTAAAGAAGGTATCCGAATGTGCGAGTTTTCTTGAAGAAATATAGTGAAAAAGTGTGCTGAAAGTGCAGTTTTTACGCGCTAAAAAATTCATAACTTGAAGATCGTGACTCGTTTTGAACCCGTTCCGGTGGCCAAAATTCCGTCTTGACATTATCTATGTTTTCATCTCTCACGGCTGGAAGCCAATTTCGATCAGAAGGTCTTCAAAAATGTGGATTTATCAAGTATTTTCGCACAGAAAATTTGTGACAGAAGTTTATCTGCGTCATGTTCAGAAAATCATAACTTGGTCGATTTTCATCGTATCGAGCTGGTTCTGGTGCCAAAATTTCACAAATTGAGTTGGCTACATTTTCAAAGAAGGTATTGAGTTCAAACGGTATTCAAAATGCCTTCGTTTTTTGCTCAGAGTGCATGACACGCTGAAAATCCTGAATGCTGAATATTATTTCATCTGGGCCGAAACTTCGAAAATTCATAACTCGGTCAATTTTTATCGGATTGGGCTCATATTTTTACACAAGGTCCCTGACTCGTAGATCTACAACTTTGCTTTAAAAGTCGAGACCAAATTATGCACCGATCAATACCAGTTTTTTATTGAAGAACGTGTCAGAGTCGACACTGGAGCCCAAAATAAGTTTGTCTGAGCTGAAACTTCAAAAATTCATAACTAATTCACCGTTTATCCGATTGAGTCGATTTTCGGACAGGAGTTAGTTCTCGATGCCGGCTACATTTTGTTTTCACATTTCAACTTCAAAAAATGCACTTAAGTCCCTGCGATTTAGCCTGGAAAGTGACGAATTCAAGTGAATATTGGAGGCCCAATTGCACATTCAAAGCCCATTTGCTTTACCCTAATTTCCATTATATAATCACCTTCTTTTCACACAAACCAGGGAGAGAAAAAAGAGAGGAGGAAAAGAGAGAAAAAACCTTGCCACAACACTGTTAGAATATCAAACTCTTTCAAGAACCCTAAAACCTTGAAATCCTTATTACAAATCCCTCTCTCACTACAAACAAGCCATCTCAGTTACAAACCAACATCTTATTACTTCTTCAGTAAGGGTAAGGCTGACTTGATCTCCATGATCCAAAGGGCATAAAAGCATTCATGTCACTACTTTTCCAGTAAGGTTAAGGTTGATTTGATCTCCATGATCAAAAGGGTATAACCATTCATACATGCCATATTGTGCCTAAACATTAAATTTCTTCATATATTGGCTTTATTTGCATTTTATGATTTTATTTAATGTGTTCGTGAGATTCAACACTGCAGATTTAGACAGGATCCCATGCAGGTTCATTAAGGAACGTTGAAGCCAAAAGCCAAATGGCCAAAAGCCAAAAGCCAAAAGCCAAATGGCCAAAAGCCAAAAGCTAAATGGCCACAGTAGAAAAACATATGCATGACACCAATACATGGCGAGACAGACATCCTGAGAAGATTAAGGAACGTTGAGGCCAAAACGCAAATGGCCAAAAGCCAAAAGCCAAATGGCCAAAGTAGAACAACTTATGCATGATGAGGCCAGAACACAAATGGCCAAACCACTCCAATTCACCTCCAAAAAGGGGACAGAAACCCCCCAAGGTATTGTATTTTCTTTCTTTTCCTTATTTTATTTATTTCAATTATTTCTTTTTTTAATTAATTCCTTTAATTTAACTTATTTTCATAAAATATAAAAAATAGTAAAAAACAGAAAAGTCATAAAAATCAAAATATATTTCATTTAATTAATATTTTTTGTAAATAAATTTCACTAATAATTAATTATTTATTTTTATAAATCAAAATTGCATGTAAATAATTATATTAATTTTAGGTTTAATTTTAACATGTTTTTCTTAATAAATAAAAAAAATTAGAATTAGGGTTAATATTTTAATTTCATTTAATCTTTCTCATAAAAATACATAAAAAACCATAAATACAAAAAACCTCAAAAAACAATTTCTTTTTCTTTTTTAATTTCATTAATTTAATAATTTAATTTAATTTCATTAAAAAGGGTCCAACGCCCTCGTTTTCAATTTTAATTCCTATTCGCGCATTTTATTTATTTCTTTCTTTTAAATATTTATGTAATTCTCCCAAAGCCGTGTAATATTTATTTTTCGCACTTTATTTTATTTCTTTATTTACTATCCGTCAAATCGGGTCCTGGATTTTAATTTTGGCGATGTGGACCCGCGCCTTTGTAATAGTTTAGAACTTTCAATTTCCGCATCTTTTTTAACTGTTAATTAAATCGAATGCAAGAATGAATGTCTAAATAAAAATATCGCGTAGATCACCCATGACATGACAAGACAAAAATAAATGAATCTGACACACAAATCACACACCACCCCTAGGGTACGCCTCACTGTTGCGTTGCCTCGAAAGGTGATCGTCGAGTAGAGGATGTCTTAGTAAGTCCTCATGATCCAGGAACCTGGCATGAGGGTAGCTTCTAAGGTGTCTTCTCATTGCTCTGGTGATCACCATGTCCCGAACCTTTGAATTGACCCGAACACCTCCAACGGTGGTGCTACCTACCTCTCAATGGTAGGATGGCACTACTTTAAAGGACATTTACACAGACAAATTCCTTAGGGTAGGTAGGTTCTCGTAGATACTTGCTCTAAATTTCAAAACAAATCAAAAAATACTTTTCGCACCGACACCTTTTCAAAAAGCTTTCGAAAGCAATTTTTCAAACACTCTTGAGGACCGATACAAGAGCCGAACTGGAATTTTCAAAGAAACTTTTTTTAAAACCCACAATTGAAAAGCAAACAAACCATTTTTGAAAACACAAATGAGCAAGTATCTAAGAGCCTATGGATAACCATGGATAGAAAGGGTGCTAACACCTTCCCTTTCTATAACCTACCTCCCGAACCGAGAGCAATCTCTATAAGGAATTTTTCTGTGCTTTTGTCCTTTCCATTTGGAGAAAATAAAAGACGGTGGCGACTCTTGCTTCTGTGACATTTCGCGAACCAGCGTTAAACAGTCAGTTCCAGATCCACCGATCACAATTCCTAAACAATTTGTACACTTTTTACCTTATGCCTTACCCGAGGCATATAGGTCCATTGGTAAGGGTTTGATTTTTCATCTTCATATGCCATTTTTAATGAATCATGGACGTTTTCATATATAAACTTTTGTGTTCATTTTCTTTCTTTTTTATATTTTATTTGTTTAAAGGTGTCTATCCCTTACACGCACCCACACTCACCAATGCAGGTACCCATCCATTCCGGATTCCATGGGTAACAATTCTGCTATGGCCTTCAGTGACTCTGAAGATCTGGTCTACCATGCCGAGTACGAAGGTGATGAAGACTGTGAAGTGCCTGGAGAATTGGCTAGACTGCTACAACAGGAAGAAAGGGCTATTCTACCTCACGAGGAGTTGTTAGACACAATCAATGTGGGAACATAGGAAGACAGAAAAGAAGTTAAAGTGGGTGCCAACCTGGAGCCAAATGTCAAAGAGCGTTTAGTTGAGCTGTTGAATGAACATGTTGAGATCTTCGCCTTGTCCTATAAAGACATGCCAAGACTGGATACAGATATTGTGGTTCACCGTCTCCCTACCAGAGAAGATTGTCCACCAATCAAACAGAAAGTCCGCCGAATGAGGCCCAATATGTCTGAAAAGATCAAAGATGAAGTGATGAAGCAGTTCAATGCTGGCTTTCTTGCTGTTACTTCCTATCCATAATGGGTTGCTAACATTGTGCCTGTGCCTAAGAAGGACGGCAAAGTCAGGATGTGCGTGGATTACAGAGACTTAAATAGGGCTAGCCCTAAAGATGACTTTCCACTACCGCACATTGACATCTTGGTTGATAATACAGCTCAACATAAGGTATTTTCTTTCATGGATGGATTTTCAGGGTACAACCAGATTAAAATGGCCCCTAAAGACATGGAGAAAACTACTTTTGTTACACAGTGGGGTACGTTATGTTATAAAGTGATGCCATTTGGACTGAAGAATGCCGGGGCAACCTATCAACGCGCCATGGTGGCCTTGTTTAATGACATGATACATCATGAGATGGAGGTCTACGTAGACGATATGATAGCTCGTTCACAAATAGAAGAAGAACACCTCGACCATCTGCAAAAGCTGTTTGTCAGGTTGAAAGAGTACAAGCTCAGACTGAACCCTAACAAGTGCGCTTTTGGAGTCAGGTCCGGTAAACTTTTGGGATTCATCGTCAGCAACAAAGGCATCGAGGTTGATCCTGCCAAAGTAAAAGCTATACAAGAAATGCCTGCCCCTCGCACTGAGAAGGAGGTTAGAGGTTTCTTGGGACGCGTAAACTACATTGCAAGGTTCATTTCTCACCTAACATCTACCTGTGAACCAATCTTCAAGCTGTTGAAGAAAGATCAGGTGGTTAAATGGAATGATGACTGTCAAGTTACTTTCGATAAAATCAAATAGTATTTGCTGGAACCTCCTATCTTGATGCCACCCGTCGAAGGAAGGCCTTTAATCATGTATCTGACCGTCCTGGAAAATTCAATGGGGTGCGTATTGGGCCAACATGACGAGTCTGGCCGAAAAGAGCATGCCATTTATTACCTTAGAAAAAAGTTTACCGACTGTGAGACCCGATACTCACTGCTCGAGAAAACTTGCTGCACTTTGGTATGGGCTGCTCTCCGGCTAAGGCAGTATATGTTGACTCATACCACTTTGCTGATCTCTAAGATGGATCCGATCAAGTACATCTTCGAGAAGCCTGCTTTATTTGGAAGAATAGCTAGATGGAAAATGATCCTCACCGAATATGATATACAGTACATGACCCAAAAAGCTATAAAGGGGAGTGTGCTAGCCGATCATCTGGCCCATCAAGCTGTCGAAGATTACCAATCCATGAGGTTCGACTTCCCCGACGAGGATATCATGACTTTGAGCAACATTGAAGAGAACAGACCGTATGACGGACCTGAACAAGGATCCCGATGGACCCTGTACTTTGATGGTGCCTCTAACTCACTTGGAAACGGTATCGGCGCGGTACTTATCTCTCCCGAAGGTTGCCATACACCTTTCACCGCCAGACTCTACTTCAGCTGCACCAACAACATGGCCGAGTATAAAGCTTGTATCTTTGGTCTCAAAGCTGCCATTGACTTGGGAATCAAATCTTTGATTGTATTTGGGGAGTACGCTTTGGTTGTCAGTCAAATCAAAGGAGAGTGGGATACTAAACATCCTAATCTCATCCCATACAAAGAACATGTATTGACATTGCTACCTCATTTCGAGCAGATTACCTTCGAGCACTTCCCGCGAGAAGAAAATCAGCTAGCAGATGCTCTAGCTACAATGTCCTCCATGTTTAAACTTAACTGGGATAATGAGGCTCCCAAGATCACCATTGAGCGGATGGACGAACCTGCACATTGTCACGAGATTAATAGCAAAGAAGTAGTGGACCGACCATGGTTTCATGACGTCAAAAGGTATCTCGAAGCACAAGAATACCCTGAAGGAGCTTCAGTCAACGACAAAAAGTTCATGAGGAGGTTCTAAGCTAAGTTCTTCTTGAGCAATGGTATCTTATACAAGCGCAATCATGATTGCATTCTGCTCTGTTGTGTGGACAAGGTTGAAGCTGAACAGATCATGGCCGAATTGCACAAGGGTACATTTGGCACCCATTCGAGCGGTCATACGATGGCTAAGAAGATTCTACGGGCAGGCTATTACTGGTCTACCATGGAAGCTGACTGTCATCAACATTCCCGTACTTGTCACAAATGCCAAATCTATGCAGACAAGGTACACATAACTCCAATTCCTCTCAATGTCTTAACAGCTCCTTGGCCGTTTGCTATGTGGGGAATCGACATGATTGGAGAGATCAAGCCTACGACATCCAATGGGCACCGCTTCATCTTGGTAGCCATTAATTACTTTACCAAGTGGGTTGAAGCAACCTCCTTCGCCTCTGTTAAAAAGAATGTGGTTGCCCGCTTCATCAAGAAGAACCTTATTTGCCGGTATGGTATCCCCGACAGGATCATCACTGACAATGGTACAAATTTGAACAATACTATGATCACTGCTCTGTGCGAGCAGTTCAAGATTCAACATCACAATTCATCTCCCTATCGGCCTAAGATGAACGGTGTTGTCGAAGCTGCGAACAAAAATATCAAGAAGATCATTCAAAAGATGACAATCACCTACAAGGACTGGCATGAGATGTTTTCGTTTGCTCTGCACGGGTACCGTACCACGGCACAAACATCAACTGGGGAAACACCCTTTTCTTTGGTATACGACATGGAAGCTGTTTTGCCTATCGAGGTTCAGATTCCCTCCTTGAGAATCATGAAGGACGCTGGTTTGAGTGAAGACGATTGGATTTAGACCCGGCTTGATCAACTGAACTTGATTGACGAAAAGCGACTTACTGCTGTTTGCCATGTTCAGGCGTATCAGAAATGAATGATCAAGGCTTTCAACAAGAAAGTCAGGCGCCAGGTATATCAAGTCGGGGATCTTGTAATCAAGCGGATCATCTTGCCGCAAAGTGATCCCAGGGGAAAGTGGACTCCTACTTACGAAGGACCATTGTGATTAAAAACATCTTTTCTGGTGGGGCAATGATCCTGAACACCATGGACAGCGATGACCTGCCGCACCCTGCGAACACAGACATAGTCAAAAGATACTACGCATAAACCGACCCGACAAGTTAAAAACCCGAAAGGGCGACTTGGGAAAAAATGGGCATCCCGGTGAATCGAAAACCCGAAAGGGAGGTTCAGGAAAAAATTAGGGATAAAATAAAAAAAAATATGTACACCCGGCAAGTCGAAAACACGAAAGGTAGACTTGGGCAAAAAAGGGTTTCCCGGTGGACTGAAAACCCGAAAGGGCAGTCCAGGCAAAAGTTAGGGAATTAAAGCGTATGACTATGTCTCGTTGGATCACTTTAAGGATAATCTCTTCACCAGACAAGCTCCTGGCTTCTGATCAATGCAGTCATCTTCGGACGAAGCAGCGAATAGACAAGATATCCAGAGTTACGAAGGCTATAGCAGAATGGGAACCCCATGGAATTTTACACATAGCCATCTTTCTTTGTATAAATTTTTCTCTATTTTTTATGACAACATTCTCTTACTAGGATGTCTGTCTCCTTTGTACAAAATACTTACACAAAGTTAATACAAAGATACTTCAAAGTGCAGAAAACTATTTGCCTTTTCCTTTTTCTTTACACTTATGTTTTATTTGAAAACTCCAATGGTTTATTAAATAAGCATATGCATTTGAATATAATCACTGTTTACAAATAAACGAAATGTGAAAGAATAATTACTGACAGGTTGAAAGGATAGGAAAACGTCTTTAGGCTATTCCAAGAGAGACCCCATGCAGTACATCATCTGGATCCCCAGCGGAGCTAAACCTTGAAAAACATATCTCCAACGGAATTAAAATTCAAAATCCTCGCCAGAATCGAAACTTCAAACTCCCAATCCCCGGCAGAGTCATATTTCAAACCTTTAATTCTCATTAGAGTTAAAATCCTCAGCGAAGCAAAAACTTTGGGTCATAAATCCCCAACAAAGATGAAACCTTCTTCCCCAGTGAAGTCAAATTTCCAACTACCAGTCTACAACGGAAACCATCCAGTTTCTCTAGACTCCCCAGCAAGTTATCTTAAAATCTGAGAAATCCCCCCAAATAACAGTTAACTTTTATCCCCAACTAAGGATAATTCCCCAGTAGATTGGCATACAACCCAAACTCCTGAACCTTTTTCCAAACAGGAATAAGCCTATTCCCCACAGAGTTCTGAATCCCCATCAGAATGAAGATTCTCATTCTTAACTCTCCAGTTTGAAGTCTCCAGGGATTTATTTTCCCCTAGCAGATTGAAGATCCTCAGTCTGGATTTCCCAGTAAAGTTACTTGAGTATCCATGACTCCCCAGCGTGAGCTTGTCAGAATTTTTAATCCCCTACAGATCGAAGATTCTCATTCTCACTTCTCCAGTAAAGCCTCCAAGGTTTCAATTCCCCAGAAGATTGAAGTTTGTCATCTTATTCTCCACAGAAGCCATCAGAGTTTTCCTTATTCTACAACAGATCAAGGTTTTCTTTTGTCTGATCCCCAGTAGAGGTCTTCAGAGTTTCCCTATTCCCCAGCCGAGTAAGGATTCCCATTGGTGTACTCCCCATCTATAGTCATCAAAGTTGTTTGAATTCCCTAAGTAGGTTTCTCAAGCAGACTTAATGGATTCCCACATCGCTGCAGAGTTTGTCAAAGTTCTTGTTAACCCTCACAAGTTGCCAAGGATTTTTTATCCCCAACAGTGGTCCAATGATTTCTCATCTTCAGCAATCAAAGATTTTGAATCTCCAGCAGTGGTCATGGATTTATTCTCCCCAACAGCAGTCAAGGATTTTATTATCTCCCGCTATCAAGGATTTATTTTCCTCAGCAAGACAGCTAATCAGCTTACATGCACATACATTACATTCATATATCATAAACATTGATAAGACACATTTTATTGCATCATACATGTCATGCAACATAACTTTGTGTTTCAGCTAACATTTTACCCTTTTTAGGATAAGATTAAAAGCTACCTTTAACAAATATTCAAAGATTTCAGATACAGTACAGATACACTCCAGACGCGAAAGTCATTCTGTTGCTCATTCAGATCTCTTATTCAAATACAGTATGGATACACCCCAGACACGGAGGTCATTCTATTACTCATTCGAAATTCAAAGTCAAGATACAGTACGGATACACACCAGACACGGATGCTATTCTGCCACTCGTTCATACTTTAACAATCAGATACAGACTAGATACGTTCCAGACCCGAAAGCCATTCTATTTCTCATTCAGATTCAACTATCAACTTCAAGCTCAGATACACTCCAAGACATAGAAGTCATTCTGCTGCCTTTTCAAATCCCAGTTAAAGTACATATACACTCTAGACACGGAAGTCATTCTGCTACTCATATAGATCTCAACTACAGATACAGTCCAGATACGCACCAGACACGGTTTCCATTCTGTCACTCATTCAAACATTTCCCCAGCCCAAAGATGCTCCATACATGGATGTCATTCTGTCGCTTATTCATATTTCAGATTCAGATACAATACGGATACACTCCAGACATGGAAATCATTCTGTTATTCATTCAGAATCAAATACAGTTACAGCTCGGATACGCTCCAGAAATGGACGCCATTCCATTGCTCATACAAATTCAATCTCCAGATACAACTCAGATACGTTCCAGAAACGGATACCATTCTGATGTTCATTCTCCTGATTTTCAACAAAAATTTTGGATGGCATCTTTGAGCCCATCTCCAGCAAGATTCTATCATCTCCAAATGGCATCTTTAAGCCCATTTCTTAAACTACATATTGACGGGTGCAAATTTACGGGCACTCTAGTGTCCAATTCTCTTTTACCTTTGAGTCACGAAAGGAAAACTCGTCAATCTAACTCTTCAGGTTCAAGAAGATTGAACAGGGGAAGCTGTTGTACCCAAAAATTTTCCCTCTCGTTTTGTCAAGATTTCCCCTCACAAGACTCTTTGGACTCCAGACAGAATTAAGGTTTGCTCTGCCCAAGACAACTCCTTACACTATTGACCTGAAATTAGGGTTTGAGTTTGCACAGGGATTTTTGGACTTCCAATGCTCAAAATGATTTTCATACTTCATGTTGGACTTATAAGATTTCCCATACCAAGTTTCAAGCCTTGAATCAAATTTTTGTCCAGTCAATTGGACAGTTGACCTAGAAATCAGTTGTATTGGGGAAAAAGTCAACTGGGGCCAATTTACAGTCAAACCTCATGATTTTTTGATCCACATCAACATTATAGGCTCACATGAACAATTTGATCAAGTTTAGACCACAACTCCTCAATAAATTTGATCAGATCATCAAAAGGGCAAAATGGTCATTTTTAGGGTTTTGACTGCACAAGGGCAATTTCTGATTTTTCACCTAGCCAATGGAAAATTGGGTTCAAGCATGGATTCAAGGACTCAATGGCATCATCTTGAGCTATTCACAAGGTTCAAAAGATCTTAAAAGCATTGGATTGACAAATGAATTTTCCAGTCAACTAATCAAAAATCCACTGTACACTGAAAAGTCAAACTTTGACTTTTTGGTCAAAATCAAGTGCCAAGGGTCATTTTTCATCAAGATGTGTCAAAACATGAAACTTGTTCATCAAGAAACTTAAATTTGCAAATTAGGGTTTTAAAATGAAATTTTTCATAACTTAGAAATTTTCAAAGTTATGAAATTTTCTCATTTTTTCCCAACTTTGCCCAACTTTTTCTCCATGATGCAATTGGATTCAAACAAAACTTACAACATGAAAGTTTTAGTCCTCCACAAAATATACAACTTTGATTAACAAAGTTTTCCAAAAAGATGTTTGGATCTCAAGTTATGATTTTTGGAATAAGGGTCCAAAAACTTTCTAACTTAGTGAAATTTTGCCCTAGTTTAGGCAGGATTTTGACCTATCTTCATGGCAATTTTTCACATAGTTCCACTTGTAATCTAAAAATTCATTTCAAAGATGGATTGTAGAGTATGTTACATGCTTTACAAAATGTCCAAGAACTCTCTAAAATCATTTATGGTTAGGGAGAATCGAAGGTTTGAATTTGGGAAATTATCACTTTGATTCATGGCATTTTCATGTTGACACAAGTTGCAAAATCTGTCCAACTTTGCTTGTACTTGAATATAGGTCTCTAAACCCTTCCACACTCAAAAATTGAATGCAAACTCAGTGGATTAAGGCATTGTTCTAATCAATGGAAGTTTACACAAGGGTTTAATCTATTTTTGGCAAAAAGGAAATAATGCTATTTTCATAAAGCACAACTTTGTGCATTTTGTTTCTCTTGAGCATTGAACCATTCTTTCACAGCAAACAAAGTTCACAAAGATAGGGAAAAGTATACCAACTCTTGGCAGACCCTAAGCTAGATGGTACAGCCCTTTGCATTGTCATTTCACACTTTTCTTAAAAGCCAAGTCAACTTGCAAAAACAAAGAGAACTCTTGTATCTGATATAACCAACTCTTGTAACCATTCCAAACAAGTTTTGCATATTGCCTTAAGTCAGAAGCACGAGCTATCCACTTCCCAAGCCTTCCAAAACACCATCTTCTTGCAAAACAGGGCAGCTTCTGCAGTTGCACCTCCATCTCACAAACCACTCGTGCGTTTTGCCCCAAACCTCTTCCAACACACTCCATACAATCCATCTAAGCTATCCCAACCATTGGCCAGTGACTGTAACTCCATTTACAAGCTTCACCATTTTTAAATTCTGCTTGTGTAGGTTGACTTCTACAGGCTCATTCAAGCACATTCAAAGCAAACTAAGCATTGGGGAAGGTCAGAGGAAGTTCAAGCAAGCTACCAAGCATCTCAGGCCTCATTGAAAACCTCCACATTACCACAGTTGAGTTCAACTGAAGCAGGTATTTTCCAACTTTCTATCTCTCTATTTAGGAATCATTAGGCTTAGGTTTGTGAATAAAAAATGTAGTACTCATCACCCTTAAGCTGTACATGTGCATATATTTCATTTAAGTTAATTGTGTTGAGAGAATTTGATTGATGAACTTTCTGAAAAAGTTAGGTTAGAAATTAGGGTCAGAGAAATTCTCTCTGGTCTTTGAGAGTTAGATTAAGTTTTTTACATGGTTAGAATCGTGTGATTATGCTCTATAACTTTCGTGTTACAAGTTTTTGTTTTTAAGCACTGAAATAGGAGATACGAAGTTGTACATAGGGCACGCGTTTTTTTGATTCAAAGGTTGAAGACGAAGGCAAGTCTGGGCTGGGCCTGGCTTGTTCATGCTTTTTGCACCCCTAGCCTTACTGTTTACACCCCCTTGGCCCATTGTTTTATATTTTTATATTTTTTTCATTTTCTTTTTAGTTTCTGATTTTATTTTATTTTTCTTAAACTTTAAAAATACCAAAAACATTTTCATAAATTTTCACATTTTATTTTATTATTTTTATTATTTTTTAGACATAGAAATAATTATTAAATAATATATGCATTTATTTTCTTTAATAAAAACTTGTAAATACTACAAAAAACATTATATTATATTTTTAGTATTTATATATACTTAAATAATATTTTTTCTGACATATTTTTATTGTTTTAATATTTGTATATATTTTATTTATTTTATTATACATAAATAAATAATACATAATATATATATATATATATATATATATATATATATATATATATATATATATATATATATATATATATATATATATATATATATATATATATATATATATATATATATATATATATATATATATATATATATATATATATATATATATATATATATATATATATATATATATATATATATATATATATATATATATATATATATATATATATATATATATATATATATATATATATATATATATATATATATATATATATATATATATATATATATATATATATATATATATATATATATATATATATATATATATATATATATATATATATATATATATATATTCTTAAAGCAAATTAGGGTTTTCACCCTTAATAAAAATAACCTTTTATTTTGTTATTTTTAATGCATTAAATATTTTATTTTTACATATATAAAAATAATACAAAAAATATTTTTGCATATTTATAATATATTGTATATTTATTTAATTGTCTATTTAAATATTGCTTATTTATTTATTTGCAAAGAATTCAATTTGGTTGTAATAGTTGATTTAGGGTTTTATATTTTCTTGCAAATAATCCCCTATTCAAAATTGTATCCCCCTCCCATATCATTGTTGTAATAGCTTAGATTACTTTTACACATTGATTGCTTTCAAATATGCCATGATAGAGATTAGGGTTTGTATGCAATATCCAAAATCAAAACAAATAGCTAGACCTAATGCAAGACATAAAAGCATGTAAATTGACAACACAATGCACACATGCACCCCTAGGGTTTCATCCACTTGTTGCCTTTAAAATGGCCATGGTATGCATGTTGAATATCTTGGCAAAACAAAAACAAAACAAAAGATCATAGTCCCTCGATAATGCTATCTTAGTTGCCTATACAAAATGATCTAGTCCCTCAAACAAAAAACTTGCTAAGATATTTAGCACAATTGCTATCATGGTCAATACGATGACCCGCGCCTGTCCCGTTTAACATCCAAACACAAGTTTGTTTACCAAATGAAATGGTAAAAAAACAATGTGAAAGGGTTAAAAATGTGTAGGAAAGATCTTTGAGTAGATAGGGTAGACAACTTTTAGTTACTTGATCAAACTTGCAAACATCCTTGCTATTTTTAAAACACATCACAACACAATTTCAAAATATTTCCCAAAACAAACTTTCAAACATTGAAACATTTTTCAAAAGACAAAACACCTTTGTATACATTCAAATAAGAATCATTACAAAGGTTGCCACAATGATGGCCTCTTTTCAAAATACTTTCAAAACCACACACAAAAGCACCATTTCAAACAATTGAAAAGCAAAAGCAAGTGATCTAAAACAAGTAACTAAGAGCCCATGGGAAACCATGGATAAAAAGGGTGCTAGCACCTTCCCTTTTCATAATCTACCCCCCAAACCCAAGAAAACATCTCAAAGGTCTTTCCTGTGCTTTTTGACCTTTCCTTTGGATAAATAAAAAGTCGGTAGCGACTATTGCTAAACCGAAACATTTGCAAACACAAACGTAAAACCTCAAGTCAGTTCTCCCACCGCATCACACCATCTTTAAAAGAAAATAAAATGTAAAAGAAAAACAATGGGCACAAAAGTTTGTATGCGAAAAACGTCCATGATTCATTGAATGTCATATGAAGATGAAATAATAACCCTTACAAATGGACCATTATGCCTCGGGCAAGACACAAGGTTTTAAGAGTGCGAATTGTTTTTGAATATTACATATCCAACAAAATGTAAAAGGTAAATTACTGAGGGATGAACGTTATTAGGATGAAGTCTCTGGCCTCCCAATTGCGGAGTCCTCCATTGACAGTCAGAAAGATCCAATCCTCCAAGCTGTAATCCTTTTCACCATCTTCTACCGCATTGATCTCTCGGTTGCTAATCTTCAAGGGTGGTCCTCCAGCACGGGCATGGCGTACATCCTTTTGAGCACTTGAAGTGAAACCTAAGCCAAACTTATCAGACTTGTACGAGATATCTGGAAGTTGCCCCCAGATGGTGCATCCACCTTCTTCTACTACTGCCTTGGCGTCCTTCATAGATGACATCCGGAGTGGAGGTCTTGTAATCTTGGGAATCTGGCACACAACTTTGGTTACTGCTACCTATTGGGGGACCTCTTCGAAGTGTTGAAAAGGAGTTTCAATGAACTCGTCGTCCAATTCCACATACCTGAAGGAATTGAGATGGCTAATCATATATTCTTCCTCTCCGTGGATAGTGATAATCTTTCCTTGAACCAGATACTTCAACATCTGGTTCAATGTAGAGGTAACAACGCCCGTATTATGGATCCATGACCGTCCTAGCAGACAAGAGTAAGAGGGGCGGATGTCCATTACATAAAAGGTTGAATTGAACGTTTGAGTCCTAACCTTTATGGGGATATCCACCTCCCCATGTACCATCCTCTTCGAGCCATCAAATGCCCTTATGACTATGTTACTTGGCGTTAACGTCAATCCTTCGCAGTCCAATCTATCGAGAGCTTTCTTTGGTAAAACATTCAAAGATGAGCCAGTGTCCACCAAGACATGGGCCAAAGTTGTGCCTCTACATTCCACAGAGACATGTAATGCCTCGTTGTGCTTTCTTCCCCTTGGTGTCAAATCAACATCCGAGAAGCTTAGGCCGTTATCCGCTGTCAAGGTGGCCACACAATCTTGAAATTGATCAGCAGACGTCTCTTGAGGCACATGGGCTGTCTTTAGGAACTTCACCAAGGCTTTCGCATGTGCCTCAGAACACAGTAGCAATGCCAGCACATAGATTTTTGGAGGGAGTTTTCCCCAACTGTTCAACTACATCGTAGTCGCTCCTTTTTATAATTTTTAGGATCTCCTCCATTTCTTTGGATGTCTCAGGGATAGTCAGTGGTTGAGCCTTCGTCCGGACAGACTCTACTTGAATACTTTTTCTTCGAGTTTCAGCAGTAGGAGTGTTGGTAGGAATGACAACAGGGGTTATAACGACTTCATCAATAGGAGCACTTGCTGAGATGATTATGGGTAAGGAAGTAACCTTTGGAGCAGCAACGGGTCCAAAAACTGCCTTTGGGGGGGCAATTTCTTGAGAAAAGATCCTACCGCTTCGGGTAATTTTACTAGTTCTGACAATATTGCTGATGTCATAATCTTCTTCTTCGGAATTTATCTCTTCAGCGGTCAGCCCATCTTGTTTGATGCCATGGTAATAAATGTCCCCACCATAATTCCACGGCACAGTTTTGTCTGATTCATATGGGACTGGCCCCGGCATTGTGATTATTAGAGGAGTATTTTTCGGAACCGATGTAATTCTAACGGGTCTTTTGGGGACCCTGGAAGAATTGGCGGAGATGGTAATGATTGAAACATCTTTAATAGGAACAGGTGAAATAGGAGTACTTTCAAATAGAATCTCTTTGTTGTCTATCAATCGCTGAATGCCTGTTTTCAACAAAGGGCAATCAGTTGGTAAGGATAAGCAGAGGTGGCAATCTTCATTACAACCCGGGAATACACCGGCTTTCAACAAGTTTATCTTAATGATTAGGAATGGAGTCAGGAGTTCATCAACTATGGTAACAAACAAATCTTCTTCAATAGCATTGGTGTTATGACCATGTATGGGCATAGGAGCGGAAATAACATTTGGTTTCTAGGAAGCATCAAACTCAATTTCTTTTGCTTCAATGAGGTCTTGTATCTTGTTCTTCAAGACCCAATAGTTATTGGTATCGTGACCCAGACTTTCGGATTGATATACGCAACGGGCATTGGGGTGATAATGAGGGGACACTGTGTTGGGGTTTTTTGGAGCTTCTTTCAAGGTGGCCAAATTGGATTTCAGAAGATGTGGTATATTTGAGACAGAGTCATATTGATTCTGGTAAATTGCTTGACTTCCCTTTCCACCCTTGGTTGATTGCTTCTTTGTTGATCAGATGTAGGCTTTGGAATCATAACAGCCCCTGCCATTGGTCGGCGTTCGGCTCTCCCTTGGTTCCTTTATGGATATACATCAGCTACTTCTTTCTTCCCAATAAAAGGCTTCCTCACAACTTTAGAAGAAGATGAATCCTTATGAATCTTTCCAGTTTTTATGCCAGATTCCACCCTTTCTTCGGTTAATATTAACTCAGTAAATCCTGCAGATGAGCTCCCAATCAAATGGTTGAAGAAGGGGCCCCATAAAGTGCCTATGAACATGTCCACCAACTCCCTTTCAGACAGTGGGGGTTGAACTCTTCCATCCAGATCTCCATTTCTGCACGTAATCCTTGAAACCCTCATTGGAAGCCATAGCCATACTCTGAAGTTGAGTATGGGTAGGCGCCAAATCAGCATTATATTGATATTGCTTGTAGAAAGCTGCGGCAAGATCTTCCCAATTATGGACGTTGGCTCTTTCTAGTTGGTAAAACCAGTCGAGTTGTTTTCCAGATAGACTATCTTGGAAAAAATGCACCCACAAGTCTTTATCAGCGGAGTGTGGTTGGATCTTTCTCACATATGATCGGAGGTGCATCTTAGGACATGACACTCCATCATATTTTGTGAACAAAGGCACTTTAAATTTTGGAGGAATCACAATTCCTGACACTAGTCCTAATTCTTCAAAGTCTAGGCCTGACACCTTTTGTATTTCCATAGCGCTCAAACGCTCTTCAAGATGTCTGTACTTATCATCAGCTGGAGGATATTGTTCCTCAGAGTAGTCTTCCTCTTCTTCATCCTCTTCATATTCTGACGGGACCACTGTTTCCTTTCCTTTCCCTTCTCCTTCACCGAATTTTGTTGCAAAGTTCAAGGTTCTTCTAGTCTGCCCCTGAAATCTTCTCCCCATGTTTAAAACCCCGGTGACCTTCTTTGTTTTCTTCTTCCTTTCCTCAGCCAACAAAGTCTTCAACTCTTCTTTCCCCTTGTCTAGGGTCATGAGCAACTATTGAAACTGCGTGTTCTGAGCTTGGAGGTCTTTGACTGTTTGTTCGAGATCAATCTTACTGAAATAAACAGTAGAGAGATGAGGAAACTTGTTGCAAAAGACCTGTTTATGTTATGATGAATGATATGTGCATATGTAATGTTTTTAAGGATTTCAAAGATTCAAGTTTGTTTTAGACAAAAAGAAAACACACGTTATATTAATAAGATAAAGTTTGAGTACATTAATGCCCCTTGGACAAAATAATACAAAACTCTAAGATAAAAAGTAGTGCGCATCCTCTTTGGTGAAATGTAGGCATTTAGAGTCTTCTCCTCGTGAAGTAGCCTGGTGAGTTCCAAAACTTTCTTCTTGCTTGCATAGAATTGGGCTTCGAAAGTATCTCGCTCTCCTTTGAGCTGTATCCAATCCCTTTGTAGGTCTTCAAGAGAAGTGGGCATGCCAGGGTGTAGGATAGTGTATGGAACTTCTCCCTCCTTAACAGGCTCAATGATCACCAGAAGGATGGAAGGATAAGGCATCATAAGACTTTGAGCGCAGGTTCGTACCCATTTGAGGTAAGGCTCAATAGGGATGGAATTCTTGTTCCCCAAAGTCCTGCTATCCACCTTGTTTAGCATCCTCCAAGCTTGGATGAATTTATGGCGAAGACCTTGATCATCGTTGTCGTAGTCAAATACCAAACCTTGAATCAGCATCTCGTGCAGGCCATCCCTACGGGCGTAACCAAACTGTCTTAGAGCTAAACATGGGTTATAGGTGATGCTTCCCCTAATTACAAGTAGAGGGACATTAGGGAATTCCCCACAACGGTCAACGATGATAACATTCTCTTTGGATCGGGAGCACCAATGAATATCTGAATGTTTGAGCGTCATTAACCTTTGTGACCACCTTGAACCTTGCTCATTCTTTAAGACTGATTGGGGAAGATGAGAAATAAACCATCTTGCCAGGAGAGGAGTGCATCACATAAGGACACCTCTTTTCCTCATCGTGCGAGTGTGAAAAAAGTGTAGGATATCCCCTAGCAATGTAGGCACCGGGTTGCATGACATGAATATCTTGACGGTGTTGACATCTATGAGTTGGTCAGGATTGGGAAATAAGACCACAATTTCCTCAAAGGTTTGCAAGTCTAAGGAATTACAACAACTTTGGGCTTTCTCAAATAGGAACTTTGCTAAGAAGCCTTTGACAACACTTCTAGTTTCTTAATGAGTTGTGACATCAGATGAGTGCAAGTGCAGAGCTTGGGCAATCTCTTCTGCCTTTGGGTCTCTTTCCATACCGTTGAAAGGTAATTGATTGAGAATGGGAATTCTCAAGAGTTGAGAGAATTCTTCCAAAGTAGGCACAAGCTGATAGTCGGGAAATGTGAAGTAATGGTGCAAAGGATCAAAGAACTGAAAGAGCACCTTCATCATATCCTCATCTGTGTTGGAGGTGAACAAGTTGAGTAGACGACCATGTCTCTCAGTGAATGGAGAGTTCTCGGGGATCCTTGAAGCTATCTCCTTAAGTTGTGGAGGAATTCTTACAAGGTTGATTTGGATAGTTTTCCTGCGAAGCGAATCCATATCCTACAAAACAAGAACAAAGATGAATCTAAAAAATCCTTGAAATGGTTAGTAGATGTATGTGATGTTCATGATGTCCATGATGTTATGTACAAGTATGCATATAAAAGCAAAGCAAACAAGTTCTTAGTTTAGGATTGCATGGAGTTTTATAGGTAAGTACCCTCTTGAAGTTTAGTTGGCTCAAACCTGTCCTAGTAATAATAACTGGGTTCTAAGGAGCTCAATATCACTGGATTGTTTCCTTGGTCACTCTTTCAGCTCAAGCCTCTTTAATGGCGACCGAAATATCCCAATAAACCAACCCTCAATGAGTGTAGTATCGAGTATCTACCAACTTCGGACTGCACCGAAGCCAGTCATCTCACTACATCCTAAAGGACAAATTGGTCAAGTAAGGGTTCTAGAAGTTCATTAGTGCTTTATGACATCACTCAGTGGCCCTGTATTCTCTTCGATTAACTCAAAGGCTACCGGTACCCACAAATATGTCACACTAACATAGCTATTGCTTAGACCATGTCGGTATACCCCACACAGTTTCCACAATGTATTGCTATTTACCTATAATGTATCCCAAATCCGGGTAGAGGATTCAAGCCCAAAAAAAGAACCATAATATAAAGAATACAAGTCAAACAAAGTAAGCAAATACATGTGATCTAGCCCTAAGGTAACCCCACTTTTATAAGTAGTCCCCAGCAGAGTCGCCGGTTCTATGATACGGTGGGATAACTGACATGAGGGTTTTGCATTTTATTGCAAATGTTGCGGTTAGCAAGCGTCACCACCGACTTTTCTTTTATCCAAAAGGAAAGGTGAAAAAGCACAGGAAAGACCTTTGAGATTGTTTCTTGAGTTCGGGGGGTAGATTATGAAAAGAAAATGTATTAGCACCATTTTCATCCATGGTTTTCCATGGGCTCTTAGTTACTTGCTAGATCACTTGCTTTTGTTCTGAAATTGTGCTTTTGTGTGGTTTTGAAAGTATTTTGTAAAAGAGGCCATTATTTAGGCGATCTTTGTAATGATTCTCGTTCGTAAGAATGTATACAAAGATGTTTGTCTTTTTGAAAATGTTTTCAATGTGAGATATTTTGGAAAACGTGAGTGTTTTTTTTTTAAAATAGCAAGGATAATTGTTTTGAAAAGGAGCAAGTAACTAAAAGTAATCTACCTACTCAAATGTATTTCTTGTTCATTTTCTTTTCCTTTGACATTGTTGTCTTACCATTGATTTGGTAAGCAACCCTATATTTGGATGTAAACGGGACGGGCGTGGGTCATCGTATAACCATGATTAGAAATGTTTCAAAATATCTTAGCATTTTGAGGGACCAAGATCATTTTGTCAGGAAACTTTGAATAGCGTCATCGAGAGACTATGATCTTATACTTGTTTGTTTTGCTAAGATACTTTACATGCATAATATGGCCATTTTTGTATAAGGAAACCAAGTGGAGTAACCCTAAGGGTGCTTGTGTGCAAGTGTGTTATTTTCATGCTTGATTTTGTCTTGGATTAGGATTTTCTATTTGATTTGTTTTTATCTTGCCATACAAACCCTAATTACTAGCACGGTATATAAAAGCGGTAAATTGCATAATTTAAAGATTACTACGCTATTTAAAGAAGGGTTTAGGGTTTAGGGTTTAGGGTATACAAATTATAAATGGGGATTTGCAATAATGTAAATCTAATTAAGCTATTACAACCAAATCGAATTTGTACAAGTATTTGAATAAATAATATACAATATAAATTAAATATGCAATGTTTATGTATATGCAAGAAAAAGAAATTTGTTTTGTTTTTTATATGAAAAAAGGAGTTTTGAAATAAACCTAATAAATTAAGAAAGGGAAATTATTCTTTATAAATGTGTTAACCCTAATTCTAGTTTATTAAAAGAAAATCAAGTTCTTTAACTATTATTTTTGTGCATTTTTGTCTTTGAAAATAATAAATATTATTTATGAAAATATTTAGTCTTTTTATATGTCAAAATAAATATTTATAAGTATGAAGGAAAAGAAATAAAAATTAATCTAAGTCTATTTTTATTTTACAAGTGTATTTAAGAAAAATAGTTAATGTATAATTTAATAAAAATATTTTTTATGTGAAAATAAAATAAAATAAATAAAAATGAAATATTTAACATTTTTATATTTTTTATGATTTTATAATATTTAAGAAAATATATTTAATAAAAAAATGGAAATAAAAATAAATAATAAAAATGTATGGGCCAGGGGTGCTGTAAGAAAAAGAGAGGTAAGTGTTAAAAAAAAGAGAGAGGCCCATGAGCTTAGCCCACGTTGCAAAAATGACAAAAATGAAGCTGAAAAAAAATGAAAAAATGCAAAAGGTAGCGCCAAGGTTCGAACCCATGACCTATGCATTTTCAGCGCGCTACCTTGCCACTGGGGTGGCTGTACATCCGTTAGTTCATATGAAACTAAAAATAGATAACACAAAATACCTCCTTGCCATGTACTTCATCTTCTTCCTCAAGCTAGCCTGAACCTCTGTATCTTTCTCATTTCTCCATGAAAATGGAAACTTCAAACATGAAAATGGTAGTACTCTTTACCACAATTTCAACCATGTAACTCATGTAAACTATCATTCAAAGATCAAAGCTAATTTCAATGGCCCTAATTTTAAACCTAATTTTTACAAAAAATTAAAATATAAAATTCTCCATACATAATGAACATGAATGAAATCTATGTACATGGTTGACTTTAGCACAATAATATCTACATTTTTCTTTCATAAATCGAGACCAATGGATGTTTGTATGAATAGATAGAAGTTAGAGTTCTTACCTCCTTCAGCTGAGATCGTGAATGGAGTTTGAGTGAGTTTTATGAAGGCCTGAAGATCCCTTTAGCTTGCCTAAACCTCCCTGAGTATGTTCAAATCTTTACCTTGTCTTGAAAGTGCCTGAACCTCCCTATCCAAGTCAACCTGCAAGCTTGAAAAACAAAAATGGCAGATGGAGAAGGAGGAGTTACAGTGAAGGGATGATGGTCTGGAACACTTAGATATGATGTAGGTTAAGTGTTTAGATGATTAGAACTTGAAACACACAAGTGGATTTTTGGATTGCTATGCTTGGTACAAAACTGCAAGTTATGGCAGGTTTTTGGTGATAGAGAGTTTGAGAGAGTTTCTGGCCCTTAGCAATCGTGTCTTAGGTTGTAATGTGTTTGTGTATAAGTATAGAGAAGCTCTCAAATCAATTCCTCAACAAATTTCTGAGTTGTAGGCTTTTCGCTCTATTGCCTGCCTTTTAAGAAAAGTGAGGAGACAACTCTCTACATGCTTGTACAAGCTTGGTTTGAGTTGGTACAAGTCCTAGACACTTTGATTTTGGTTTAAAGGACTTGTGTGTGCAGAAGGAACAAGTGAAATGCTCAAGAAGTTGATAAATGCAAAAGTTGTGCTTTTCTTAAATGGAAGTGGCAACTTTGTGCCATTTATGGAATTAAAGCTTGGACAAAGGCTCTTATGATTGGATTAAGGCTTTATCAACTGTGTAAGCATTAAATTATGAAGTGAGAAACAAGTTTGAGGCCTGTAAAGCAAAGGTTGTGCAGCCTAGGTTTGGATTTGAATTCTGTTCTTCATGAAATGGCTTGAAATAAAAGTGAGAAATTGCCAACTTCATCTCTTCCATTCTCCCTACTCAAGAATGATCTCAAGGAGTTCTTGGATATTTTGGAAAGCTTGCAGTGTGCTCTATAATTCATCTTTGAAATGCTTTTCAAGATTCCTCTTGGACCTAAGTTAAAAGTTTCCATGAATTTAGGTAAAAAACCTGTCTAAATTAGGGCAAAATTTCACTAAGTTATTTTAGTTCATGAGCATGTATTCACAAAATTATATCTTGAGATCCAAGCATCTTTAGGGAAAATGTGTGAAGCAAAGTTGTAGATTTCATAGAGATATACAACTTTCATATTGGGAACTTTCTTTGAATCATCTTGCATCATGGTGGAAATTTGGCTTAAAGTTGAGAAAAAATAAGAAATTTTCTATACTAAGAAAATTTTCTAATTTAAGAAAATTTCAAATTTCAAACCAAAATCTTCAATCTTCAATTTCTTGATGAACAAGTTTCACATTTTGACATGTTTTGATGAATTGTGATCTTTGGCACTTGATTTTGACCAAAAAGTCAAATTTTGACTTTTCAGTATACAGTTGACTTTTGATCAGTTGACTGCAAATTTCATCTGTCAATTTAATGAAATTGCAATGTTTTGAACCATGTCATTAGGTTAAGATGATACAATTGACCCCTTGAAATCATGCTTCAAACCAATTGGTCATTTTCTAGGTCAAAAATCAGAAATTGCTCTTTCCTAGTCAAAATCCTAATTTTGTCCATTTTTCCCTTTTAGAGATTTGATCAAATTTCTTGAGGAATTATGATCCAAACTTGATAAAACGATGCATATGAGTCCAAAATATTGACGTGGATAAAAAATTATGAAGTTTGACTGTAAATTGGCCATGGTTGACTCTTCCCCCAATACAGTTGATTTTTAGGTCAACTGTCCAATTGACTGATAAAAAATGTGACTCAAGGCTTGAAACTTGACATGAGTAATCTTATGGGTACATAATGATACTTGAAAGCCATATGAAGCATTTATAGTCCAAAAATCCTTGTGCAATCCCAAACCCTAATTTTGGGTCATTAGGGCATGATGAGATGTCTTGAGCTGGTAAAACCCTAATCCAGTCTTGAGTCAAAGAGATCTTGTGAGAACATCTTTATAAATGAGAGGGAAAATTTTGGGGTACAACACATTTCAACATCAAAATGAAACTCTGGGCAGCAACTTATCACATACACGAGTGCGCGAAAAGTCAGAATAAAAATTACCGAAAACGGTACTGGTAGCCACCAAACTTACCAACAAGCTCAAATAAATCATAACTGTGAATTAAATCACCTCGTAAGCACTACTTACCGCTCTCAGCAGCAACTCCATTAACACATGAATATCATGAAAATTCGATCCGAAATCGACACAACTCAATGCACATGTCCAAGAAATACCAAGGCAAGTGTAATGGTGTATAAACCAATAATTAAAACGCATTTGAAGCTCAAATTATAAAACCGGGTAGCACTACGTACACACCATGAAATTATCTGGAAAACACACCGAAATCATGAAAACTCAACAACAATCGTTAACAATTGCTCAATTAAGCATAAACATACACCAAATGAATACCAAAACACAATGCACATGTTAAAAAAAACAGCCGGACAACATTCTTTTATTACATGAAATGAACAAAAATTTGGATCAAAACCAGATAAACTTGATGCTAATACTAAACCAAATCCCGATTAAACACACTTATGCAATATTCAAGAATTGTAACCAAAGTATGCTACCGTTTGCAAATCCCGGACATTAACATATTTAAACACAAAACCAACCGAAGAATCATATCGAAATCACCAAAACTCAACAACAACATCCAACAATCAACTGGTTAAACTCAAATAAGCATTAGATGATAATTAAACCGTAACATACATGTTAAAATAAAATCCAGACAAAATTCTTTCCATTTACAAAGTGCACGAAAAGTTGTCTCAAAATTCAACTGAAATGATACCAATGCTCCTCAATCAACCGGTTAAAACCAAATAGGAATTAAGCGCAAATTAAATCTCAATCCAAGTGCGTTTTTAAAATACGGACATCACTACACCGTATCATAACATTGCACGAAAAATTATACCGGAAATGATTAAAATCAACCGTAATAGTCCACAAACGCGCAACAAAGCATGGACTAACATCAAACTATTTTTGAAAAGCATTTTGCAACATATTTACACTTTCCGGACAGCCACATGCACTTGAATTAAATTTGATCAAAACCGAGCTTTGAAGTTGCGTAAGTTGACACCGCCATTTTATTGGTCCTTATCAGATTTTGGAGATCATAGGTGAAGTGGCTTATCAAATTTATTTGTCGTCGTTGCTTGCTAATATCCATGATGTGTTTCATGTGTCTTATTTAAGGAGATACATTGCAGATCTGTCTCATATGGTCCAATTAGATGATGTACATGTAAGAAATAACCAAACTGTGGAGACATCACCTATGCAGATAGAGGACTGGGAGTTGAAACAACTTCGTGGTAAAGAGATTTCCTTAGTGAAGGTAGCTTGGGGAGGACCGACGGGTGGAAACGTGACTTGGGAACTCGAGAGTCAAATGAGAGAGTCTTATCCTGAATTGTTTGTTTGAGGTAATTTTCGAGGAATAAATTCTTGTAAGCGGGGGAAAGTTGTAACACCCAATTTTATTTATTAATGATTTTATTATTTAATTTCCATGTTAATTATTGTTTGGTTTGATAATTATTTAATTATTTGATTTTGTGTGATTATGTGAATAATTGATTTAATTGGAACAAGTATGTATTATGTGTTATTGGGTTATTGAGTGTGAGATTAACAAAATACACATTTGAGCCTTATGTTTCATTAGAGTGGATGAGTGGAGTTAAGCCCATTTAGAGATAGTAAGAGTTGAACACAATAAGGAAATATAGAACTAGAAAGAGAAAGTCAAGAAAACAAGATAAGAGAAGAAACGGGAGAAAAGGAGAAGAGAAGAAGAAGAACCCTAGAAAGAGTCTACATCCAAGGTAAGGATGGGTATTCATTGATTTATTGGTGTATATAATGGTAGGTTATGGGTATTAAGCATGAATTAGGGATTTGTTCTTCAATTTCTAGATTTTGACATGTTAGGTTTTGAATGAGGAATCATGAAATTGATGTTGGAAATCATATTTTGATGTTTGTATTTGATGCTATATGTTAGATATAGGTTATAATACATTTAATTGGTGAAATATATGTGTTTTAATGGGATTTGTATGGAAAAATTCGTAGCAAGGCAGAAGCTGTCTGTAACAGATTTTTCTGGTTTTTCACAAGGTCACTTAGCGCGGTGAAGGGCGCTTAACGCGGTCTGAAATGCAAAACTTATTATTTTCTGAAACTGTTCTGGATCATGGATGTATATGATTTATCATGAATTGTCATGAATTTTGTGGAATTTAATTATGTGTTTTGGATTTGGTTTTGATGCACTTTTCGATGGAAATATGATACTTGATTTTGTATATGTAATTGTTAGGAATTGATGTTGATTGAAGATAACATGGTTTGGACTTGCTTTCTACATGTTATAATGATGTATGTTGTGAAATTTGGTGAAGATACTCCAAATGTGTTGAATTATGTGAATATGCTTCTATTATTAAGATATGGAGATGGTCTTAATTGTATATTTATATTGAGATTGCACATGTATCATTTGTGTCAAGAGGAAATGTTTGGTAATTCCGTGGAATTATTGACTTATCCTAGACCTGGAGATGGGTGTTTGAAAGCTTAGAGAACAAGCTTTTTTTGTGGTTATCTGTCTTAGAGATGTGGACTGAACATGATCGGTAAGGATAACAGTCAGTACCACATGCATATTGCATTGAGTTTCATTGGAGTCACATGTGTCAATGTGAATGTTGAATTGGTATGCAATATGTGATATTTGTGTGAATGTTACATTTGTGGTATTTGTGATTGATTATCTTTGAATCTTGAATCATTGAGCAATGTTGTGTATGAAATCATATGAATTATGTTGAAGTATGTAGAATAACTAATTATGTGAAGTGTGATGAATTTATTTGATGTATGTTTCTTATGCATTACTTATTATTATATATTTCTATAATGATATGAATTCTCACCCTTCTGTTGGAATAATGTTTTATATGACATCGCTCAGGTACCGAGGATAGCGGTGGTGCTCCTAGCAAGGATTAGTCGGAGGAGCTAGTTCTTTGTTTAGCCTTATTTAGGTAGTGATTCATGCTCTGGTCATGTAACACATGGAACATATGGATTTGTGTTATATTTGTTATATTTGTATTTATTTTGAGAGATGTTTGCTATACTCTATGGATATTTATGTCATATTCAAGATTATGTGATGGTGGCCTTTAGTGCCTAATATTTTATGATATGATTGACAGTATGAGATTTCAGTCATTAGTATTATCTTGAAATGAGAATTATTCTTCTTCGAGATGCATATGTGGTAGTGTATGGAACATGATTTTAAATGTGTGTTATAAGCATGACCAGTGTATTGTGTTGTCGTTGTGAAGTAAATGTGACACCCTCATCTAATATGCATGCTAATTTACTCTGATTATGACATATAATATGTAGGGTTTAGGGGGTGTTACATTTCTCACCAGAAGGTGCAACATCAGACAGTTGCAAAAGCTCTAGAACCGGTTCTATGGATCTATTTGGTTCAATGCAAGGTGAAGGTCCTGGTGGATAGAAATATATATATATAATTTTATTTTGTGTAAATCTATTATCTATGACCTCTTCAGAAGGTTCTTATGTATTCCTTGAATGACAACAAGGTATGTTTCTGAGTTACTCTATTGAGAGAGGTACTTTTGGTGATGTTTTTCAGGACCAAAATCATTGATTTGTTCATTGAAAGGAACTGATGTTCAACCAGATGTTGGAACATCATTTCAATAGTTTGATACTCTAGAGATTGAAGAAGATTTCAAAAGGCTAGTTGGCACTGAATAAGAAACTTCTCAAGAAAACAAATTGTTTAAGAGGGAGCTCATTATTTGGAGGTTATTTTAGCCTATAATCATTAGTTGTTTTAGAAATGAAATAGATAATGATGGTGATGCTTGGAGTAAAAATCTTGGCCAAGTCTTAAGAAGATTGTATCATTGGAGGATATTCTGATCTCTGAGATTAGAATTAATTGAGTCCTAGTATGTCTTGAAGATTAGGTACATTGCTGAAGAAATATGTTTTCTATATTGGGTTGGTTACTAAAAGGGTACAATGTCTAACCGGATGTCATGACATTGTAGTGTAACATTTTATTGCAATCAAGGTACATGGATTTTATTCTGCTTGCAGAACAAAGTCATTGGGTCTGTTATCATTATATCAGAGATCTTGCTACAAAATATTGACACTCCCAAGATTGGTATGGCTAAGGAGCTTTGGGAAGGATTTTATCATAACTTGAGGTTCAAGTTATTTTGAGTATGAAAGGGGTATTTTTGAAATTGCACTATGGGAGAATTTTTGGTAGTAACTATTTGATAGGTGTTTCCAACTACATTCCTCCTCGTGTTGTATGCAATCTGTTGCATCCCAAAATTTACCCTCTTGATTTTAGAATTTTTATGGCTTATGTTTCATCATATACATTCATGCATTTGAGATGGGATCAAGGTATTCTTATCTTCTTGTTTTTCTTCACGCTTTGGAATTTGGTCATATTGGAAACTAGTCCAAGATGGATCGCATATCCTCATTCTTCTTTTGGTTCAAGCTATTAAGGTTTCTCAGGCGTCGTGTTGTCTCAATTTGGTTCAGTGTTTTATCAGAGAATTGAAAATGGCAAGGGTCTGGAAGTGAATCACATTTTCTCCCATCCTTTGGCTTTTGCGCAAGGGTTTGATAACTGAAGTACGTGATGTCTCTCCTATCATAATTCTTAAATCATTGGCATCATGAGTATTATTTCATTTTTATAAGACAACTTGGTTCACAAGATCAACAATGATTAAGGTTTTGGCCCTGGAGTTCTCTTCTCATCAAGCTTAGGGCTTTTCTTCTACGAAAGTCACCAAAGTCTTGAGTAAGAGTATATTTCTCTGTAGTTCTCATAGAATTAGGGTTTATATGGCTTTGATGGTTCTCATCTTGACTCAAGCTTGAATCATCTAGTTCTTTAATAACTTTGGTTTATATCGCTAAGTGGATCAGGTTTCTCGTCTGTGGCGTATGAAGTGTGTTGATTCATCAATGAGAGTTTGTCTAGTGTTTCGTGTTAGGATTTCTTTTATCCTTTAAGTTTTATCTTTATTCTAAGGATGTCCTTATGGATTGAGCTATGGATTAAGGTATCATCAATTTTTCATCTGTTAAATGAGTTCTTTGGTGCTTCAAATTGTAAGAAGATTTGGGTTAATGGTTTTTGTTGAGGTTAAGGGTCATTGATCAGGATTCAAGTTCTTTAACTCAAGAGTGAACAATGCTAAGATATTTGCGTGGAGTTTCTTGGAGTTCATAGCTTATATCATTCATCATACCATTTTAAGTTCACTACCTCATGTTTACAACCCATTCAAAGTTTCAAAGATCCATATCATCATCAAAATTCCATTTCAAATCTATTCAAGACTTTTACAAGTTTTATAACAAGCATTTTTCATCATTCTCAGGTTTAATCAAAAGATCATTCAATTCTACAAAATTTGCACAAAGTTTACAAATTGTTGCAAAAATATACATTGATACAAAATAAAAGTGGAATGTTTTGTTCCTAAAGTCCACTACAATTACAAGACCCATGTAAAGTTTAAAAAAAAAATCAAAGAGATTTCTAAACCTACTCTAAGATCCTATTGAGATTCTATTGATTTCAATTGCTTCACTTCTTCAAATTTCCCTCCAAGAACTCTTTTATGGCAGCCACAGAATCCTTGCATTCATTGCCTTGCCATTGCCATCAAACCATTGCATTGATGAAACAAAAAAAGAGAAACGTTAGAACATAATCAGACAAAAAACATTGAACAAGAAAGTGAGGAAAGAAGCTTTTCAAAGAGATTTTCATAAGTTCATCACTAGGGTTTTATGATAGGAATCCGAATTTTAGGTTGGTTTTTCGATCACATTCAAGCAACCAAGGCCTCATTTGTCTCGCACATAATCAAAATATCAAGTTTCAATAATTGGCCCACAAATCCAATCACAAATAAAAAAAAAAGCTATTGTTTTTTTGGTTCACAAAAGGATGTTAAAAACAACAAGTCAGAAACTGCAGAAGTCCAACCCAACAAAAATCACATTCAGAGGCAGTAAATACATAATTCTCAGCAAGAGAAGCATATCAAAAATCAGAATTATCACAGGCCAAGCACAATTCAACAAGTCAGAATATCATGAATTTAAGCCCAACGAAAGCCTCATTATTTTGCAAATCAGAATTTTAATTCAATCATGGGCCTAAGTCTATTGCAAATCACAAACAAATTTGGTTCACAAAAGACAAATATAAAAGAGGTTCAAATTAGAATTACAAGCCCAGTTGAGGCCACAAAAAAATCACAAGTCAGAAATCACAAACTCCAGCCCAACAATAAAACATAAACAATTGGGAAATATGCAGCAAGCTTATCAAAATGCCAAGTCCAAAAATCAGTTCAAGAAGAAAATAATTACAGCTCAGCAAAGTAACAAACTTCCAGAGTAAGCCTCAAAATCAGAAACAATCTCATCCATCTCTTCTATAACAAAACTTTCACAATGAACAGCTTAGATCAAACCAATCTCCAACTGTTTTTAAAAACTGATACAGATATAAAAATCGATTTTCACACGGTTCATCCGAATTTTCTCAAAAATTCTGGAAGAATCACAGAAAAAAGCTCCACAAAGTTCATATCCAAAAACCAGAAAAGCTTTTCAAAAATAAATTTTATTCATGAATATTGCAAAACCGGCAAGCTATCAAGCATAAACCCTAACAGTTCATCATCATCTTCCTAATCAATAAACCCTTCAGAAATTCAAGAAAGGAGAAGAGGAAAAGATTTTGAAATCACAAGTATAGAGAGTCAGAGAAAGCCAGAGTTTAGAGACAAAAAGATCTCCTCAGAAGTATTGATGTAAAACATACAGATTCGAGCCTCACGGATCGAATCTCGTCTCCTCTCCTCCGCCTCTTTCCCATTTCTTTATTGCCTGTCATCATTCATACATAATCTTGGTTAATCGGTCGATCTAAGCAACTTAGGGTTTCGTTTTTGTTTTCAAGATCTACCCGAAAAAGTCAAGCATCTGAAAAATCAATACCGGATTAGTGATCAGAGAAGAGATACGAACATGAATATGTAAGAAAATCAAGGATCAGAGCAAGTTCGTTGCTCGCCGCCGCGAGGCGATTTTCGGCACGACGGAAGCGTCTTCTCAGGCGAGCTCTAAAGGAGGAGAAAGATGAGATAACGTAGAGTGAAAATAGAATGAGTTATCATTTGTTCTTTTGTTTTGTTTAATTATGGTTTAAATAAATGTTTTATTAAAATAATCTTGATTAATACACTAGTTAGATGGTGACAATTGTCACCATCCTTGTGGCCATTTTGCTAATTCTGTGCAGGTGCCTTGTCGGTCATACCATAATCCCTCGCGTCTCCACTATCAGATCTTATTAGATATGGATCCAACATCCAGAAGTGAGTCCTCATTATGCTCTCATCTTGGAGCGCCTCACCAGACCCCTTTTGTCCTCCATCCTACATTTGAAGATCAAGCTTATGGTGCACCTCTCACCATTACCATCAGATCTCAGTTGATTTAAATCTAACGCTCAAAATTGCCGCCCTATGTTGCACCAGCATGAAGCTCACACATTAGATCCTACAGCTCTCACCAATGACTGGTCTTGTTCTTCATGAGCCCAGCGATTTGCTTTTTAGCATCCCCTGTATTGCTGATTTCAGGCCCAATTTTTTTCTCTTTACATATTTTGTTATATCATTTTATTTTGGTTATATCTTGTATCAAATAATAATAATAATTAAAAAATAAAAAAATATATTTGTTTTAAATAATTAATTAGCTTGGAAAATAATATTTAATATAATTGATTATTTTGTTAATTAATTCTATTAAATAAAATAATTCAATCTAATTAGTTATTTAATATTTTGATTAGTTTGAATTGTTGTCTGTTTAGACTTTTAAATTGTGTTGTCAATTTGATACATTCTCATTCGTAAACTTTCACCTCTTGGGCCTTCCTTTATATTTGAAATTCTTTTTATTATTGATTTTTATTAGTCATTTCAATTCGTTTGGTCTTTTTCTTCACATGAATAAAATAATAAAATCAAATATAAAAACTGTTAGATTTCTTTTATTTTAGGAATTGAATCTTGATCATTCGATTACTCGAGATTTGCGATACACCTTTGCTTATTGAGATCTGAGTCTTATGTAGCTTCATTGTGCGATATGTGGATATGCTCGAGATTTCGATTGTGATTTATTTTCACATCTATGATGCCTCGACACTTATTTCGAACATTTGATTTCTGACTCTTTTCCTTGATTGGTGAATCTATCGTGAAGATCGTCGGGTTTCTTTGTTTCGATACGCTTTGCTATATATTAATATTCGTTTGGTATTTTCCCTTGTTTATCTCATTTCAGCATTTACTGCTTTCTAGAAATCATGTGAAGTAGGAAGCAGGAAATAAAGAGCATGCTCTCGAAGTCGTTGTTTAAAGTCTTGTAGCAGGCACCATTTTTTGTATGCTATATGTGTTTGTTTAAAATCCTACCTTTGAAGTAGGTATTCTGCGCGTGTGTTTACATTTATGCCCACGTTATATTACAAATGATAAGTCCTCAAAAGGACCTGAGCAGGGAGGGTTCGCAATCGACCCCCACACATTCTAGTCCATGTCATCCTTATCTCATATTGTACGTCGATGCTTCAGAGTCGTGCAGATATTATGTATCAAGTCTATCAAGTGGGGAAGGGTTTTGTAATCACCCCCCACGCTTTGTCAGGAGTTCGCATTGTCCTATGCTGACACTCTGTGATCGTTCATAATGTCTTATGTCGCCTACCTCGATATTTTATATCTTGGTTAGGTGTTCAGTCGCTTTGAATCACATATTTTTTATTTCATCCGTCTCCCGCTTATTTGCCTCAGATGATACACTCCCCTTAGCTAAAGCATTTCTCTTGTTTCCCCCATCCCTTTGAGTCAGTATGTTTGTGCGCTTTTGCCAAAGCACTTGTTTGCTTATTTGTTTGACATGCTCCCTTAGGAATTCCCGATTAGATTAGCTTATGAGCTAGACATTAGGATTATAATCCATGCATGCCAACATAGGGTAGAGATTCCCCTTTTCATCCTTAACCTTAGGATCAATCATTGTATGATAACATTAGGAATAGAACTAGATAGTCTCCCTTAGATGTTTTTTCTTTCTTTTGCATCCTTGCATCTTAAAACAAAAACCTTCTTCTTCTTGGCAAATCATAAAACATCTTTAATGAACTTAAATCCTTCTTCAAGGTAAAAAATACAAACCAATCTTAATTATTTGTGAGCTTTTGGCTTTGTTTTAAACCTTGTCAAATTGATGTCTTGTGTAACACCCTCTAATCCCACATAGATTAAATAGCATAATCAGAGTAAAATAACATGCATATCAAAGAGGGCGTCACATTTTGAATTCACAAAATATCCAAGAACTTCAAACACGCATACTGGTCATGATCATAACATGTATTTAAACTTCATGTTTTCAAAATCATGCACGTCACAGCTGAATAATTTTTTACTCAAATAATAATAATTATTATTATATCCCATACTATAATCATAAATTCTCATAACAAGTCATAGATCTAAAATAATTAGGCACTGAGACCACTCAACATAAAATCTCAACATATAATTCAAACAAGAGAAATAACAATATATTTTCAAATAAACATGAGTTCAATCCCCCCTCCCCCCGTGTTACATAGACCAGAGCAATGACTCACTACCTAGAGATAAACAGATATATAATGATCTAACTCCTCTGACTAATCCTGGCGAGTATCATCGCTGTCCTCGGTACCTGCGCGATATCGCATAGAACATCATTATAACAGAAGGGTGAGAATTCACATCATTATGGATATATATAATATAAAAAATGTATATAACACGCATACATTCCAAGAATTCATCACACTTCATATAATTATATATATAACATGGCTTCACCAATACAAGTACCAATACAATTATATCCAAGTAGAATAATTCACACAATCATCACATACATTGCAATCATCATCAAAGTCACGGTTAAACCAATTATCACACACATTACACATTCAAAGCAAAAACATCATATAAAAACAAATGCGACACCAATGTGACTCATGCATATGGTACCATCGTGAACATCAAGTTCACCTCACTGTAGTGGTAGAAATGTTTAAGACTAAGCCATTGGATTGGCTAGACTTATACAGATCAAAATAAAAATCACCACCGCACCTTATTGTTTCCAAATGAATGGGAAAAGAGAAAATAACCCAAAAAGAGGGGGAAAGATTCAAGGTAAGGGGGTTGTTTATGCAAAGGGAAGGTATTAGCACCCTAAACATCTACGGTACTCCGCAGGAACCTCTTTGTAAAATATGTATATTTTGGCTATAAAATGTTGTATAAAAATGGACGGTGGAAGTGAGAAAAGAAATATATTTTTATGGTTTTTGCACCCTCCGCGGTTGCAAACCTTTAGTGCCTATGTACCACCTTTCATGCAATAGAGGACCAGGGTACACATAGTTCCTCTTTTGAAATATTTTAAAACATAAGTATGTTAATTGATTTTATAAGATAAGACATCATCGTTATTGTCCGTGTGGAAAAACATACTTACTACCCACAATCATGAGAAAGGAGAATTTGCATTATCTCAAAGTGGAGGATCTGGCTTGGATTTTAAAATCAACAATGCCTCACTCAACACCCAAGTGGGAAATATCTCTCTTCACTATATATTGTAGAAGTATAGTTATTTGCATCACTACAAAGATTTACAAGAGTCTAATCTTTTGAGAAAGGTTCTAAAATAAAAAGCCTAAAGTGGCAAAATAGTTTGAAATGAGATTGATTGACTTTTAGTCTTCTAAAAAAAATTTCAAGGTATTATTAAGTTGATTGAAGTTTATTTATGAAAATATTTTGAAAATGCATGAACCTAATTCCAAGTTTATTATGATAGTGGTTCAAGTTTAAAAGAAACAAGAAGAGTTTTCAAAAGGAGAGAGAAGATTTTTGAAATTAAAGAAGATAGGAGGAGAAGAAGAGACTATCCTAAAGCATAAGGTAAAAGTTAGGGATAAGAACCATCTAACCAACAAGAAGCTAATACTTGACATTATGAGACAGGATAGAATTCCCATTATTTGGATTGAAACCAAGCAAGCAAAGATACTAGACCTCTTGAGAGAATCAAACTTCAAGTGTATTAAGTCTTCACAAAAATTGGGTAGAGTAACGGCTGTATACGGGTGAATTCTAGATTACAAACAAAGTATGTAATCACAATAACTTGCACACAAAACAAACAAACAACCAATGTCTTGAGGTAAACCTCAAAAACTCCAGACAAAATATCAATTAAGATCACAAGGTCTCCAACATAGGCTAAGGTTTCTAATCCTAAGTCCAAGAACTCCAATGCTCCATAATGCCAATGATAGTATCCAAATAGTCCATGTATCATTAAAGGTTTTTATGGTTCATGTTGATTATTAGGTGTCTTATAAGAGAAAAGAAAAGCTCAAGTGAGCAAAAAATAAAAAAAATGCCATGAAATGTAATGCTTAAAGTAAATGGTACATTAAAGATAAAAAATAAAAGGCATAAAGTAAAAACAATTTAATAATTAGTGGTTAGTTGGATGATCATCTTGAAACTTGCATTTTTAATTCATTAGAGGATTGGTAGAATCAAAGCCTCACACCACAAGTTGCATTTGTTTTTTGTCAAGTATATAATCCATTTTGAATCCTCAAAAAATACCATTTAATGATCAACGATATTTAAGTGATCCGCGTTGACCAAAAGTGTTGTATATCCATTAAAGGATTGGTAGAACCAAAGCCTCCACACAATGAATCTCAAGGTTATTGGATCAAAGAGATTAAATTAACATACTTGGGCTTGCAAACATAGGTTTGGGCAACGAATGATATTTTATTCGAATCGGGACAAAATTTAGTGCTATGTTAAGCAATCGTAAGTGAACTTATGTAGAAGTCGCATCTATTTTGAGGCCGGTCAATAGAAATCTATGCACCATTTGTTTTGAGACATGATATAGAGATCATGCTCAAATAATACTTAGTACAATAAGAAAGGAATAAGATGAAGAGGGGTGATAAAGAACATACAAACCACATTTGAATTAATTTTTAATTAAACTATTATTAAAATCGTTCATCCATTTTTATGGAGTTAAACTCAACACCGTAAATCCAATTATGTTAACAAAATTCATAATAAAAAATTCAACCAAAGATCAGCCAAAAAATAATATTTCATTTAGTATATATATTAAAAAAAGTTTTTAAAAGTTTTTAAAATTGAAATAAAAGAGAAAAATCTCAACTATGTTCAAATTAATCAAGAAATAAAAAATAAGACCATAGAAAAATCAGAAATGAACTAAAATAATTTTATAAAATTTTTGGTAATTTTTTAAAGTCAGAAACTTTTTTTAAAATTAAAAGAATTTAGTAAAATGAACCAAAAATGATAAAAAATACCAAATTCAGAAATAAAAAGTGAATGAGGTCACAAATATTTGTCACAATATCATTGGATTATTCCATAATTTTTTCAGAATTTAAAAATGCATAAAAGTATTTTTAAACATTTAAAACAAATCAAATAAAGTGAAAATTTATAAAAAAATATCAAAACACAAAATAAAATTATGAAAAAATAAAAATCAGAAAGAGAAAAATCAAAAATATTTTTCATATTTTTTTCCAGATTTTTTGGACTAAAAGTGAATTTTCTATGATTTTTTGAAATTTAAAACAATTAAATATAAAAATCAGAAAATAAAAATAAAGTAAAAAAATCTGGACCATTTGATGAGAGTCAAAACGCGTTAGTAATCAAATCCAAGGGATCTAGCGCATCGTGCATATCATGGTCATTAGTGAATAAAACACTAAATCAAATGTAAAGTAGAAATTCAAAAAATACAAATGGCGTTGTTTCATTGGTTGAAGGATGACACGTTGGTCATCTTCAACCTCCACTCAGTCCCAAAACGAGGTTGCTCAATCTGTAAAATTAGAGCACGAGACCTATGACATTCGCTTCGTCTCTTCAAGACGAAGACAACCACACCTTCGCGATAAATTTATAAAAACTGTAGCTCAACCAATTTGGAAGGAAAGTTTTGAAAAGGGATTTGAAATTTCATGGTCAAAACATGTTTTCAGATAAATGTAACTGTTGCGACTAGAACTAGGGAAATGAAAGCATCACAATGATATCAAAGTTTTGAAGAATTGATGAAGAAATACACCTATTGAAATTGAGTTGCAGAGCTCTGAAACTGGACTTCTATGGAGCAATATAGGGCACGATTCTTGAATGTAATTATATGGTTAGCTTCAGAGAAGATCAAGGGAGGTAAATTGATTGAAAAATTGGATTGAAAAAGGCTTGAACACAGATTTCGAAGTTGCAGAAATTTGAGTTATGGAACAAGTTTGGCAGGGTGATTCTGGCTATCCTAGCTTGAGAAAATGAATGAGGGATGACCCCTTATTTATAGGGAATCAAATGGAATGTCCAAGCGTGTGAAATGATGAACTTTGGAGGGAAATCATGTGAAGTTGCAAACAAAAAAAGTGTGACTTCTAATTTGATTGAAACTCATCCAAAACGCGCGTTTTGTTGTGCTAATCACTTCTGGAAGTTCACTAAACATGTTTAGAGGGAAAAACGCGCAGAAACAAAGTGTTTAGAAGATAAATCAATGATTTCAAATTCTGACTTTTGAAGAAACTTTAGTTTCAAGTTACCAAGTTCAAATCAATGGCATTCTCAGCTCAAGGGGTCTTAGGGTATGATTCTTGATGCTTTAGAAATATGATGTTACAAGCTTTGAAATGGAAAAAGAATGAAATAAAATGGATGCTTGAGCTGAAAGTTGCATTGAGTAAAAGTTGGAGAAAAATGGTTGACTTTCCATACTTAGAAATATTTCAAATTTTTCTTCAAAAGTGACCTATAAACATTTGCTTCCAAAAATGGACTTCCACTTGGAATTTGCTCTTGACAAAAAAAAAGGCATGACATAGACCTCTTAAATGACACTTTGAAACTTGAACCATTCAAAATATCCAAAAATTGAGGGAGTTATGAATTGTTGAAGTTGGCAAAAAATCATGAAATGACCTATAATCTTTTGTATTCTTAGGGCATCTTCCATCCATTTTCTCACTTTGAATAAAAAATAAGGGATATAGTTAACACCCTCAAGATCATTATGGAAAAAGAGTGGGCCCAAGGTGATAAAAATTTATCAAGTTATGATCATTTGAAATCACATATGAGAAATTGGGGGTTCATCTAGAGGACTTGTAATCTTTCTTCATCATCAAGTTTCTTCCTCATGAAAACTCCTTGAAAATTTTAAAGTGATTTGTTAATAACCCTTTGAATAGAAGGATGTATTTGGAATAACTCAAAAATACCAAAATATGAGCAAAATATACTTCTTTGAATTTCAAAACCCTAGCTCCTAGATCAAGAAAATGCTTTGAGGAACCTTGACAATTTTGAACCACCTTCTTGTACCAACACTCTTGCTTTGTAAATAGAAGTTGTTGAGGATAATATGAGAATTCATAGCTACCAAAACTACTCCCATATCTTGAGAATTTAGATAAATATGTACTTGTGACCAATGGGAACAAGGCCTTGTCCAACCATGACAACTTCTTCAATCAATCCCTTGCACTTTTGAATCAATCTTGATATCTTGGAAATGTAGTGAACCAAAATAACCTTTCCATGCCATCCCTTACAAAACAACTTAAATGGTGAGGTTTGGACTTCTCAAGCTTTATTGACTAGGGCATGGAAATAAACTCATAAACCCATGGAGCAACTTGCTAAACCTCACTGCCTTTACCTACATTAGTAACAAGTAAGACAAACGATCATTGCATTTTATTAATTAAAAGGAAAATCAAGATAAATTATTCATGATCACAAAAGAAAACAAGTTAAGGTGCTTGGTTATTCCTCAAAGAGCAAAGCTAAAGGTATGGAGGAGAGCCAAAATAACCTATTGTGATCTTGTTGTGATTGAATCAACATGGTATGATGAAGGGATCTTATGGGGTAAATTAGGGTACAACAGTTGCCCTTATTTAAGTTTCTTCTATCCTAAGATACGATGGTTAAAAATCTTCGTGTCGATGCGACCAAAGATACTTAAATATAAAACAAATCCTATTTTTGGCCCTAAGATGCCATGCAATGCTTATGAGTATGAATGCGCATGAACAAAATCAAAGAGACGTAAAACACCGCTGGGGATGTAACAAAGGAAATAAAGAAACAAAAGAGAAACCCGACCAGGAAAATAAATCACTGGTGGATCAAAAGACCTGACTTATAGAGGATGATAAAAAGTCAAAGGATACACCAACTTTTATTGAAAGCGAAACTACCAACATTCACTGAAGGTAGAAAGAGGAAATAAATAACAACACCGACGTTTACTAATGGTGAGCTACCAACGTTCACTGAAGGAGAGAGAAAGAATCATCGACGTTCACTGATGATGAACTACCAACTTTCACTGAAGGTAGAAGGAAAGGAAATATCATAGCATCGCTGTTCGCTGACGATGAACTACCAACATTCACTGAGGGTAGCAAAAAGATAACAAGCACCAACTTTCACTGAAGGTGACCTACCGACTTTCACTGAAGGTAGAAAGAGAATATATCATAGCATCACCGTTCACTGATGATGAACTACAAACGTTCACTGAGGGTAGCAAAAATGTAATAGTTTTTTTTCCAATATCCCGGCGTTTCACCTAGAATGGGTCTCAACTTCTTCTTTAACCAAAGCATTCTTCCTGGAAAGGGTAATATATAAGCTATCTCAAATAAAGAGACTACCACTTGCAAAGATTTCATAATGAATTGTCTCTTCTATATTGAAAGCCTTGCCATCCACTGGTGTAATTTGACAATGGACTGCAAACTATCCACTCATAGAGAAGATAGCAAAAACGTTACGTCGACTTTTACAGGGAAGTACAAGTTGCTCAAATAATGAGACCTGCTACTTGTTGTTATAGGAAGGATTGTAAAAAATGATTTTCGGGGAATGCAATATGACTTCCTGGGGAAATGCCAATATATTCCTACTGAGGAGATAAAGGTATTTTCGTGCAAAATAAATGCACATTCTCAAACAAAAACTCAAAGGTTTCAGACGTCCAAAGTAATAATATTGCTAGGAAACAAAGATTCGATCCATAAATAAACTGGAGTAAAACAGTCTACCAAAATAAATTCTCTGAGAAATGAACTCAAGAGGGAAACCCAAATCATCCAGTTGAGGAGCTGTGCAGGAAGGCTAAAGTAAAAATATTCCACGAGGGATAATTCAGTTGGGAAATTGAAAGAACATACACTTTCTGCTTATGACTGACACTCTATTGGAGGGAGGACAATACAACTTTGCAAAACAGGGCAATACGTCCACAAAATAATAACGAATGTGAATGAGCAATGATTTCCCAAAATTCAACTATGCATGATGTATGTATGAATGTATGAGTGCTATAGTGCATATGCTAACAAAATAGACATATAAGTCTGGGAGTAACCAGGAAAAACCAACTCGGGAACAAACAATCCTCGGCTAAATCACATCCAAGATGAAAATTCAAAGAAAAAGTAAGCGCCAACTGAGGAAACAAAATCCTACATCATGGCTTAACTTCACTGGGGAGAAACGTAATGCAGAAGTAAACACAACATAGCGACAAAACAATACAGATACAGAGATATAACATCCTTCTCCAGGCTTCACCAGGGAATAACACTCAGACTTAAACAGGGAAACAAATGTTTTCAAATGTAACGCTTCTACTGGGGATTGAAAAATCAATTTCATGTAAAGCAGATGGACACCAAATCATCAAAATATTCACTGGGGAATTCAGGCCCATTTTGAAGGAGGAAAAACATACAAACTTCGTTAAGGCATATAATGCTCCATCACCGAGACATTAACTGGGGATTTCATGTTGACTTCATTGTGGAGGTCAACACGACATTCTCAAATGGAAAACCAATATGCTTTCTTCAATGGAGAAACTGGAGACATGTGTTCTTTGAGAGTAATTATTGTACCAACTTCTCTGGGAAGAAATAACTTCTATCAAACAAGCGAAACCTTCACTGGAGAAATCTTGGATTGAGTCTTCACATCATGCAAACTCAGAGAAGAAGAAAAAAGAACCAAGACTTGACTGGGGACACTGGAGTCACAAACCCAATACAGCAAAAACATCCTGAGTAAACCTTCACAGGGGAAACAAAAAATTTCTCAAAACAACTGGGGTTCATCCATTCCTGGGATCACCACTTTTGTTTTTCTCTTGCATCACAAATTCTAAAGTAAACGCAAATTGTAAATTCTTTTTAAAGAACAATTTTGTTATTTAATCTTTTCGCTTTGAAAATTATTATCAATAATAAATGGAGTCTTTGCAAGCTAAATAAAATAATAAATACAAAGAATTGGGTAAAAGCTCAAATTTCATTCATAGAATAGTAGTCTGCGAATGGCGAGACTCTATGGATGATTACAAAGTTCGGAAAATGGTAATATATAATGGAAAAGATACATTGAGATCAATGACCACTATCCCCTCTAACAACTTTTGAAATCCTGAGCAACAGCTTCCGTTGAAGTATGATGAGGATCCGAGAAGATTGTTGCTTCAATGATCAAGTCTTGTCTGATGTAGATACTTACCAAGAAAGTCCCTAACTTTTGCCTAAGCTTCCCTTGAGGGTTTTCAACTTAGCGGGAAATTTATTCTGTTTATGTATCTAATTTTTGCCTAGACCGCCTTTTCGGGTTTTTGGCCTACCAAGATGCTCTTTTTTTGTCTAAGTCGCCCTTTAGGGTTTTCAACTTAGCAAGCTGTTCTTTTATTTCTTTAGGAGAAGTATTTCTTGACTGCATTAGCATTCATGGGACGTGGGAACTCCTCGCCATCCATAGTTTCAAGAATTAATGCACCGCCAGAGAAGGCTTTCTTGACAACTTATGTGCCTTCAAAATTGGGAGTCCACTTGCCCCTAGAATCAATGTTAAAAGACATGATCTTCATGAGCACGAGGTCGCCTTCTCTGAATTCACGAGGCTTGACCTTCTTATCAAAAGATTTCTTCATTCTCTTCTGATATAACTGTCCATGACATAAAGTTGTCATTCTCTTCTCTTCGATCAAATTCAATTGGTCAAACCAGTTCTGGACCCATTCAGCCTCTGACAACTTGGTTTCCATCATCATTTGAAAAGAGGGAATATCAACATCGATGGGGAGTACTGTATCCATTCTGTACACAAGGGAGAATAGCGTTGCTCCTGTTGAAGTGCAGACAGATGTTCGATATCCATGCAAAGCAAAAGGGAGCATTTCATGCCAATCCTTATAAGTAACAACCATCTTCTGGATAATCTTCTTGATATTATTATTAGCAGCTTCAACAACACCATTCATCTTTGGTCAGTACGGAGATGAATTTTGATGGACAATCTTGAATTCCTCACAAAGTTCTGTCATTATCTTGTTGTTCAGATTCGGGCCATTGTCAGTTATAATTCTGCTCGGCACACCATACCAACATATAAGATTATTCTTAATGAAGCGCACAACCACCTGCTTAGTAACATTAGCATATGAAGCTGCTTCAACCCATTTTGTGAAGTAATCAATTGCTACAAAGATAAAACGGCGTCCATTCGAAGATTTGGGTTCTATCAACCCAATCATGTCAAGACCCCACATAGAGAAAGGCCATGGAAAAGAGATCACATTGAGAAGTGTTGGAGGAACATGAACCTTGTCCGCATAAATCTGTCATTTATGACACTTCTTTGCAAATTTGTAACAATCAGACTCCATTTCAGCAGATAATAACATGTCCTTAGCATCTTTTTAGCCATCGAATGTCCATTGGCATGAGTGCCAAATGAACCTTCATGAATCTCATGCATCAACATGTTTGCTTCGTGTTTATCCATGCATCTGAGCAAGACCATGTCATAATTTATCTTGCGCAACACATTTTCACTGAGGAAGAAACTGCCAGCCAATCTTCTCAAAGTCTTTCTATCTTTATTTGATGCACCAATCGGGTATTCCTGAGTTTGGAGAAAATGCTTGATATCATAATACCAAGGTTTCTCATCGGCTAGCTCTTCTGTTGTAAACACATGAGAGGGCCTATCCAGTCGCCGAACCATAACTCGAGGTATATCATTCCAAATATTCACTTGATACATAGAAGCCATAGTTTCCAGAGCATCCGCCATTTGATTTTCGTCTCTGGGGATGTGATGGAATTCAACTTTATTAAAGAAGGGTAATAATCTTCTAGAATAATCTTTGTAAGGGATCAAACCGGGGTGACGATTATCCCATTCTCCTTTAATCTGATTTATTACCAAAGCTGAATCACCATACACATCTATAATTTTAGTTCTGAGATCAATAGCTTCCTCGAGACCCATGATGCAAGCCTCATATTCTGCCATATTATTAGTACAATCAAATGTCAACCTTGCCGTAAAAGGAATGTGCGATCCATGTGGAATGACAATCACAACACTAATTCCTTTACCATAAGCATTCACAACTCCATCAAATATCATACTCCAGCGAGATTCAGGATCAGGACCTTCCTCAGGCAATGGTTCATCACAACCTTTCACTTTCAGAAACATCACATCCTCATCGGGAAAATCATACTTCTTAGACTGATGATCATCAACTGGTTGGTGAGCAAGATAATCTGCCACCACACTGCTCTTAATAGCTTTTTGAGTACGGTATTCGATATCATATTCAGATAACAGCATCTTCCAGCAGGCAATTCTCCCAGTAAGAGCAGGATTTTGAAAAATGTACTTGATTGGATCCGTTTTGGAGATCAACCAAGTAGTGTGATTCAACATATACTGCCGCAAACGTTTTGCCTCCCAGGCCAGAACACAACATGTCTTTTCCAGCATGGAATACCGTGACTCACAATCAGTAAACTTTTTACTGAGATGATAAATGGCATACTCTTTCTTCCTCGTTTCATCTTGTTGTCCCAGAATACAACCCATGGAATTATCTAACACTGTCAGATACATAATCAACGGTCTTCCTTCAACAGGAGGGTGAAAGATAGGAGGTTCAAGCAGATATTCTTTAATACTTTCAAATGCCCTTTGGCAGTCATCCGTCCATACACAACCTTGATCTTTCTTTAACAACTTAAAGATTGGTTCACACGTTGCAGTCCTGTGAGAAATGAATATGGAAATATAATTCAAACGCCCGAGGAACCCTCTGACTTGCTTTTCAGTTCTTGGCGCTGGCATCTCTTGAATTTCTTTGACTTTGTCAGGGTCAACTTCAATTCCTTTCTGGCTAATAATGAAACCCAACAATTTCGCTGATCGAACACCGAAGGTACATTTATTTGGATTCAAGCGGAGACGATACTTCCTCAAATGCTGAAACAAATTCAACAAATCTTCTACATGCCCTTCTTCAGTCTGGGATTTAGAAATCATATCATCAACATATACCTCGATTTCCTTGTGCATCAGATCATGGAATAGGGTTGTCATACCCCTATGGTACGTTGCACCAGCGTTCTTCAACCCGAAGGGCATCACTCTGTAATAGAATGTTCCCCAGGGTGTGATAAACGTTGTTTTGTCCATGTCCTCTAGAGCCATTCTTATTTGATTATACCCAGATAATTCGTCCATGAACGAGAATACTTTGAATTTTGCTGTGCTATCCACTAACATGTCAATGTGTGGCAATGGAAAATCATCTTTTAGACTAGCTTTATTTAGATCTCTGTAATTTACGCACATGCAAACTTTTCCGTCTTTCTTAGGTACTGGGACAATATTGGCAATCCATTGAGGGTGCACTGATGTCACAAGAAAACCAGCATTAATATGCTTTAGAACTTCCTCTTTGATCTTCACTGCCATATCCGAGTGAGTTCTTTGTAACTTCTGTTTGATTGGCGGACACTCTGGCTTCAACGGCAAACGGTGCTCTACAATATTTGTATCTAGCCCAGGAATATCTTGATAAGACCAAGCCAAAATATCCAAATACTCTTTCAACAACTCAATCAACCTGCTCTTCACATCAGGATGCAGCAATGCTCCAATCATGACTTCTTTCGGATCTTCTTCTGAACCCAAATTGATTACTTCTAGTGGCTCTTTATATGGCTGAATGTCATTTTCCTCGCGCTCAAGCAATCATGAGACCTCTTCTGGAATCTTATCAGAGTCTTCTTCTTCGGCCCCATACACAGGGCATTCAAAGTTGGGAGAGGGTGCATAGTCATTATATTCAACGAGTTTTTTTAACTAATTTGCACATATGATTTATGATTGTTTTTAGAAACTGACACATATAACAAGTGATCATGCAAATTGAATTTCAGTTATTATTTATTTTAAAAGGTTTTTTCTGATTACCATTTTCCAAGAAAAAGCATAAAATAAAGATACAATTTGGGGAACAAAGATAACTTTTATTATTGATTTTAAAAGTCACAACAAACAGATAAGCCCATACAATATTAATACTTCCACCTTGGGCAGAGTGAAAGCTTTTCAAAAAGATTAACAAGACAAACGAATTTTAAACATGTATGAAAGAGGTATTGTCAATGGTGATCCAGTTCTGAACCCTAACTCCGTGCGTCACGTGATTTGGCATTTCCGGCTCTGCTTCATCTTTCACAATGGAATTAATCCCAGAAACAGTTGGATGAAGATAACCCCCGCTACGGAAGATGTCTTGATACTTGCCTGCAGCAGACTTCGGCTTCATGCTCTTACCTTTGTCATTCTTCAAAGAGAACCCCAAGCTAGCTTTGTTCTTGTTTACAGGTGGATCCACAATTTGTCCCCATACCTCACTATTATCCTTACGCACAACTTGCTGGGCATCCTTAAGCGAAACCATGGAATTCTCATTTCCTCTTATATTATCAATGGATAAAGCTTGGAACTGGGTTTTGTTTCCCGGAGAAGTTTTTCTCAAGATGTTTCGCCGTATAGGGTTTGTAACTCCAGTACCCCCTGTCAAGTTTTGGTTCATTTCTTCTCTTTTCCGAGTTTGCATGATATGAAGATTCAATCCAAGATTTTCTACAGTAAAGGTTTCGTTTTTTTAATAGAAGTTCTTTTTTCCAGAGAAGTTGGTACAATAATTACTCTCGAAGAATATGGGCCTTTGTTTTCCCTAGTGAAGAATGTATATTGGTTTTCCCTTTGTGAATATGGTGTTGACCTTCCCAATAAAATGGGCATGAATTCCCCAGTGAATGTTTTGATGATTTGATGTCTGTCTGCTCTACTTGAAATTAATTTTTCAAATCCCCGGTAGAGGCGTTACTTGTGAAATATTTGATTCCCCGTTGAAGTCTGAGTGCTATTCCCTGGTAAAGCCTGGAGAAGGATGTTGTATCTCTATATATGTACTGTTTGGTCGCTATGTTTTGTTTACTTCCAGATTACATTTCTCTCCAGTAAAGTTAAACCAAACAGTAGGTTTTGTTTCCTCAGTTGGCGCTTACTTTTTCTTGGATTATTTATCTTGGATGTAATTTAGCCGAGTGTTGACTGTGCTCGAGTTGGTCTGGCTTGTTTACTCCCAGTGTTATATATCTGTTTTGTCAGCATATGCGTGATAACACTCATACATTCATACATACATCATGCATAGCTAAAATTGGAAAATCATCGCTCATTCACATTTTGTTGACATATTACCCTGTTTTAGAGTTATGTTATCCTCTCTCTAGTAGAGTATGGGCCTTAAGAAGAAAGTGTACGTTCTTTCTATTTCCCCACTAAGTTATCCCTCGTGGAAGAATTTTGCTTTAGCCTTCTTGTACAGCTCTTTGTCTGGATGATTTGGGTTTCCCTCTTGAGTTTATTTCTCAACATAAGTGTTTCAGACGACTGTCTCATTCCAGTTTATTTCTGGTTTGAATCTCAAGGTTATTGGATCAAAGAGATCAAATTAACATACTTGGGCTTGCAAACATAAGTTTGGGCAACGAATGTTCATTTATTCGAATCGGGACAAAATTTAGCGCTATGTTAAGCAATCGTAAGTAAACTTATGTAGAAGTCGCACCTATTTTGAGGCCGGTCAATAGCAATCTATGCGCCATTTATTTTGAGACATGATATAGAGATCATGCTCCAATAATACTTAGTACAATAAGAAAGGGATAAGATGAAGAAGGGTGATAAAGAACATACAAACCACATTTGAATTGAATTTTAATTAAACTATTATTAAAATTATTCATCCATTTTTATGGAGTTAAACTCAACACAGTGGATCCAATTATGTTAACAAAGTTCATAATAAAAAATTCAACCAAAGATCAGCCAGAAAATAATCACAAAAATAATATTGCATTAAGTATATACATTAAAAAAAGTTTTAAAAAGTTTTTAAAATTGAAATAAAAGAGAAAAATCTCAACTATGTTCAAATTAATCAAGAAATAAAAAATAAGACCATAGAAAAATTAGAAATGAACTAAAATAATTTTATAAAATTTTTGGTAATTTTTTAAAGTCAGAAACTATTTTTAAAATTAAAAGAATTGAGTAAAATGAACCAAAAATGATAAAAAATACCAAAGTTAGAAATAAAAAGTGAATGAGGTTACAAATATTTGTCACAATATCATTGGATCATTCCGTAATTTTTTCAGAATTTAAAAATGCATAAAAGTATTTTTAAACATTTAAAACAAATCAAATAAAGTGAAAATTTATAAAAAAATATCAAAACATAAAATAAAATTGTGAAAAAATAAAAATCAGAAAGAGAAAAATCAAAAGTATTTTTCATATTTTTTTCCAGATTTTTTAGACTAAAAGTGATTTTTCTATGATTTTTTGAAATTTAAAACAATTAAATATAAAAATCAGAAAATAAAAATAAAGTCAAAAATATGTGGACCATTGGATGAGAGTCAAAATGCATTAGTAATCAAATCCAAGGGATCTGGCGCACTGTGCATATCATGGTCATTAGTGAATAAAACACTGAATCAAATGTAAAGCAGAAATTCAAAAAAATACAGATGGCGTTGTTTCATTGGTTGAAGGATGACACGTTGGTCATCTTCAACCTCTATCCAGTCTCAAAACGAGGTTGCTCAATCTGTAAAATTAGAGCACGAGACCTATGACATTCGCTTCGTCTCTTCAAGACGAAGACAACCGCACCTTCGCGATAAATTTATATAAACTGTAGCTCAAGCAATTTGGAAGGAAAGTTTTGAAATAGGATTTGAAATTTCATGGTCAAAACATGTTTTCAGATAAATGTAAGTGTTGCGACTAGAACCAGGGCAATGAAAGCATCACAATGATATCAAAGTTTTGTAGAATTGATGAAGAAATTTACCTATTGATGTTGAGTTGCAGAGCTCTGAAACTGGACTTCTATGGAGCAATATAGGGCATGATTCTTGAATGTAATTATATGGTTAGCTCTAGGGAAGATCATGGGAGGTAAATTGATTGAAAAATTGGATTGAAAAAGGCTTGGACACAGATTTCGAAGTTGCATAAATTTGAGTTATGGAACAAGTTTGGCAGGGTGATTCTGGCTATCCTAGCTTGAGAAAATGAATGATGGATGACCCTTTATTTATAGGGAATCAAATGGAAAGTCCAAGCGTGTGAAATGATGAACTTTGGAGGGAAATCGTGTGAAGTTGCAAACAAGAAAATTGTGACTTCTAATTTGATTGAAACTCATCCAAAACGCACGTTTTGTTGTGCTAATCACTTCTAGAAGTTCACTAAACATATTTAGAGGCAAAAACGCGCAGGAACAAAGTGTTTAGAAGCTAAATCAATGATTTCAAATTCTGACTTTTGAAGAAACTTCAGTTTCTAGTTACCAAGTTCAAATCAATGGCATTCTCAGCTAAAGGGATCTTAGGGTATGATTCTTGATGCTTTAGAAAGACGATGTTACAAGATTTGCAATGGAAAAAGAATGAAATAAAATGGATGCTTGAGCTGAAAGTTGCATTGAGTCAAACTTGGAGAAAAAGGATTGACTTTCCATACTTAGAAATATTTCAAATTTTTCTTCAAAAGTGACCTATAAATTTTTGCATCCAAACATGGCCTTCCACTTGAAATTTGCTCTTGACAAAAAAAAAGGCATGAAATAGACCTCTTAAATGACACTTTGAAACTTGAACCATTCAAAATCTCCAAAAATTGAGGGAGTTATGAATTGTTGAAGTTGGCAAAAAATCATGAAATGACCTATAATCTTTTGTATCCTTAGGGCATCTTCCATCCATTTTCTCACTTTACATATAAAATAAGGGATAAATTTCACACCCTCAAGATCATTATGGAAAAAGAGTGGGCCCAAGGTGATAAAAATATATCAAGTTATGATCATTTGAAGTCACACATGAGAAATTGGGGGTTAATCTGGAGGACTTGTAATCTTTCTTCATCATCAAGTTTCTTCCTCATGAAAACTCCTTGAAAATTTTGAAGTGATTTGTTAATAACCCTTTGAAGAAAAGGATGTATTTGGAATAACTCAAAAATACCAAAATATGAGCAAGATATACTTCTTTGAAGTTCAATACCCTAGCTCCTAGATCAAGAAAATGCTTTGAGGCCCCTTGACAATTTTGAACCACCTTCTTGTACCAACACTCTATCTTTGTAAATAGAAGTTGTTGAGGATAATAATGAGAATTCATAGCTACCAAAACTACTTCCATATCTTGAGAATTTAGAGAAATATGTACTTGTGACCAATGGGAACAAGGCCTTGTCCAACCATGACAACTTCTTCAACCAATCCCTTGCACTTTTGAATCAATATTTATATCTTGGAAATGTAGTGAACCAAAATAACCTCGCCATGCCATCCCTTACAAAACAACTTAAATGGTGAGGTTTGGACTTCTCAATATTTATTGACTAGGGCATGGAAATAAACTCATGAACCCATGGAGCACCTTGCTAAACCTCATTGCCTTTACCTACATTAGTAACAAGTAAGAAAAACGAATATTGCATTTTATTAATTAAAAGGAAAATCAAGACAAAATATTCATGATCACAAAAGAAAACAAGTCAAGGTGCTTGGTGATTCCTCAAAGAGAAAAGCTAAAGATATGGAGGAGAACCAAAATAACCTAATGTAATCTTGTTGTGATTTAATCAATATGGTATGATGAGGGGATCTTAGGGGCAAAAATTAGGGTACAACAGCTGCCCTTATTTAAGTTTCTTCTATCCGGAGATACGACGGTTAAAAATATTCGTGTCGACGCGATCAAAGATACTTAAATATAAAACAAACCCTATTTTTGACCCTAAGATGCCATGCAATGCTTATGAGTATGAATGCGCATGAACAAAATCAAAGAGACGCAAAAACATTGTTGGGGATGTACCAAAGGAAATAAAGAAACAAAAGAGAAACCCGACTAGGAAAATAAATCACTGGTGGATCAAAAGACCTTACTTATAGAGGATGATAAAAACTTAAAGGACACACTAACTTTTACTGAAAGTGAAACTACCAACATTCACTGAAGGTAGAAAGAGGAAAGAATTAACAACACCGACGTTTACTAACGGTGAGCTACCAACGTTCACTGAAGGAGAGAGAAAGAATCATCGACGTTCACTGGCGATGAACTACCAACTTTCACTGAAGGTAGAAGGAAAGGAAATATCATAGCATCGCCGTTCACTGACGATGAACTTCCAACATTCACTGAGGGTAGCAAAAAGATAACAAGCACCAAATTTCACTGAAGGTAACCTACCGACTTTCACTGAAGGTAGAAAGTGAATATATCATAGAATAATCATTCACTGACGATGAACTACCAACATTCACTTAGGGTAGCAAAAATGTAACAGGTTTTTTTCCAAAATCCCGGCGTTTCACCTAGAATGGGTCTCAACTTCTTCTTTAACCAAGGCATTCTGCCTGGAAAGGGTAATATATAAGCTATCTCAAATAAAGAGACTACCACTAGCAAATATTTCATAATGAACTGTCTCTTTGATATTGAAAGCCTTGCCATCCACTGGTGTAATTTGACAACGGACTGCAAACTATCTACTCATAGAGAAGATAGCAAAAAAGTTACGTCGACTTTTACAGGGAAGTACAAGTTGCTCAAATAAAGAGACCTGCTACTTGTTGTTATAGGAAGGATTGTAAAAAATGATTTTCGGGGAATGCAATATGACTTCTTGGGGAAATGGCAATATATTCCTACTGAGGAGATAAAGGTCTTCTCGTTAAAAATAAATGCACATTCTCAAACCAAAACTCAAAGCTTTCAAACATCCAAAGTAATAATATTGCTAGGAAACAAAGATTCGATCCAGAAATAAACTGGAGTAAAACATTCTTCCAAAATACATTCTCTGAGAAATGAACTCAAGAGGGAAACCAAAATCATCCAGTTAAGGAGTTGTGCAGGAAGGCTAAAGCAAAAATCTTTCATGAGGGATAATTCAGTGGGGAAATTGAAAGAACATACACTTTCTTCTTATGACTGACACTATATTGGAGGGAGGACAACACAAATCTGCAAAACAGGGCAATACATCCACAAAATAATAACGAATGTGAATGAGCAATGATTTCCCAAAATTTAACTATGCATGATGTATGTATGAATGTATGAGTGCTATAGTGCATATGCTGACAAAACAGACATATAAAACTGGGAGTAACCAGGCAAAACCAACTCGGGCACAAACAGTCCTCGGCTAAATCACATCCAAGATGAAAATTCCAAGAAAAAGTAAGCGCCAACTGAGGAAACAAAATCCTACTTCATGGCTTAACTTCACTGGGGAGAAACATAATCCGGAAGTAAACAAAACATAGAGACAAAATAATACAGATACAGAGATATAACATCCTTCTCCAGGCTTCACCAGGGAATAGCACTCATACTTCAACGGGGAAACAAATGTTTTCAAATGTAACGTTTCTACTGGGGATTGCAAAATCAATTTCAACTAAAGCAGATGGACACCAAATCATCAAAACATTAACTGGGGAATTCAGGCCCATTTTGAAGGAGGAAAAACATACAAACTTCGTTAAGGCATATAATGCCCCATCATCGATACATTAACTGGGGATTTCGTGTTGACTTTATTGGGGAGGTCAACACCATATTCTCAAATGGAAAACCAATATGCGTTCTTCATTGGAGAAACTAGAGACATGTGTTCTTCGAGAGTAATTATTGTACCAACTTCTCCGGGAAGAGAGAACTTCTATCAAACAAGCGAAACCTTCACTGGAGAAATCTTGGATTGAGTCTTCATATCGTGCAAACTCGAAGAAGAAAAAAAATGAACCAAGACTTGACTGGGGACACTGGAGTCACAAACCCAATACAGCGAAAACATCCTGAGTAAACCTTCACAGGGGAAACAAAAAACTTCTCAAAACAACTGGGGTTCATCCATTCCTGGGATCACCACTTTTGTTTTTCTCTTGCATCACAAATTCTAAAGTAAAAGCAAATTGTAAATTCTTTTTGAAGAACAATTTTGTTATTTAATCTTTTCACTTTGAAAATTATTATTAATAATAAATGGAGTCTTTGCAAGCTAAATAAAATAAGAAATACAAAGAATTGGGTAAAAGCTCAAATTTCATTAATAGAATGGTAGTATGCGAATGGCGAGACTCCATGGATGATTACAAAGTTCGGAAAATGGTAATATATAATGGAAAAGATACATTGAGATCAATGACCACTATCCCCTCTAACAATTTTTGAAATCCTGAGCAGCAACTTCTGTTGAAGTATGATGAGGATCCGAGAAGATTGTTACTTCAATGATCAAGTCTTGTCTAATGTAGCTACTTACCAAGAAAGTCCCTAACTTTTGCCTAAGCTGCCCTTGCGGGTTTTCAACTTAGCGGGAAATTTATTCTGTTTATGTCTCTAATTTTTTCCTAGACCGCCTTTTCGGGTTTTCGGCCTACCGAGACGCTCTTTTTTGTCTAAGCCGCCCTTTCGGGTTTTCAACTTAGCAAGCTGTTCTTTTATTTCTTTAGGCAAAGTATTTATTGACTGCATCAACATTCATGGGACGTGGGAACTCCTCGCTATCCATAGTTTCAAGAATTAATGCACCGCCAGAGAAGGCTTTCTTGACAATGTATGTGCCTTCAAAATTGGGAGTCCACTTACCCCTAGAATCAACGTTAATGATCTTCCTGAGCACGAGGTCGCCTTCTCTAAATTCACGAGGCTTTACCTTCTTATCAAAAGCTTTCTTCATTCTCTTCTGATATAACTATCCAAGACACAAAGTTGTCATTCTCTTCTCTTTGATCAAATTCAATTGGTCAAACTTGTTCTGGATCCATTCAGGCTCTGACAACTTGGTTTCCATCATCATTCGCAAAGAGGGAATATCAACCCCGATTGGGAGTACTGCCTCCATTCCGTACACAAGGGAGAACAACGTTGCTCCTGTTGAAGTACAGACAGATGTACGATATCCATGCAAAGCAAAAGGGAGCATTTCATGCCAATCCTTATAAGTAACAACCATCTTCTGGATATTCTTCTTGATATTCTTATTAGAAGCTTCAACAACACTATTCATGTTTGGTCAGTACGGAGATGAATTGTGAAGGACAATCTTGAATTCCTCACAAAGTTCTATCATTATCTTGTGGTTCAGATTCGAGCCATTGTCAGTTATAATTCTGCTTGGCACACCATACCAACATATAAGATTATTCTTAATGAAGCACACAACCACCTGCTTAGTAACATTAGCATATGAAGCTGCTTCAACCCATTTTATGAAGTAATCAATTGCTACCAAGATAAAATGGTGTCTATTCGAAGCTTTGGGTTCTATCATCCCAATCATGTCAAGACCCCACATAGAGAAAGGCCATGGAAAATAGATCTCATTGAGAAGTGTCGGAGGCACATGAACCTTGTCCGCATAAATCTGACATTTATGACACTTCTTTTCTAATTTGTAACAATCAAACTCCATTTTTAGCCAATAATAACCTGTCCTTAGCATCTTTTTAGCCATCGAATGTCCATTGGCATGAGTGCCAAATGAACCTTCATGAATCTCATGCATCAACATGTCTGCTTCGTGTTTATCCATGCATCTTAGCAAGACCATGTCATAATTTCTATTGTACAACACATTTTAACTGAGGAAGAAACTGCCAGCCAATCTTTTCAATGTCTTTCTATCTTTATTCGATGCACCAATCAGGTATTCCTGAGTTTGGAGAAAATGCTTGATATCATAATACCAAGGTTTCTCATCTGCTACCTCTTCTGTTGTAAACACATGAGCGGGCCTATCCAGTCGCCGAACCATAATTCGAGGTATATTATTCCAAATATTCACTTGATACATAGAAGTCAGAGTTGCCAGAGCATCCGCCATTTGATTTTCGTCTCTGGGGATGTGATGGAATTCAACTTTATTAAAGAAGGGTAACAATCTTCTAGCATAATCTTTGTAAGGGATCAAACCGGGGTGACGAGTATCCCATTCTCCTTTAATCTGATTTATTACCAAAGCTGAATCGCCATACACATCTAGAATTTTAATTCTGAGATCAATAGCTTCCCCGAGACCCATGATGCAAGCCTCATATTCTGCCATATTATTAGTACAATCAAATGTCAACCTTGCCGTAAAAGGAATGTGCGATCCATGTGGAATGAAAATCACAACACCAATTCCTTTACCATAAGCATTTTTTATCTCCATCAAATATCATACTCCAGCGAGATTCAGGATCAGGACCTTCCTCAGGAAATGGTTCATCACAACCTTTCACTTTTAGAAACATCACATCCTCATCGGGAAAATCATACTTCACAGACTGATGATCATCAACTTGTTGGTGAGCAAGATAATCTGCCAACACGCTGCTCTTAATTGCTTTTTGAGTATGGTATTTGATATCATATTCAGATAACAGCATCTGCCAGCGGGCAATTCTCCCAGTAAGTGCAGGCTTTTGAAAAATGTACTTGATTGGATCCATTTTGGAGATCAACCAAGTAGTGTGATTCAACATATACTGCCGTAAACGTTTTTCCGCCCAGGCCAGAACACAACATGTCTTTTCCAGCATGGAATATCGCGACTTACAATCAGTAAGCTTTTTACTGAGATGATAAATGGCATACTCTTTCTTCCTCGTTTTATCTTGTTGACCCAGAATACAACCCATGGAATTATCTAACACTGTCAGATACATAATCAACGGTCTTCCTTCAATAGGAGGGAGCAAGATAGGAGGTTCAAGAAGATATTCTTTAATACTTTCAAATGCCCTTTGGCAGTCATCCGTCCACACACAAGCTTGATCTTTCTTTAACAACTTAAAGATTGGTTCATACGTTGCAGTCATGTGAGAAATAACTATGGAAATATAATTCAAACTCCCGAGGAGCCCTCTGACTTGCTTTACAGTTCTTGGCGCTGGAATTTCTTGAATTGGCTTGACTTTGTCAGGGTCAACTTCAATTCCTTTTTGGCTAACAATGAAACCCAAAAATTTCCCTGATCGAACACCGAAGGTACATTTATATGGATTCAAGCAGAGACGATACTTCCTTAAATGCTGAAACAACTTCAATAAATCTTCTACATGCCCTTCTTCAGTCTGGGATTTAGCAATCATATCATCAACATATACCTCGATTTCCTTGTGCATCAGATCATAGAATAGGGTTGTCATAGCCCTCTGGTACGTTGCACCAACGTTCTTCAAACCGAAGGGCATCACTCTGTAATAGAATGTTCCCTAGGGTGTGATAAACGTTGTTTTTTCCATGTCCTTTGGAGCCATTATTATTTTATTATACCCAGAAAATCCGTCCATGAACGAGAATACTTTGAATTTTGCTGTGCTATCCACTAACAGGTCAATGTGTGGCAATGGAAAATCATCTTTTGGACTAGCTTTATTTAGATCTCTGTAATCTACGCACATGCAAACTTTTCCGTCTTTCTTCGGTACTGGGACAATATTTGCAATCCATTGAGGGTGCACTGATGTCACAAGAAAACCGACATTAATCTGCTTTAGAACTTCCTCTTTGATTTTCACTGCCATATCCGGGTGCGTTCTTTGCAACTTCTGTTTGATTGGCGGACACTCTGGCTTCAACGGAAAATGGTGCTCTACAATATGTGTATCTAGCCTAAGAATATCTTGATAAGACCAAGCAAAAATATCCACATACTCTTTCAACAACTCAATCAACCTGCTCTTCACATCAGGATGCAACAATGCTCCAATCTTGACTTCTTTCGGATCTTCTTCTGAACCCAAATTGATTACTTCCAATGGCTCTTTATATGGCTGAATGGCATTTTCCTCGCGCTCAAGAAATCATGAGACCTCTTCTGGAATCTTATCATAGTCTTCTTCTTCGGCCCCATACACAGGACATTCAAAGTTGGGAGAGGGTGCAAGGTCATTGTATTCAACGGGTTTTTTAATTAATCTGCACATATGATTTGTGATTGTTTTTAGAAACTGACACATATAACAAGTGATCATGCAAATTTAATTTCAGTTATTATTTATTTTGAAAGGTTTTTTCTAATTACCATTTTCCAAGAAAAACCAGAAAATAAAGACACAATTTGGGGAACAAAGACAACTTTTATTATTGATTTTAAAAGTCACAGCAAACAGATAAGCCCATACAATATTAATACTTCCACCTTGGGCAGAGTGAAAGCTTTTCAAAAATATTAACAAGACAAATTACTTTGAAACATGTATGCAAGAGGGAATGTCAATGGTGATCCAGTTCTGAACCCTAACTCTGTGCGTCACGTAATTTGGGATTTCCGGCTCTGCTTCATCTTTCACAATGACATTAATCCCAGAAACAGTTGGATGAAGATAACCCCCGCTACGGAAGATGTCTTGATACTTGCCTGCAGCAGAATCCGGCTTCATGCTCTTACCTTTGTCATTATTCAAAGAGAACCCCAAGCCAGCTTTGTTCTTATTTACAGTTGGATCCACAATCTGTCCCCATACCTCACTATGACCATTATGCACAACTTGCTGCGCATCCTTAATCGAAACCATGGAATTCTCATTTCCCCTTATATTATCAATGGATAAAGCTTGGAACTGGGTTCCGACAGTAGCTTCGTCCGCCTCCACAATGCTAAAAGAGGACAAATGAGATATCAATAATGTCTGTTCTACATTTATAATTACCACTTTTCCTTCAGGCACAAACTTCAACTTCTGGTGTAAAGTCGAAGTGACAGCCCCTGCCTCATGTATCCAAGACCTTCCTAGCAAAAATCTATAAGTGGGTACAATATCCATGACCTGGAAAGTAATCTGAAACAAATGTAGGCCTATATGAATAGGCAAGTCCACTTCACCAATAACAAATTTCCTTGATCCATCAAACACTTTCACAATAATGCCACTTGGGCGCATAGGCGTTCCTTGATATTTAAATTTCATAAGCGTGCTCCTCGGTATAACATTCAATGCAGATCCATTTTCAATCAGCACATTGGATATTGAATCATTCTTGCAGTTCATAGAGATGTGGAGGGCCAGGTTATGATTCCTTCCTTCATATGGAAAGTCATCATCGCAGAAACTCATGTTATTACATGACATAATATTCCCTACTACAATGTTGAATTGGTCTATAGGCATGTCACTTTCCATAAAATGTTGGTCCAATACCCTCATCAGAGATTCTCTGTGAGCAGAGAAGTTCATCAATAAAGACAAGATAGATATATTTGAAGGAGTCTGCATTAGCTGATCTACAATTCTGTAGTCACTCATCTTGATTATCTTCAAAATATCATCCACTTATTTCTCTAACGTGGTTCCACTAGATTCACCCATAACCTTCTTGGGTTCAACATTCTCAGCAATTTTCTTTCCAGCTTTAACATCTCCATGAACAACTGGTGCAAATACACAACCGCTGCGGGTCACTCTGCTAGTCTCAGCAATATTTCCAACATCAGGCATTGGCTGGATGGGAACTTCCATACCATCCTTTAAGATTGTAGCGTTATATTTGTAGGGTATAACCTTATCTGACTTGTAGGGGACAAGACCCGACAAACTAATCACCAATGGAGTAATAGCCGGATTGCTATGATACTCGACTTAAAAATGGGTGGGTGCACCAAAATAAGGCACAATGAAGTTTACCCCTTCTTCAACACAATCAGTCATTAGGGAGTCATCTCTAGAAAACAAATCTTCATCCGAGGAGAAGAACTCATCTGCAGAGCCATACTCATCATCTGACTCTTCTTCAGCCAAACAAAACTCAATCACATCAACTTCATGGTAATAATCCCTTTGACCTGTAACCTTGATAGTTCCATTATCCAACAACAACTGAACACCTTTCCTCACGATTGAACATCCTCAGGAGTCAAGGCAATAAATTCGGCAAGATCCATACTGATGTTCCACCTGACCAGCCATGTAGCAGAAAGTAGCATGCAATTATACAAGACCCTCAATCATATACTCCACATCAAAAATTATGAACTCTCCAGGACATCCAGAAACCATGTTCACTTCCTCTTCATACTCTTCCCTAGGCCTGATTATGTGGATGAGGCCCTCATCCATCATCTCCTGCAAATTAGCCTTTATCTTATCGCAACCCTGTATGTTTATACTGCAAATAGCACAATCGGAATGGTCATGCATATAGTAGCTAAATTCACATAGGTCTGCATGCATTTTCATAAAATCTCCTCTAACCGATGAATATCAAAAATCCGGAAGTCGCCTGGACAACCGACCACCATGTTCACAGCATTCGCTCCTCCATGGTAGGGTAGATGATTGTCTTTCACATTAGGGCCCACATCCTTGAAAGATAGAATACCATATTTCACCAATTTCTGCACCTCAGTATTCAAAGGATAGCAATTCTCAACATTATGCCCTGGTGCTCCCTGATGAAAAGCACATGTTTAGTATGCTTTGTAATACCAAGGCAATGGTGATGGTACAACGGGAGATGGTCGGGTCTGAACCAACTTCTTATGAATCAATGCTGGTAGTAACTCTGTTAACTCATAGGAATAGGGTCTTGACTCTCCCTTCTATGATTATACCCTTGATTCCCCTGTTGGGATAATCTCTGATAAGAAACGGTGGTTGGAGCTACACCAACAACTGGAGTAACTGAGGCGACTTGCTGATGACGCTGATAATTTCTTCTAGGAGGATTAACCCTCCTCTCTTGCTTAACAACATTTGTATCCCCTTCCCTCTTCTTGGTAAACCCATAAGATGGCTTCTTCGCACCTCCAGATCCTTCGCTCTTCGTTAAACGGCCCTCTCTTATAGCCTCTTCTAAACGGATACCCATGCCTACCATTTAAGTAAAGTCACTTGGCGCACTTGCTACCATCCTTTCATAGTAGAAAGCACCCAGAGTATTCAAGAAAATCTTAGTCATCTCCTTCTCTTCCATGGGAGGAATCACTTGGGCGGCTACCTCACGCTATCTCTGTGCATATTCTTTGAATGATTCCCTGTCTTTCTGAACCATGGCCCTGAGTTGATCACAGTCAGGCTCCATGTCCACATTGTATTTGTATTGTCTGATAAATGCTTCTCCCAAGTCATTGAAAGTATGGATATTGAAGCTATCCAAACTCATATACCACTTCAGTGCCGCACCGGTCAAACTATCCTGAAAAAAAGTGAATTAGCAGACGCTGATCATTAGTATGGGTAGACATTCTTCTTACACACATCACCAAATGAGCATGAGGGCAAGTGTTTCCCTTGTACTTATCGAACTCCGGGACTTTAAACTTTACAGGTATCTTAACATTCAACACCAAGCATAATTCATTCACATTCTTCCCGAATAACTCTTTTCCCCTGAGGGCCTTCATCTCCCTCTGAATCTTGTTAAACTGCTCTTGAAAATCATCCATTATGTCATAAAGACCCAAGTCGTCACTTGGTGGAGGAAAAAGACGACACACATCATCATTAAAAAATGGAACCAAATTCACCGAAGGAGGTGCAGCAGGAGCAACATGCACCACAGGAGGTGCAGTAGTAACAGTAGTATGAACAACTGGAGCATCTTGAGGACCAATATTGAAACCTTCAGGTGCCAAATTCTATGGCATTCCCCATGGATAACCTTGAGGCATGCGATTCTGAATAACTGTTTGGGTAGCACACACAGGAACAGTCGAAGCTTCAGTAGTAGCCCTTGTCAGTTAAGCTTGCACACTCGATGGATGATTCTGAGCAGCTACCAGAGATTCCATCAGAGCAGTAAGATTGGCCATGCCGGCCTTCAAAGCAGAAACCACCTCATGCAGCTCGCAATTCTCTTGTTCTAAGTTGTCCATCTTCCTTCTGAAATTAGCCCGAGTGTTGTAGTGGTGAGTCAGCTTGCTGAACAAAGTAAAGAAGCTTGGTAAGACACCTGGATATGCATAACAAATTCAAGAAATATGTGTAATATGATGCATGATATATGGTGCACATGATTTATTTTTATTATTATTAATTCAAGGGACTTAAAGATTTATAGACACATTGCAAATATAAAAGTAATAACACATCTGAAATACTGAAAATTCTTATTATAATCACTTCAAAATAGGTTACAAGTCTCAACAATCCCAAGTTCAAGATGAAAATACAGTTTAAAACCCTGAGAAGTAAAGTTGTCAGAGATCACTCTATACGCTGGCACTTTCCTATAAGCCTGGCAATCTGAGCCTTCAACGTCTGGTTTTCTTCTGCATACCTGGTGGCAACCTCCTTCCAATCTCCTAAATCAGGAAGTGAGCAACTAGCATCTGACTGAGGCTTAGTATAAAATAAATCCCCTTTCCTCTCCATAGTCTCTACCGCTCGACTCTCAAGGATCTCAATCAAGTCGTCTTTCTCCTTCAAGTCTTCTCTATAGGAAATCTCTAAAGTTTGACACTTATTCTTCCAAGCATCCTTTTCCTGCTGCATCCTGACCAAAGCAAGATGTAGCTCTTCTATATCATCCAATAAGGGAGGAGTGGTCTTCACAAACAAATCAGGCATAGGTGTTTCCCGGGAATACGACATCTTCAACTGAATAGCTCTCGCTTGGACCCACTGAAGATATGGATCCAAAGAAACAACCCCCCTAGGTCCCAAGTCTTTCCTACTCTTTTTATGAATGTGACGCCAGGCCTTCGCAATCTGCTCCCTAGCTTCCTTATGGTCTTCTCCCTCCTTCATAAAGAAACTACTCAAATGAATACTATTTGGTTTATCCCTCATCAGATAACCAAGTTATCGCCGTGCAAGAACAGGGTTATAGTTAATTCCTCCCTTTCTACCAAGAAGATGTACATTCGGGAAACTACCACAACTATCAACAATATCTACATCATGGTAAGCTCGATGATACCAATCAATATCTGAGTGAGTAAGTGCCATGATCTTAGGAGCCCAACGGGGTTCCTTCCTGACATCCCAGAAAGCATCAGAATGAGGCATATGAGAGATAAACCACTGGTACAACAAAGGCGTGCAACACATAATCATCCCCCCATGATAAGAATTCTGAAGATGAATAGAGTAATAAGCATCACCCAACAATGTAGGAACTGGGTTTCCAATCATGAAGATCCTGATAGAATTAACGTCAACAAACTTATCCATATTAGGAAATAAAAACAACCTGTAAGCAAGTAGAGCATAGGTGGCCTCCAAAGCGACTATACTCTTCATCTTGGAAAATTAAAGAGCTTTCTCCAATAAAAACTGGGTTGGTAATCCTCTAATACCTCCTTTAGTAGTCATATGGGCTTCCACCTCAAAATTCCCCAGATGGATCAAAGCAGCAATCTCATGTGGTTCTGGCTCACCCTCCAAACCAGTAAAAGGAACACGATGGGTAACTGGTAAATCTAGTAGATAAGAATACTCCTCTAGTGTAGGAATCAACTGATAGTCATGGAAAGTAAAGCAATGATACATTGGATCATAGAACTGGACCAAGGTCAAGAGAATACCCTCCTTCATCCTAAGCTTTATAAGAGGAATGATGGATCCATACTTCTTCCGAAAATCTATAGAGCACTCAATCTCTGGAATTAGACTGATCAAGTCATCTATCTTGGGATCCTTGAAACTGTATTTTCCATTCGTTCTTTTTCCTGAAACCATGGTCAAAAAGTACCTGAGATATTCACAAATGGTCAACTTTTAAGTCCCTCGAAATAAAATTTCTTCAAAAGATGCTTATGAGTGCATGGAGACATGATGCAACAATCACACACAAGATCACACATATAGGGTTCATAGGTTCAATGTCACGAGCATGAGGTCGAAGGTACTACCCATAAGGTGTTGGTCTAAAAGATATCACCTGTAGAACAATGTTCTAGAGGTTTCCAGAGTCTATATCCTTCCTTCGAATATTACCAACTTTCTGATTAACTCGGTAATTAGTAATATTCTCAAGAAAAACTCGTCTGAGCATAGAATTGCGTGACAACTATTTCTGGATTACTCCGTCATAGCTTCCGCACTACACCTAAAACACCAAGAAGGGTTAGGTATTCTACGGTCCTCAACTTCAGCAGGCTCCCAGGTCGAAAGCAGTACGTCTTCCCGATTACTCGGTAAACGACACTACAGTCAAAGGGGCCTCCACTGAGTAAGGGGTCTCATGCCTCCTTTTTTGGGATTACTCCCTCAAAGTTAACATGACTATACCGCCCGTCCTATCTTAAAGTTTACCCAAATCCGGGTATAGGACTTATAAGTAATCACCGAGCACCCTGAAAACCAGGAAAATCCAGGCAAGCATATATACAACATATAACACATAAACAACAATAGCATATATACAGATATAAACAAAGATAGGCTCAACCCACTCAGGGATGGACCAGAAAGAGGTCAATCTTTCCCCAGCGGAGTCGCCATTTTTTTCTGTAGCGATAGAAATGTTTAAGACTAAGCCATTGGATTGGCTAGACTTATACAAATCAAAATAAAAATCGCCACCACACTTTATTGTTTCCAAAGGAATGGGAAAAGAGAGAATAACCCAAAAATAGGGGGAAATATTCAAGGTAAGGGGGTTGGTTATGCAAAGGGAAGGTGTTGTACCCCAAAATTTGCCCTCGCGCTTTTCCACAAGAAATCTCAGCTTCAAACATTTCCCGACTTCTCAAACTGGCTCAAGAATCGGACGAACGGACTTTTTCTTGACAGTCAATCAAAACTAAGGTTTTTTACTGATTTTCAGAACTCTGAATTGTCTCATACAGTGGGCTTAGGGTTTGATTGATTTTTGGTTCAATTTTGATCAAGCGAGTGTGATTTGGCATTTAATCAGGAATTAGGGTTTTATGGGCATATTCTCAGAGGAATTTAAATTCCACAACACTTTGCGGTTTATTTCAAAATTCGGGTTAAAATTCGCGTTATCTTGGTTTAATCAGTAAAAGAGACATTGGTTTTGAATTCAGTACGTTTTGATTGGGCCAGTCAGATACAAGATGCAGTTTTGAATTCACAGTGCTTTTGCGTTTGATCAGTCCATTTAAGTTAATTGCTGCTTTGCTTTGGATGTGAGATAAGACAGGTTTATTGGACCAATGTTGTTTTATTTTAGTTATTTATTATTCTGAAACTTAAATGATTGAATTTATTTTTCAATTGTTTTAATTCTAAGAATTTTAAATAAATAAACAGATAATAAGGAAATTAGAATTAATTGGATAATTTGAATTTTTATTGATATTTAAATTATTTACAAATTGTTGTTACAAACAATAATTTACATTTAATTTAAATATTACAATAGAATGAAAAACTATTCTATTTTCTAAATACTCTTCGTTCTTCACTCCGCTCCGGCATTCCATCTTTCATCTGCAAAAAGAAACAAGAAAAGTCAGAAAACATTTAATTAAAAGACAGTTAAAAAATTGCTCATCATTAGGGGCCACTGACTGGGATCAGTTGCCCTCTCTGCAAATCACGGGAGTTCTCCCGGTTCACAGAAAGGGTAGATTATTTTCACTTCATGAAATGCAAATGTCAAAAAATGCATAAGTCACAAATTCAAGCTGCATAGAAATTCAAGATTCAAAATCCAATCCAAACTGAAAAAGTTCAAATCCAAACTTTCTATCCAAAAGCAAAGGCTACTGTCAAAATGCCCAAAGTCCACTCAAAGAAAGTCACAAGTACCCAAGCTGTCATGAAAAGATTTAGCCAAGATATCAAGGAAAAGGAAGTCAGCACACATAAACTGTCAAAAGAGATGAAGATGTAAAATGTAAAATGCAAGCAATCTAGAATCATCACTTCCCATCTAGGGCCCCTTCAGAAAAGTACAAACAAAAATCATATAAAAATCTTAAACTGTACTTTAAGAGAGAGTAAAGAGAGATAAAGCAAACTCAGTTCAGGTTAGGCATGGACATCAGCACAGCAGGCAAAAGGGAGAGAGAGGAATGTGTACAAATTTCATCAACTCTGCATAATAGAAAAGCCAAGACAGTCCAATAGCAGTTCACAGCACAGCAGGCAAAAGGAAGAAAGAAGAATGTATACAAAATACCAACTCTGCCTCAGCACAGGACATACACAAGCCAATAGACAATAAGAAGGTTTAAGATAGAAAAGGAAGTATACAAGACAGTTCAGCAGGCAATTCAAAGAGAGATATACAAAGTCAAAAGCCAACTCAGCAAAATACAAGGCAGTGCACAGCAGACAGTAGAAGAGTGAATATAGAAAAGAAAATAGCTAACACAGTTTAGGCAACTCAGAATAGACAGAAGTAAGGTGAGAGAGGAGAGAAGTATAAAAAAAACTGTCAAGGCAAACACAGCTAGGTAGCTGCATCAAGCACTTAACTCTGCCTCACCACAATACACATTAGCCAATATAGCAGTTCAGAGGATAAAAGAGATATATACAAGCTGAAGCAAAAACACACTAAACATATAAACCTGCAAAAAACTGAGTTGTCTAAAAAAACCAACATCCTCTCATATCCCAAAACCCATAGCATAAACATACTGAGCTTATCAAAGAAAAGAAAACCATAACCATCATCTGAACCTAACACATTTCAAGCCTCAACCTTCATGCTAAACCCACAAACCTGATAACACATTTCAAGCCTCAACCTTCATGCTAAACATACAAACCTCATGTCCAAACTTGCCTCACCATAACATACTGAACCAAGCACATACAAGCTAAAGTCTCAAACCAATACCATAACCTGAACAACCTCAAGCTTAAGCATCAGTGATAACCATAACCAAAACCAACCCAAGCCTACAACCCTGTGAAGCTGAACATCTCAAGTCACATAGCATCAAGCTCACAAACAAGCACATAGCCTCTCAAGAAGAAGAAGAAAGAAGCAATTCAAAGTGAACTCCGTAGCAATCTCAAAAGGCAGTTCAAAGAGCCTCAGAAGCAAGCTTCATCATAGGCAAGCACACATAGGCAAGCACACAAGCAAATACTCAGACATATCATACTCAGGCAACAAGACTCAAGGCAACGATTGTTCCAAAATATTCCACAAACAGAAGCAAAGGCATCACAGTAGGAAAGAGGAAGATGAAGAAGTGAATCATTTCAAAGTTTGTTTTTTTCAGTTAATAATCATCATCAAAAAAACCTGAGCAAAAGATAAAAGAACGAAAGTACCAGAAAGCATCAAAAGCAAGCTCCATCACCGCCGTTCCGGCCTCCTGAAGCATCACCCCTTTGCCTCTCCTCCGTCTCCCAAAATCAGGTAGCAATCTTCTTCCCTTTCACCTCATAAAACGAAAATATAAAACTCAGTTTAAAACAAGTCCGAACCACGCGAATCCATAAAAGAAAGATAAAGACATAACATCTTAGGACTAACCTCGTTTCAAAGGATGCGGATTTCCTGCCTAGAAGGGAAGAGAGTGTGAGGATGATGTTGGTGGCCGAAATCGAGCGCTCAGAAAGCCTAAACGGAGAAGACGAATTCAGTAAACACGGCGCCGCTGACTAGCCCTAACCCTCGTTCCACAAACAACACGCTTAACCCTAATTTCGTTCAAGGCAAGCTTGGGCCTGACCCGTTTCCTGATTACCCCAAAGCCCATTAACATTAACCTCTTTTCATATTCATCAACAATGTTTGTTTAACCTACTTTTTCTTTCATATATTAATAATAACCCTTTAAAATCTTATAAAAGCATTTCATTTACTTTACAAAAAAATCATTTTTATACAAATACTTTCTTTTTATTTACAATTTAACTAAAGCATTTTATATATACTTATTTAATTAAAAATACTAACCTAAATATCTAAATACTTTTTATACACAAATTAAAATTAAAAACATTTTTAATACATATTTGTATATATTATCTTTTCTTTTTTTATATACATACATAATTAAATTGAAAATACCTCTTTTAATTAAAACATGTTTGTACATATTATACGTAATTAAAATTAAACTTTTTTAGTTAACATTCTTTTTGTACATAATTAACATATAAATCAAAATACAGATTAAAACGTATATCTAGGTCAAAACCCTAATACGGCTCAATTTCACATTTCGCACTTGTACATATTTACATTTACACAATACATACACATTTGCACTTACACAATATATTGCCCTACACACACTTTATCTTATATTTGTATATTTGATATTCATTTCGATCGCATATTCGATTTGGTTGTAAATTATTGGGTACTATAAGTCTCATCCCCTTGTACATTTATACCCCCACTCCCGGACATTATTTTGTAATAGCGTAGATTTACATTCCGCAATTTACAGCTTTTCAATTATACCATGGTTAGACCTAGGGTTTGTATGTACATAAAATCAAACGCTAGATAACCTAATACAAGACAAATGCATGTAATCAATACACAAACACACTTGCACCCCCTAGGGTAATCCCACATGTTGCCTTCCAAAATGGGCCATGCTTGCACGTCGAATGTCTTTGGCAAAACAAAATTAAATGATCATAAGTCCCTCGATGACGCTTTCGAAAGTTGCCTAAACGGAATGATCATAGTCCCTTCAAAACAATTTGCCAAAGACACTTGGCATCATTGCATTCATGGTCTATGCGATGACCCGCGCCCTTCCCGAATAAACTTCCTAAACGCAAGATTGTCCACCAATTTCAATGGTGGAACAAAATTGTTAAACGGGGTTAAAACACGACAAAAACCTTTGAGTACAATGGGGTAGACAAAACTCTTAGTTACTTGAGATCAAAACTTGCAAAAACACTTGCCTCATTTTCAAAAACCACAATCCACAACACTTTCAAACAAACTCTCAAAAACATTTGAAACATCTTTTCGAAAAGATTCACACTTTTGTAAAACACTCAAACACGAGTCAAATACATTAGTTGCCTAAGACAAGGCATCTTTTTCCAAAACATTTTCAAAAAGCACCCACACACACACCATTTTCAAAGCAATCGAAAAACAAGGCAAGTGATCTAAAAAACCAAGTAACTAAGAGCCCATGGATAACCATGGATGAAAAGGGTGCTAATACCTTCCCTTTTCATAATCTACCTCCCGAACCCATGAAATATCTCAAAAAGGTTTTTGCTGTGCTTTTTTAACCTTTCCTTTAGGATAAAATAAAAAGTCGGTGGCGACTCTTGCTCAACCGCACAAGTGCGAATACAAACGCAAAACACTAGTCAGTTCTCCCACCGTATCACAGAACTGGCGACTCTGCTGGGGAATATTTAAAAGTGGGGTTACCTTAGGGTTTAGATCACTTTTGTTTTCAATTGATTGCTTTGTTTGCTTTTACATTTGTGGGCATTGTATCGGAGTTTTATAGATCCTAACCCGGATCTGGGGAAACCCTTTTAGGTAGCAACAAGGCTGTGAGGGAACTGTGCGGGGTATACCGACATGGTTGAAGCAGTCTGCTACGTTGATGTGGCACTTTGGTGTGTACCGGTAACCCTTGAGTCAATCAAGGAGAGTACGGGGCCTCCATGTGGTGTCGTAAAGCATCAACAGACCTTAGGAACCTTAATTGAACCATCTTGGCCTTTTTAGGGTAGTGAGATGACTACTTTGGTGTACTCCGAAGTCGGTTGATACTCGATACTACACTCGATTGAGGGTTGTTTTCTTGGGATATTTTGATCGCCAGTCAGTGGCTAAATCGAAACGATGAACAATGAAAGCAATCCAATGATATTGAGATCCTTAGAACCCGGTTACTTTTGATAGGACAGGTGTTAACCAACAAACTGAAAGAGGGTAGTACCTGAACCTCATGCAAGCCTAAACCTAAGGCTTTGTGTGCTTTGTGTGAATATTGTTTGCCTGTATATACACTTGCTTGCTTGTGCATACATGTACATAACATCATGACATCATACCATAGCATTTTAGCATTTTCAATAACCGTTTCAAGGATCCCAAGGGTTCTGTTAATGCAGGATTACATTGAACCTGACGTCTATCCAGGGGCAAGAGGTCTCTCCTCCAACCAATCCAGTCAAAGTTCAAGTACAACAACTTGAATCAGTGGCTATGACCCACTCGACATGGTGAGCTTGATTCTAGTAGAGGGACGTCCACCGGTACAGGGCTCTCCAATCCAAGAGCAGGGCTCAACCTCTAACATTTTTCTTGTGCTTACCCCAAGAGATCCTTGAAAACATGCATCCGCATATCATGCATTGCATTTTGACAATCTTTCCTTTTTCAGGTTTCCTTACTCTCCTGCTGTTTATTTCAGCAAGATATGGCTCTAGAACGGTCTGTCAAAGACATCCAAGACCAGACTGCTCAGCTGCAAGAGATGTTCATGAATTTGTCTCTGGGGCAAGAGGAGATGAAAGCTCTCCTCACCAACGGCTTGGGGAATTCCAACAATTCCAGGAATGATCAGATTGCGGAGCTGCAGTTTGATCTGACAACACTGAGGACCCAAATGATGGGATATTTGGTGGGCCAGATGGCTCTCATCCAAGACCTATCTCAAAGACAAGAGGAACTCAGAGTTCTGGTCTGCCAACTGCTTCCAAACAACCAACTGGGGCAAACATCTGAGGTCGAAGAGCAAGTCACCGCTCAGCCTCCATCCACTCGAGAAGACAAGGGGAAAGCTCCTTTGCTAGCTTCAGGGTCACAAACCCATCAACAACCTCGCCAGCGTCAGCGGGGCAGTCGACGTAAGCAAGAAAAGTCGGGAAGACAATTTACGGAGACTGAAATACCATCATTCTTCATACTGAAGCGCCTGTTGGAGGTCAATTTGCTTACTATAAAGGACCCTCCTCAGAAGCCCAATATCTCCTCTCCTCACTTTAATCCCGACGCATTTTGTGTTTACCACTCCTGCAGCCCGGGACACAGTACCAACGACTGTTGGGCCTTGAAGAACAAGATTCAAGATCTGATCGACATTGGGGTGCTGAAATTCATGCCAGACGGCGAGATGAAGATCTTCCGTTGAGAGGATCTCCGCTTGAAGTGACGAGGCTCGAAGCTGAAAGACTTTTGCTTCTTTTTGAATTTTTCAAAGTTGTAATTTCTTTTACTGTCAAAACAATTATTTGTTGATGTTAAACTCTGTTTTCATTAATGCATTGCATATGTTTGTCTTGAATTCATCCATTCGTTTCACTATTCTTATGCTTTTCTTTATGATATTTGACTCTTGATAAAAAGCTGCAAGCCTTTAGAGGGAGGATGACGAAACAATACCGTGATCTTATACAGTATGTTTTTGAACGAACCTTGCTGATGATGTACAGGCATTTCTTTCAATTCCCAAACACTGGAGTTATAAGGAAGTTAATCCCTAGTCAACCCCTTCGAGCCAAAGAAGTAGGAGTTTCCCGTTCTAAACGATCAAAACCTTTGATATAAACCTGGGGCAGGGTAGTCTCTCAGTTAATTCAAAAGAGAACGCGCATTGAAGTCGCAAACTCTCAGTTCGTAATACAACGAACGACGTCGAAAAAGAAAGCATTCCTTCGGAATCAAAAGACAAGGGTGGTTCCTTATCACATAGACAGTCAATCTCTCAAAAGAGAAAAGCCCACCAAGCCAAAACCTATGAAGGAGGCTTTAAAAAGCTGGGGCATCCCGCTGACAGCAATCCCGAAAACGGTAACAGTCAGGCAAAAGTTAGGGATAACAAATCAAAATCAAAATAGTGAGGTCATTATAAAACCCTCAACAACATGAAAAGTGTTGAAAAAGAAAACAGAGATAATGACTGTCTCCCAAATTCAAACTAGCGAACCATCGCCCAAAAGTCGTTCCAAACTCAAAACAGAGTGCGACACACTATTAACTGAGCTTAGGTTGAAGAACATCACGAAGAGCGGGTGGGTACAAATATGCTTTGAGCCTTTATCCTTTGTTTCTTAAACCGTGAACCAGGCCACGTTACAACCCTCCAAAAGTCCTAATTGAAGCATGGGTTAGTTCGAAAGCATACTGTTACAAAAGGTATCCTGACTCCTGTAGGGCTTTGCTCTAAATCTCGTGTTAACTTGTCTTATGAAAAGTTTCTGCTAAAAACGCATTTTTCAAAATTTCAAAGACAAACATAAACTTTGCATTATTCGAATATCGCTGCCTGCATTTGACCCTTTTGTTTGACAGCGAAGAAGTTCATACAGCGAATGTTCGGAGGAACGAAAACTCTCTCAGCAAGTCAAAATCACTTCAAGAGGATAACACTTCCATCAAATTTCCTATCAACAAGGGGCATGACATAGCACAATTCAATTAACCTGGGGCAGTCCAGTCAAGATTTCAAGAAATCTCCCAATATGCAGGGTAATCTGATTCAAGACTCATTCATCACCACTTGGGGCATTCGAATGTCAAAAGTATTCAACAAATCAACTACAACATCTCCAGATTCGACTCCTGTATCCAGCCAGGGCATATCTGTTGACGACTATTTCCAGACTCGACTCCTGTATCTAGCCAGGGCATGTCTGAAGAGTTTGAAGATTCGATTCCTGTATCCAGCCAGGGCATATCTATCAACCATCACCTTTCCAGATTCGATTCCTGTATCCAGCCAGGGCATGTCTGAAGAATTCCAGATCAACACCTGCAACAACCCAGGAAACATCTGTGAACGACCGATTGTAGACCAACACCTGTAATAAACCAGGATTTTATCTACATCACCACTTGGGGCATTCGAATGTCAAAAGTGTTCAGACCCAATGCAGTTTTACACACAGCTCATCATCGGGAAACCCTACACCGGTTCCTCTTCAAGACTTCTGAAACAGTTCGTAGATTCTTCCCAAGTAACGGATGTTAATCTATCAGCTTGTTCAGATGCAACCTTCGAATTTAGTTTACGGACGCTTCCCAACAACGGATGCTGCTCTATTGCTAATTCAACTTCAAGACTTCTGAAAACAGTTCACGGGTTCTCCAAGTAAACGGATGTTAACCTATCGCTTGTTCAGATTCTTCTCAAAGCTGACAACTACGGAAGATCGCACTCGCCAGAATTTTCCCTATCCCCAACGGTGTCAGACTTTCAAACCTTCTCCCCACAGAGCTTTAAGGAAGCAATTTTTGAGTTCCCCAGTGAAGTCTCCAGGGTTACCTCCCATCAAACCGAAGACTCTCAATCTGGTCTCCCCGGCATGCGTCTACTAGTTTGGAACTCCCCAGTAGAGGTCATCAGGAATTCTCTTCCCCGGCAACAGCCCAGGATTTATTTTCTCCGGCAGCAGTCAAGACGCTTTTATCCTCAGCCATCTCGGATTCATGTATCCTTGGCAGGATTAGCTCATCAGCCTACATGCGCATTCATTACATTCATATCATAAACATTAATGTCACATGTATTGCATCATGCATCATAACATTGCATGCAGCTAACCCTTTGCCTCTTCAGGTAAGATCAGTCGACAGACACAGATCATCTCCTGAGGTTCATCCAAAAATGGTTCAGATGTGACCCGGACACGGCAACATTTTGATACTTATTCCAGATTCATTCAGACGCATCAGCAGAAACCCTACACCGGTTCTTCCTCAACTTCAAGATTTCTAAAAACAGTTCACGGGTTCTCTAAGTAAACGGATGTTAACCTATCACTTGTTCAGATTCTTCTTCAAAGCGTCTGAAAATAGTTTACGGATTCTTCCCAACAACGGATGTCAATCTACCGACTGATTCAGACTCTTCTCAATTTTTGAAAATAGTTTACAGACATGTCCCAACAACGGATGCTGCTCTATTGCCTATTCAATCTCAAATAGTTTACAGATCCTCCAGACACGGACATCAATCTGTTGATTGTTCAGACCCCAATTCAGAGGTGTTCCAAAACATGGATGCCCTTCTGATATTTGTCCCCTTACCATTGACGTACAGTTCAACATCACCATATGGCATCTATAAGCCCATCCTCCTACCAGCAGTCGCCGAATGGCATCTGTAAGCCCATTCTCAGATGGCATCTCTAAGCCCATCCCCCGACAATTTCTTTCGCACCAGGTGGCATCTTTAAGCCCATCACCAAATGGCATCTATAAGCCCATCCTCCTACCAGCAATCACCAAATGGCATCTGTAAGCCCATTCTCAGATGGCATCTCTAAGCCCATCCCCCGACAAATTCTTTCGCACCAGGTGGCATCTTTAAGCCCATCACCAAATGGCATCTTTAAGCCCATTCACCTCCACCGTCACATCGACGAGCGCAAATTTTCTGGGCACATTAGTGTCCAATCTCCTTTTACCTTCAAGTCGCGAAAGGCAAACTTGCCAATCTAACTCTTCAGGTCAAAGAAGATTGAACAGGGGCAACTGTTGTACCCCAAAATTTGCCCTCGCGCTTTTCCACAAGAAATCTCAGCTTCAAACATTTCCCGACTTCTCAAACTGGCTCAAGAATCGGACGAACGGACTTTTTCTTGACAGTCAATCAAAACTAAGGTTTTTTACTGATTTTCAGAACTCTGAATTGTCTCATACAGTGGGCTTAGGGTTTGATTGATTTTTGGTTCAATTTTGATCAAGCGAGTGTGATTTGGCATTTAATCAGAAATTAGGGTTTTATGGGCATATTCTCAGAGGAATTTAAATTCCACAGCACTTTGCGGTTTATTTCAAAATTCGGGTTAAAATTCGCGTTATCTTGGTTTAATCAGTAAAAGAGACATTGGTTTTGAATTCAGTACGTTTTGATTGGGCCAGTCAGATACAAGATGCAGTTTTGAATTCACAGTGCTTTTGCGTTTGATCAGTCCATTTAAGTTAATTGCTGCTTTGCTTTGGATGTGAGATAAGACAGGTTTATTGGACCAATGTTGTTTTATTTTAGTTATTTATTATTCTGAAACTTAAATGATTGAATTTATTTTTCAATTGTTTTAATTCTAAGAATTTTAAATAAATAAACAGATAATAAGGAAATTAGAATTAATTGGATAATTTGAATTTTTATTGATATTTAAATTATTTACAAATTGTTGTTACAAACAATAATTTACATTTAATTTAAATATTACAATAGAATGAAAAACTATCCTATTTTCTAAATACTCTTCGTTCTTCACTCCGCTCCGGCATTCCATCTTTCATCTGCAAAAAGAAACAAGAAAAGTCAGAAAACATTTAATTAAAAGACAGTTAAAAAATTGCTCATCATTAGGGGCCACTGACTGGGATCAGTTGCCCTCTCTGCAAATCACGGGAGTTCTCCCGGTTCACAGAAAGGGTAGATTATTTTCACTTCATGAAATGCAAATGTCAAAAAATGCATAAGTCACAAATTCAAGCTGCATAGAAATTCAAGATTCAAAATCCAATCCAAACTGAAAAAGTTCAAATCCAAACTTTCTATCCAAAAGCAAAGGCTACTGTCAAAATGCCCAAAGTCCACTCAAAGAAAGTCACAAGTACCCAAGCTGTCATGAAAAGATTTAGCCAAGATATCAAGGAAAAGGAAGTCAGCACACATAAACTGTCAAAAGAGATGAAGATGTAAAATGTAAAATGCAAGCAATCTAGAATCATCACTTCCCATCTAGGGCCCCTTCAGAAAAGTACAAACAAAAATCATATAAAAATCTTAAACTGTACTTTAAGAGAGAGTAAAGAGAGATAAAGCAAACTCAGTTCAGGTTAGGCATGGACATCAGCACAGCAGGCAAAAGGGAGAGAGAGGAATGTGTACAAATTTCATCAACTCTGCATAATAGAAAAGCCAAGACAGTCCAATAGCAGTTCACAGCACAGCAGGCAAAAGGAAGAAAGAAGAATGTATACAAAATACCAACTCTGCCTCAGCACAGGACATACACAAGCCAATAGACAATAAGAAGGTTTAAGATAGAAAAGGAAGTATACAAGACAGTTCAGCAGGCAATTCAAAGAGAGATATACAAAGTCAAAAGCCAACTCAGCAAAATACAAGGCAGTGCACAGCAGACAGTAGAAGAGTGAATATAGAAAAGAAAATAGCTAACACAGTTTAGGCAACTCAGAATAGACAGAAGTAAGGTGAGAGAGGAGAGAAGTATAAAAAAACTGTCAAGGCAAACACAGCTAGGTAGCTGCATCAAGCACTTAACTCTGCCTCACCACAATACACATTAGCCAATATAGCAGTTCAGAGGATAAAAGAGATATATACAAGCTGAAGCAAAAACACACTAAACATATAAACCTGCAAAAAACTGAGTTGTCTAAAAAAACCAACATCCTCTCATATCCCAAAACCCATAGCATAAACATACTGAGCTTATCAAAGAAAAGAAAACCATAACCATCATCTGAACCTAACACATTTCAAGCCTCAACCTTCATGCTAAACCCACAAACCTGATAACACATTTCAAGCCTCAACCTTCATGCTAAACATACAAACCTCATGTCCAAACTTGCCTCACCATAACATACTGAACCAAGCACATACAAGCTAAAGTCTCAAACCAATACCATAACCTGAACAACCTCAAGCTTAAGCATCAGTGAAAACCATAACCAAAACCAACCCAAGCCTACAACCCTGTGAAGCTGAACATCTCAAGTCACATAGCATCAAGCTCACAAACAAGCACATAGCCTCTCAAGAAGAAGAAGAAAGAAGCAATTCAAAGTGAACTCCGTAGCAATCTCAAAAGGCAGTTCAAAGAGCCTCAGAAGCAAGCTTCATCATAGGCAAGCACACATAGGCAAGCACACAAGCAAATACTCAGACATATCATACTCAGGCAACAAGACTCAAGGCAACGATTGTTCCAAAATATTCCACAAACAGAAGCAAAGGCATCACAGTAGGAAAGAGGAAGATGAAGAAGTGAATCATTTCAAAGTTTGTTTTTTTCAGTTAATAATCATCATCAAAAAAACCTGAGCAAAAGATAAAAGAACGAAAGTACCAGAAAGCATCAAAAGCAAGCTCCATCACCGCCGTTCCGGCCTCCTGAAGCATCACCCCTTTGCCTCTCCTCCGTCTCCCAAAATCAGGTAGCAATCTTCTTCCCTTTCACCTCATAAAACGAAAATATAAAACTCAGTTTAAAACAAGTCCGAACCACGCGAATCCATAAAAGAAAGATAAAGACATAACATCTTAGGACTAACCTCGTTTCAAAGGATGCGGATTTCCTGCCTAGAAGGGAAGAGAGTGTGAGGATGATGTTGGTGGCCGAAATCGAGCGCTCAGAAAGCCTAAACGGAGAAGACGAATTCAGTAAACACGGCGCCGCTGACTAGCCCTAACCCTCGTTCCACAAACAACACGCTTAACCCTAATTTCGTTCAAGGCAAGCTTGGGCCTGACCCGTTTCCTGATTACCCCAAAGCCCATTAACATTAACCTCTTTTCATATTCATCAACAATGTTTGTTTAACCTACTTTTTCTTTCATATATTAATAATAACCCTTTAAAATCTTATAAAAGCATTTCATTTACTTTACAAAAAAATCATTTTTATACAAATACTTTCTTTTTATTTACAATTTAACTAAAGCATTTTATATATACTTATTTAATTAAAAATACTAACCTAAATATCTAAATACTTTTTATACACAAATTAAAATTAAAAACATTTTTAATACATATTTGTATATATTATCTTTTCTTTTTTTATATACATACATAATTAAATTGAAAATACCTCTTTTAATTAAAACATGTTTGTACATATTATACGTAATTAAAATTAAACTTTTTTAGTTAACATTCTTTTTGTACATAATTAACATATAAATCAAAATACAGATTAAAACGTATATCTAGGTCAAAACCCTAATACGGCTCAATTTCACATTTCGCACTTGTACATATTTACATTTACACAATACATACACATTTGCACTTACACAATATATTGCCCTACACACACTTTATCTTATATTTGTATATTTGATATTCATTTCGATCGCATATTCGATTTGGTTGTAAATTATTGGGTACTATAAGTCTCATCCCCTTGTACATTTATACCCCCACTCCCGGACATTATTTTGTAATAGCGTAGATTTACATTCCGCAATTTACAGCTTTTCAATTATACCATGGTTAGACCTAGGGTTTGTATGTACATAAAATCAAACGCTAGATAACCTAATACAAGACAAATGCATGTAATCAATACACAAACACACTTGCACCCCCTAGGGTAATCCCACATGTTGCCTTCCAAAATGGGCCATGCTTGCACGTCGAATGTCTTTGGCAAAACAAAATTAAATGATCATAAGTCCCTCGATGACGCTTTCGAAAGTTGCCTAAACGGAATGATCATAGTCCCTTCAAAACAATTTGCCAAAGACACTTGGCATCATTGCATTCATGGTCTATGCGATGACCCGCGCCCTTCCCGAATAAACTTCCTAAACGCAAGATTGTCCACCAATTTCAATGGTGGAACAAAATTGTTAAACGGGGTTAAAACACGACAAAAACCTTTGAGTACAATGGGGTAGACAAAACTCTTAGTTACTTGAGATCAAAACTTGCAAAAACACTTGCCTCATTTTCAAAAACCACAATCCACAACACTTTCAAACAAACTCTCAAAAACATTTGAAACATCTTTTCGAATAGATTCACACTTTTGTAAAACACTCAAACACGAGTCAAATACATTAGTTGCCTAAGACAAGGCATCTTTTTCCAAAACATTTTCAAAAAGCACCCACACACACACCATTTTCAAAGCAATCGAAAAACAAGGCAAGTGATCTAAAAAACCAAGTAACTAAGAGCCCATGGATAACCATGGATGAAAAGGGTGCTAATACCTTCCCTTTTCATAATCTACCTCCCGAACCCATGAAATATCTCAAAAAGGTTTTTGCTGTGCTTTTTTAACCTTTCCTTTAGGATAAAATAAAAAGTCGGTGGCGACTCTTGCTCAACCGCACAAGTGCGAATACAAACGCAAAACACTAGTCAGTTCTCCCACCGTATCACAGAAGGTATTAGCCCCCTAAACATCTACGCTACTTCGCAGGAACTTCTTTGTAAAATCTGTATATTTTTGCTATAAAATGTTGTATAAAAATGGATGGTGGAGGTGAGAAAAGAAATATATTTTTATGGTTTTTGCACCCGTCGTGATTACGAACCTTTAGTTCCTACGTACCACATTTCGTGCAATACGGAATCAGGGTACACGTAGTTCCTCTTTTAAAATATTTTAAAACATAAGTATGTTAATTTATTTTATAATATAAGACATCATCATCATTGTCCGTGTGGAAAAACATACTTACTACCCACAATCATGAGAAAGGAGAATTTGTATCATCTCAAACTGGAGGATGTGGCTTAGATTTTAAAATCAACAATTTCTCACTCAACACCCAAGTGGAAAATATATCTCTTCACTACATATTATAGAAGTATAGTTGTTTGCATCACTACAAAGATTGACAAGAGTCTAATCTTTTGATAAAGGTTTTAAAATAAAAAGCCAAAGTGGCAAAATGGTTTGAAATAAGATTGATTTACTTTTAGTCTTCTCAAAAAAATGTCAAGGTATTATTAAGTTGATTGAAGTTTACTTATGAAAAGGTTTTGAAAATGCATGGACCTAAGTGTTGTACCCCAATTTTTGCCCCTAAGATTCCTTCATCATACCATATTGATTCAATCACAACAAGATCACATTAGGGCTTTTGGTTCTTCTCCATATCTTTAGTTTTTCTCTTTGAGGAATCAACAAGCACCTTAACTTGTTTTCTTTTGTGATCATGAATATTTTGTATTATTTTTTCCTTTTAATTAATAGAATGCAATGTTGGTTTGTCTTTCTTGTTACTAACGTAGGTAAAGGCAATGAGGCTTAGCAGGTTGATCCATGGGCTCGTGAGTTTATTTCCATGCCCTAGTCAATAAAGCTTGAGAAGTTTAAACCTTACCATTGAAGTTGTTTTGGAAGAAATGGAATGGCAAGGTCATTTTGGTTCACCATATTTCAAGGTTATCAAATTTGGTTCAAAAGTACAAGGGGTTGATTGAAGAAGTTATCATGCTTGGACAAGGATTTGTTCCCATTGGTCACAAGTGCATATTTATCTCAATTCTCAAGATATGTAAGTGGTTTTGGTGTCTATGAGTTATTGCTTTCATACAACTTCAATTTATAAAGCATTTGTTTTGGTACAAGAAGTTTGTTCAAAATTGTCAAAGTTCCTCAAGGCATTTTCTTGGTCTAAGAGCTAGGGTTTTGAACTTCAAAGAAGTATATCTTGCTCATCTTTTGGTATTTTTGAGAGATTCCAAAACATCCTTATCTTAAAAGGGTTATCAACAAATCACTTCAAAAGTTTCAAGGAGTTTTCATGTGGAAGAAACTTGATGATGAAAAAAGATTACAAGTCCTTCAGATGAATCCCCAATTTCTCATGTGTGACTTCAAATGATCATAACTTGGTCAATTTGTATCACCTTGAGCCTATTCTTTTTCCACAATGATTTTGAGGATGTGAACTTTATGATTTCTTTTATATTCAAAGTGAGAAAATGGATGGAATATTCCCTAAGTATACAAAAGATTATAGGTCATTTTATGATTTTTTGCCAACTTCAACAACTCACAACTCTCTCAATTTTTGGATATTTTAAATGGTTCAAGTTTCAAAATTTCATTCAAGAGGTCTATTTCATGCCATCATTTTTGGTCAATATAAAGTTCCAAGTGGAAGGCCATGTTTGGATGCAAAACATTATAGGTCACTTTTGAAGGAAAAGTTGAAATATTTCTAAGTATGGAAAGTCAACTTCTTTTTCCCAACTTTGACTCAACGCAACTTTCAGCTCAAGCATCCATTTGGTTCCATTATTTTTCCATTGCAAAGCTTGTAACCTCATATTTCTAAAGCATCAAGAATCATGCCTTAATACCCCTTGAGCTGAGAATGCCATTGGATTGAACTTGGTAACTTGGAACTGAAGTTTCTCCATAAGTCAGAATTTGAAATCTTTGTCTTGGCTTCTAATCACAAGTTTTCCATGCGTTTTTGCCTCTAAACATGTTTAGTGAAGTTCCATAAATGATTAGCGCAACAAAACGCGCATTTTGGATGAGTTTTGATCAAATTAGAAGTCACACTTTTCTTGTTTGCAACTTCACACGATTTCCCTCCAAACTTCATCATTTCACACGCTTAGACATTCCATCTGATTCCCTATAAATAGAGGGTCATCCCCCATTCATTTCCTAAAGCTTGGATAGCCAGAGTCACCCTGCCAAACTTGCTCCATAACTCAAAATTATGCTACTTCGAAATCTATTCTCAAGCCTTTTTTACTCCATTTTTCCATCAATTCACCTTCCTTGATCTTCCCTGAAGCTAACCATATAATTACATTCAAGAATCGTGCCCTATATTTCTCCATCGAAGTCCAGTTTCAGAGCTCTGCAACTCAACTCCAATAGGTAGATTCCTTCATCAATTCTTCAAAACTTTGATATCATTGTGATGCTCTCATTGCCCTGGTTCTAGCTGCAACACTTACTTTTATCTGGAAACATGTTTTGACAATGAATTTTCAAATCCCTTTTCGAAACTTTCTTCCAAATTACTTGAGCTACAATTTATATAAATTTGTCACGAAGGTGTGTGTGATGGGTGGATCTGGAACTGACTGTTTAACGCTGGTTCGCGAAATGTCGCGGAAGCAAGAGTCGCCATCGTCTTTTATTTTCTCCAACATGGACAGGACAAAAGCACAGCAAAATTCCTTATGAGATTATCTCTCGGTTCAGGAGGTAGATTTATAGAAAGGGAAGGTGTTAGAACCCTTTCTATCCATGGTTATCCATGGGCTCTTAGATACTTGCTCATTTGTGTTTTCAAAAGTGTTTGCTTTTCAATTGTGAGTAGGTTTGAAAAAGTTTCTTTGAAAGTTTCGGAATAACTCTTGTATCAGTCCTCAAGAGTGTTTGAAAAATTGTTTTGAAAGCTTTTTGAAAAGTGTCGGTGTGAAAAGAGTTTTTTATTTGTTTTTGAATAGAGCAAGTATCTATGAGTCATCCACCTACCCTAAGGAATTAGGCTGTGTAAATGTCCTTAAGGTAGTGCCATCCCACCATTGAGAGATAGGTAGCACCACCGTTGGAGGTGTTCGGGTCAATTCGATTGTTAGGGACAGTGTGGTCACCAGAGCAACAGTAGGACACCTTAGAAGCTACCCTTATGCCATTGATCATGGACATAAGGACTTACTAAAACGTCCTATACTCGACGACCACGTTTCGAAGGCAAGGCAACAGTGAGGCGTACCCTAGAAGTGGTGTGTGAATTTGTGTGTTATTTTCATGTTATGTTTTATCTTGTACATGTATCATGGTGATCTACGTTTGCTTTTAATTTAGGCCATACATTCTTTCATGCAAAGTTTAGAATTTAAAAGTGCGGAAATTTAAATGCGGAAAGTAAAATCCTACGCTACTACAAGACGCAGGTCTATACATCGCCAAATTACAAAGACCCGTTTGGTAAAAAATGCGGAAAGTAAAACCTAGTTACTATTACATGGCTTGAGCAGTTACATAATATTCACAAAGGAAAATAAAATATCGTGCGAAAGAATTAAAGTTGAACGTTTGAGGGCGTTGGACCCTTTTGAAATTAAATTGAATTAAAAGTTAATTAATTATTTAATAAAAGGAAAGAAATGTTTTTTTTTATGTTTTTGGTATTTAATGAAAAATAAAGAAAAAGAATTAAAAGGAAACCCTAAATCTAGATTATTTTAATTATTAATGAAAATATTAAAGTTAACCTAATTTACTAGTTAATTAATTTATTTACATGTTTATTTACAAAATTAATGATAATTAATAATAAAGATAAATAATGATGATTAATAATTTATTTAAGAAAAAGATGAAAATGTCAAAACCTAATTCTACATATTTTTTATTTATTAAGAAAAAGTGTTAAAATTAAAACCTAGATTAACCAAGTTAATTGTTAGAGTTTATTTACAAAAATTAATTAGTGAAGAAATTAATAATAATTGTATTTTTTGATTTTTCTGTTTTTATTATAGAAAATTATTTTATGGTGAAAAAAAACAATTAAAACAATTAAAAAAGAATTAGAAAAGAAAAGAAAAGAAAATTAAAAAGGATGCAAACCAAGGGGGGTTTCAGGCCCAAGGGGAGGTTTTTTGAAGTATTCTGGCCCATTAGACAAAAAGCCTTGTTTGACTTTCTGGCATCACGTGCGTGTTCATTGACTCCTGAGTACCGTGGTCTGCATTCTTTGGCCATTGGATTGAGTTTCATGGCCATTTGTGTTCTGGCTGTTGACCATTTGTGTTCTGGCCTCAATGTTCCTTAATCTTCTCAGGATGTCTGTCTCGCCATGTATTGGTGTCATGCATAAGTTGTTCTACTTTGGCCATTTGGCTTTTGGCTTTTGGCCATTTGTGTTTTGGCCTCAACGTTCCTTAATGAACCTGCATGGGATCCTGTCTAAATCTGCAGTGTTGAATCTCATGAACACATTAAATAAAATCATAAAATGCAAATAAAGCCAATATATGAAGAAATTTAATGTTTAGGCACAATATGGCATGTATGAATGATTATACCCTTTTGATCATGGAGATCAAATCAATCTTACCCTTATTGGAAAATTAGTGACATGAATGCTTTTATGCCCTTTGGATCATGGAGATCAATCCAGCCTTACCCTTACTGAAGAGGTAGTGAGGTATTGGTTTGTAACTGAGATGGCTTGTTTGTAGTGAGATGTTGATTTGTAACTGTGATGGCTTGTTTGTAGTGAGATGTTGATTTGTAACTGTGATTTCAAGGTTTTAGGGTTCTTGAAAGAATTTGATATTCTGACAGTGTTGTGGCCAGGTGTTTTTTCTCTCTTTTTCTCCTCCCTGGTTTGTGTGAAAAGAAGGTGATTATATAATGGAAATTAGGGTAAAGAAAATGGGCTTTGAATGTGCAATTGGGCCTCCAATGTTCACTTGAGTTCGTCACTTTCCAGGATAAATCTCAGGGACTTAAGTGCAATTTTTGAAGTTGAAATGTGAAAACAAAATGTAGCCGACATCAAGAACTAACTCCTGTCCGAAAATCGGCTCAATCGGATAAACGGTGAATTAGTTATGAATTTTTGAAGTTTCAGCTCAGATAAACTTATTTTGGGCTCTAGTGTCGACTCTGACACGTTCTTTAATAAAAAACAGGTATTGATCGATGCATAATTTGGTCTCGACTTTTGAAGAAAAGTTATAGATCTATGAGTCAGTGACCTTGTGTAAAAATATGAGCCCAATCCGATAAAAATTGACCGAGTTATGAATTTTCGAAGTTTCGGCCCAGATGAAATAATATTCAGCATTTAGGATTTTCAGCGTGTCACGCACTCTGAGCAAAAAACGAAGGCCTTTTAAATACCGTTTGAACTCAATACCTTCTGTGAAAATGTAGCCAACTCAATTTCTGAAATTTTTGGCGCCGGAACCAGGTCGATACGATGAAAATCGACCAAGTTATAATTTTCCGAACATGACGCAAATAAATTTCTGACACAAATTTCCTGTACGGAAATACTTGATAAATCCACATTTTTGAAGACCTTATGATCGAAATTGGCTTCCAGTCGTGAGAGATGAAAACTTAGATAATATCAAGACGGAATTTTAGCCATCGGAACGGATTCAAAACGAGACACGATCTTCAAGTTATGAATTTTTTAGCGCGTAAAAACTGCACTTTCAGCACACTTTTTTCACCATATTTCTTCGAGAAAACTCACACAGTCGGATACCTTCTGAATTTGAGCATACGTTAGGACATTAAGGATCACTTGAGGTCATTTGGATTTAAGGACCTTGATGCAACACAAAACCCTAATTTTGAATTGACTTCCTTAGGAGATGATTTGACTGTCCAACTCTTGAGCCATCTTGAACAACTTGGAGATGATTCTTGTCAAATCTTGAGGAATATGGGAGGGCAAATTTTGGGGTACAACAGTTGCCCCTGTTCAATCTTCTTAAACCTGAGGATATAGATTGGCTGGCGTGCCTTTCGTAATATGAAGGTGGAAGATGATTGAACACTAGAGTGCCCAGAAATTTGCACTCACATAGTAGAGTATCAGCAGCGTGATGGTGGGAATGGGCTTACAGATGCCATTTGGCAAGATAATAGATGGGAGGATGGGCTTATAGATGCCATCTGGAAGTGTGACAGAACTTTGTCGGGAATGGGCTTATAGATGCCATTTGGAGACTGTCGGTATGTGGATGGGCTTACAGATGCCATCGGGGGGTTGTCGATCGCGTAAGAGATTCCTTAGCGAGAACTTGCGTACCTGAGAAAGAAAAATAATTACCTGGCCTGTTACAGGAGTTGATCTTCAAACTCTTTATGTAGATGTGCCCTGGCTGGATACAGGAATCAAATCTTTAAACTCTTCAGACGTGCCCTGGCAAGATACAGGAATCGAGTCCGAAGAATATAGTCGTCAACAGATACACCCTGGCAAGATACAGGAATCGGATCTTCGAACTCTTCAGACGTGCCCTGGCCGGATACAGGAATCGAGTCTGGTAATGTTAGTCGTCAACAGATACACCCTGGCGAGATACAGGAATCAGATCTTCAAACTCTTCAGACGTGCCCTGGCAAGATACAGGAATCAAGTCTGGTAATGTTAGTCGTCAACAGATACACCCTGGCAAGATACAGGAATCATATCTTCAAACTCTTCAGACGTGCCCTGGCAAGATACAGGAATCGAGTCTGGTAATGTTAGTCGTCAACAGATACACCCTGGCAAGATACAGGAATCGGATCTTCAAACTCTTCAGACGTGCCCTGGCAAGATACAGGAATCGAGTTTGGTAATGTTAGTCGTCAATAGATACACCCTGGCAAGATACAGGAATCGGATCTTCGAACTCTTCAAACGTGCCCTGGCAGGATACAAGAATCGAGTCTGGTAATGTTAGTCGTCAACAGATACACCCTGGAGAGATACAGGAATCAGATCTTCGAACTCTTCAGACGTGCCCTGGCAGGATACAGGAATCGAGTCTGGTAATGTTAGTCGTCAACAGATACACCCTGGCAAGATACATGAATTGGATCTTCAAACTCTTCAGACGTGCCCTGGCAAGATACATGAATCGAGTCTGGTAATGTTAGTCGTCAACAGATACACCCTGGCAAGATACAGGAATCGGATCTTCGAACTCTTCAGATGTGCCCTGGCTGGATACATGAATCGAGTCTGGTAATGTTAGTCGTCAACAGATACACCCTGGCGAGATACAGGAATCGGATCTTCGAACTCTTCAGACATGCCCTGGCAGGATACAGGAATCGAGTCTGGTAATGTTAGTCGTCAACAGATACACCCTAACAAGATACAGGAATCAGATCTTCAAACTCTTCAGACGTGCCCTGGCAAGATACAGGAATCGAGTCTGGTAATGTTAGTCGTCAACAGATACACCCTGGCAAGATACAGGAATCGAATCTTCAAACTCTTCAGACGTGCCCTGGCAAGATACAGGAATCGAGTCTGGTAATGTTAGTCGTCAACAGATACACCCTAGCGAGATACAGGAATCGGATATTTAGTTGCGACCATTGATAGTAATTATCTTTGTATTGACTTTTGTCCTGAAAAGACAAAATGTTAGTTGTATGCAATGTCATGATGTATGACATGCGAGATGTTCTCAGAGTAAGTGAGATTGTATGTTCATGATGCGTATGTGCATGCTGTAATGTATGAAAATGTGATATTTATGAAATGTATGTTTCGTCTTAGGAAAATAAATCCTTGACGGGTGCCGGGAAATTAAATCCTGGGTTGATGTTGAAGAGTAGCGTTTTTTGTTTACGCTGGGGATGATGGTTGCAAGAATACCGGTGGGAGAAGATGACTCCGTTGGGGAATAAACTTTGGCGAATAGATTACTCTGCGGGGAGATAACTCTGTGGGGAAAGAAGTACTTTACTGAGATTTGATGATAACTCTGCTGGGGATACCATTGTTAAGCTTGTTGAGGGAATTGATGAACTCCGCTGGGGATAGGAAGAGCTTCGCCGAGGACGACCTTTCCGTGGTTTTTTAGCTGAGGATAACCCAGTTATATCCTGGTGGGGAAATAACCTTTGAATAAAGTCCGGGGAGACACGTTCGTGCTCTGCAGGGATAAGCTTCCAGAATCTACTGGGGATAAGCTTCAAGACCTGCTGGGGAGATTGATTGAACTCTCCTGGGGGGACCTTTCAGCTTGGACTGGGGAATGGTTCCGCTGGATGTCTGGTATACCGCCGGGGAACAATCTTAGATCAAGACTGCCGGGGATGCTTGTAGAGGAATATTTGTAATACCGCTGGGGAATGTTGAGATCTTCTGGGGATCATCCAACTTCCATAAGGCTGGCAGTAGGTTAACTCTGCTCGGGGAGAGTGTTGCTGACGTTCTGGAGATACTGTGCCTTATCAGGGCTGACGAGAGACCAACTGCTTGGGAGAGAATTGTTGAATCTTGGCTCACTCTCTGGGGAGTGAAGGTATCCTGGTTACGTTCTTCAGCTGAATCTACCTTGTACCTGGAGGACAAAGCAGCTTGTACAGTTCGGGCAATTCTTATTGCCCCAGTCTCTGTGGGAGAAGGTACCTGTGAAGGTCTTGACGACTGCCGATTTGAACAATCTTCTTCTGGTAGGCAAGTGACGAGATGACAAGACATAGTCGTACGCTTTGATCCCTAATTTTTGCCTGGACCGCCCTTTCGGGTTTTCAGTCCACCGGGATACCCCTTTTTGCCCAAGCCGCCTTTTCAGGTTTTCGACTTTCCGGGTGTACAGATTATTTTCATTTCATCCCTTATTTTTGCCCGAACCCTTTTGGTTCGCCGGGAAGCCCTTATTTTTGCCTAGGTATGTCAACCTAGCGGGTCTTTAATTATGCGTAGTATTTTTTCGACTATGTCCATGTTTTCAGAGTGTAGGGAGGTGTCACTGTCGATAGTGTTGCCATGTTACCATAAGATCTTCGTTCGATCATGCAGGATTCGTAGCTGGAATTCGTGTCCAATGCCCCAAGTGACTCAGGCGGAGATTTTCCCCTGGCTGTTTGGCATCTTGAGAGATTCCTTGAATCTTGACTTAACTGCCCCAGATGATGGGTGATGATCTTGTCGTGCCCCTTGATTGGAAGTGCTTTCTCCATTTGAGGTGACCTCTTTGTTGAGAAGACTTTTGTTCACTGGATATTCGTCGTGCGAATTTCTCTGCTGTTCAAACAAATAGTCATATGCAAGCAATGTTATTTTAAGAATGCAAAAGCTCATGTCTGTCTTGAAGTTTTGAAAATGCATTTTTTAGTAAAACAAGCAATTTTTGTAAACTGTGATGTCAGCTCCGTATTTTACAGCAAGCCTTAAGGAGTCAGGATACCTTTTGTAACAGTATGCTTTCGAACTAACCCATGCTTCAGCTAGGACTTTTAAGGGTTATAACGTGGCCTGGTTCATGGTTTAAGAAACAAAGGATAAAGGCTCAAAATTTATTTGTACCCACCCGCTCTTCGTAATGTTCTTCAAACCTAAACTCAGTTGATTGTGCGTCAGACCTTGTTTGAGTCTTTGCTCGGGTATTCCAGTAATGGTTCGGATATTGACAGTTTATTTTGAATAGGCAGTCATCTCTTTTTTGTTGAGGGTTTGTAGGACCTCTTTCTTCTTGATTTCGTTATCCCAGTTTTTGCCTGAACTGTTTCTTTTGTGATTTACAGTCAGCGGGATGCCCCAGTTTGTAAGTCTCCTTCATAGGTTTTGACTTAATGGGCTTTTATTTTTTTGAGTGATAAGGACTGCCTGTCTTTATGATTATTCAGAACCATCATGGTCTTTTGTTTTGTAAGGACTTCTTTGGTGCCATTCGTTGTGCACTTGGATCAACTGAGAGAACTACCCTGCCCCAGGTTATGATTAAGGGTTTTAATTTTCGAAAAGAAAAACTCCTACTTCTTTGGCTCAGAGGGGTTGACGAGGGATTATCTTCCTTATAACTCCAGTGTTTAGGAATTGAAACAATGCCTGTACCTCATCAGCAGGGTCTGTTCAAAAGCATACTGTAAATTATGGTATCGTTTTCGTCATCCTCCCTCAAGAGGCTTAGAATTTTTCAATCAAGAGTTGATCATCACAAAATATGAAAACAGTTTGAATATAGCGAATGCGAATATATTGATTCAAAACAGATATATGCGATGCATTGATAAAGTAACAATGTTTGACATGAATAAATGTTTAAACAATCAAAGAAAAATACAGCTTGAACATTCGAATGAACAAAAGCTTCTTAGTTTGCACTAGTCATCTCAGATGGGAGATTCTCAGCAGAAGATTTTCATTTTGCCACCCGGCATGAACTCTAGCACCCTTCCGTCGATCAAGTCTTGAATCTTGTTCCTCAGGCTCCAACAGTCGTCAGTGTCATGTCCAGGACTGTCAGAATGGTAGGCACACCTTTCATCAGGATTGTACTTTAGGGAGGTTATGTTGAGAGTCTTAGGAGGATCCTTTAAAGCAATCAGCTTGACCTCCAACAAGCGTCTCAGTATCAGTGATGATGGTATACCAGTCTCCGAGAAATGTCTTCCAGACGTATTTCTCTTACGCTGATTACCCTGTTGACGCTGGTGAAGTTGATGCTGGACTAGTGACCCTGAAGCAAACTGAGGAGCTTTTCCCTTGTCCTTTTGCCCCACAGGTGGCTGAATGATGGCTTGCTCTTCAACCTTAGATGTTTGCCCCAGTTGGTTATCCCGAAGCAGTTGGTTGACGAGAACCCTGAGCTCTCCTTGTCTTTGAGATAAGTCTTGGATAAGAGCCATTTGCCCCAGCATCTGGGTTCTCATTGTATCCACCTCAGCTTGTAGACGTTTCAGCCGTTCGTCCTTATCGTCTTCTGGACTGTTCCTGACCAAAGTCCTCGTGAGGAGTGTTCTCAGCTCTTCCTGCCCCTTGGATAGGCTTAGGAAGATTCCTCTGAACTGAGTCTCTTGAGTACGGAACTCCTGGTTGTCTTGTTGGGAAGCCATTGCTGAAATAAACAGCGCAGAAGGTAAGCAACCTGTAGAAAGGGTACCTGTAATGCAATGATGTATATGATATGCATGCGATGTTTTCAAGGATCTCGCGGGGTAAACAAAAAAAATTGTTAGAATTTGCATTTTGTAGCTTGAGGGAAGGCACTGCATGTTGTTGAGAGTTCTTCTTCAAGAGTCAAGGCTCACCATATCGAGTGGGTCATAGCCCCTGACAACCTTGGCCAGAGGAAAATAAATCCCCTTTGTCCCTTGCTAGACATTTGGTTCATCATAACCTGCATCACAGACCCTTGAGATCCCTGAAATGGGTTAGTCTTTATGCAGGATGTATGCAATGGTATGATGTTATGCTATGCATGGTGTGATGTAAGTAGGCCCTGTAATAAGTCCAGTTTCAGGACTATAAACAAAACCTGCAAGAAACTCATGTGTCGGATAACAAGCATGCAAGTAGTCAAGTTTGAAGGCACACAAGTCACACATATAGCCTTAAGTTTAGGCCAGCATGAAGTTTGGGGTACTACCCTCTTGAAGTTAGTAGGCTCAGACCTATCCTATCAGAAGTAACCGGGTTCTAAGGGTCCCAATATCATTGACTACCCTCAATCGATCATAACTCCAGCTTCACAATCTTTTCTTGCGGCCAGAACCATCGCGAGAGTTTAGCCTCAATGAGTGTAGCATACTGCTACTGTTCTATGGCCAAGTTGGGTCAATTTAGGGTTCTAAGGTCGGTTGGTGCTTAATGATACCTCAGAAGACCCATATTCTCCTTGTTGCAACACAAGGGATGTCGGTACAGACCAAGGTGTCACACCAACGTAGCCACTGCTTCACCCGTATCGGTCTATGCTGGACAGGTCCCTCACAGCTTATGCTACCTAAAGGGTATCCCCAGATCCGGGTTAGAATCTATGAAACTCCGATGGTGCTTAATCACTTATTATATTGTCCCCAGCAGAGTCGCCAGTTCTGTGATCGGTGGATCTGGAACTGGCTGTTTAACGCTGGTTCGTGAAATGTTGCGGAAGCAAGAGTCGCCACCGTCTTTTATTTTCTCCAACATGGACAGGACAAAAGCACAGCAAAATTCCTTATGAGATTATCTCTTGGTTCGGGAGGTAGATTTATAGAAAGGGAAGGTGTTAGCACCCTTTCTATCCATGGTTATCCATGGGCTCTTAGATACTTGCTCATTTGTGTTTTCAAAAGTGTTTGCTTTTCAATCGTGAGTAGGTTTGAAAAAGTTTCTTTGAAAGTTTCGGAATAACTCTTGTATCAGTCCTCAAGAGTGTTTGAAAAATTGTTTTGAAAGCTTTTTGAAAAGTGTTGGTGTGAAAAGAGTTTTTGATTTGTTTTTGAATAGAGCAAGTATCTATGAGTCATCCACCTACCCTAAGGAATTAGGCTGTGTAAATGTCCTTAAGGTAGTGCCATCCCACCATTGAGAGATAGGTAGCACCACCGTTGGAGGTGTTCGGGTCAATTTGATTGTTAGGGACAGTGTGGTCACCAGAGCAACAGTAGGACACCTTAGAAGCTACCCTTATGCCATTGATCATGGACATAAGGACTTACTAAAACGTCCTATACTCGACGACCACGTTTCGAAGGCAAGGCAACAGTGAGGCGTACCCTAGAAGTGGTGTGTGAATTTGTGTTTTATTTTCATGTTATGTTTTATCTTGTACATGTATCATGGTGATCTACGCTTACTTTTAATTTAGGCCATACATTCTTTCATGCAAAGTTTAAAATTTAAAAGTGCGGAAATTTAAATGCGGAAAGTAAAATCCTACGCTATTATAAGGCGCGGGTCTATACATCGCCAAATTACAAAGACCCGTTTGGTAAAAAATGCGGAAAGTAAAACCTAATTACTATTACATGGCTTGAGCAGTTACATAATATTCACAAAGGAAAATAAAATATCGTGCGAAAGAATTAAAGTTGAACGTTCGAGGGCGTTGGACCCTTTTGAAATTAAATTGAATTAAAAGTTAATTAATTATTTAATAAAAGGAAAGAAATGTTTTTTTTTATGTTTTTGGTATTTAATGAAAAATATAGAAAAAGAATTAAAAGGAAACCCTAAATCTAGATTATTTTAATTATTAATGAAAATATTAAAGTTAACCTAATTTACTAGTTAATTAATTTATTTACATGTTTATTTACAAAATTAATGATAATTAATAATAATGATAAAGAATGATGATTAATAATTTATTTAAGAAAAAGATGAAAATGTCAAAACCTAATTCTACATATTTTTTATTTATTAAGAAAAAGTGTTAAAATTAAAACCTAGATTAACTAAGTTAATTGTTAGAGTTTATTTACAAAAATTAATTAGTGAAGAAATTAATAATAATTGTATTTTTTGATTTTTCTGTTTTTATTATAGAAAATTATTTTATGGTGAAAAAAAAACAATTAAAATAATTAAAAAAGAATTAGAAAAGAAAAGAAAAGAAAATTAAAAAGGATGCAAACCAAGGGGGGTTTCAGGCTCAAGGGGAGGTTTTTTGAAGTATTTTGGCCCATTAGACAAAAAGCCTTGTTTGACTTTCTGGCATCATGTGCGTGTTCATTGACTCCTGAGTACCGTGGTCTGCATTCTTTGGCCATTGGATTGGGTTTCATGGCCATTTGTATTCTGACTGTTGGCCATTTGTGTTCTGGCCTCAACGTTCCTTAATCTTCTCAGGATGTCTGTCTCGCCATGTATTGGTGTCATGCATAAATTGTTCTACTTTGGCCATTTGACTTTTGGCTTTTGGCCATTTGTGTTTTGGCCTCAACGTTCCTTAATGAACCTGCATGGGATCCTGTCTAAATCTGCAGTGTTGAATCTCATGAACACATTAAATAAAATCATAAAATGCAAATAAAGCCAATATATGAAGAAATTTAATGTTTAGGCACAATATGGCATGTATGAATGATTATATCATTTTGATCATGGAGATCAAATCAATCTTACCCTTACTGGAAAATTAGTGATATGAATGCTTTTATGCCCTTTGGATCATGGAGATCAAGCCAGCCTTACCCTTACTGAAGAGGTAGTGAGGTGTTGGTTTGTAACTGAGATGATTTGTTTGTAGTGAGATGTTGATTTGTAACTGTGATGGCTTGTTTGTAGTGAGATGTTGATTTGTAACTGTGATTTCAAGGTTTTAGGGTTCTTGAAAGAATTTGATATTCTGACAGTGTTGTGGCCAGGTGTTTTTTCTCTCTTTTTCTCCTCCCTGGTTTGTGTGAAAAGAAGGTGATTATATAATGGAAATTAGGGTAAAGAAAATGGGCTTTGAATGTGCAATTGGGCCTCCAATGTTCACTTGAGTTCGTCACTTTCCAGGCTAAATCGCAGGGACTTAAGTGCAATTTTTGAATTTGAAATGTGAAAACAAAATGTAGCCGACATCAAGAACTAACTCCTGTCCTAAAATCGGCTCAATCGGATAAACGGTGAATTAGTTATGAATTTTTGAAGTTTCAGCTCAGACAAACTTATTTTGGGCTCTAGTGTCGACTCTGACACGTTCTTCAATAAAAAACTGGTATTGATCGGTGCATAATTTGGTCTCGACTTTTGAAGAAAAGTTGTAGATCTATGAGTCAGTGACCTTGTGTAAAAATATGAGCCCAATCCGATAAAAATTGACCGAGTTATGAATTTTCGAAGTTTCGGCCCAATTGAAATAATATTCAGCATTCAGGATTTTCAGCGTGTCACGCACTCTGAGCAAAAAACAAAGGCCTTTTAAATACCGTTTGAACTTAATATCTTATGTGAAAATGTAGCCAACTTAATTTTTGAAATTTTGGCGCAAGAACCAGCTCGATACGATGAAAATCGACCAAGTTATGATTTTCCGAACATGACGCAAATAAATTTCTGACACAAATTTCCTGTACGGAAATACTTGATAAATCCGCATTTTTGAAGACCTTATGATCGAAATTGGCTTCCAGCCGTGAGAGATGAAAACATAGATAATATCAAGACGGAATTTTAGCCACCGAACGGATTCAAAACGAGCCACGATCTTCAAGTTATGAATTTTTTAGCGCGTAAAAACTGCACTTTCAGCACACTTTTTTCACCATATTTCTTCGAGAAAACTCACACAGTTGGATACCTTCTGAATTTGAGCATACGTTAGGACATTAAGGATCACTTGAGGTCATTTGAATTTAAGGACCTTGATGCAACACAAAACCCTAATTTTGAATTGACTGTCTTAGGAGATGATTTGACTGTCCAACTCTTGAGCCATCTTGAACAACTTGGAGATGATTCTTGTCAAATCTTGCGGAATATGGGAGGGCAAATTTTGGGGTACAACAGTGTGGTTGTCTTCGTCATGAAGAGAGGAAGCGAATGACATAGGTCTGATCTTCTGATTTTACAGTTTGAGAGACTTGCAATTCACGTTGGTTGGAGGTTAGAGATGCCCAACGTGTCATCTTCCAAACAATGAAGGCGCGCCATCTGTTTTTTTTTTTGAAAATCTGATTTAATTAATGATCCTATGCTTTATTCACTAATGACCATGATATGCACAGCGCGTCAGATCCCTTGGATTTGATTACTAACGCGTTTTGACTCTCATCCAATGGTCCATATATTTTTGACTTTATTTTTCTTTTCTGATTTTTATATTTAATTGTTTCAAACTTCAAAAAATCATAGAAAAATCATTTATAGTCCAAGAAATCTGAAATAATCATGAAAAATATTTTTGATTATTCTCTTTCTGATTTTTATTTTTTCACAATTTAATTTTGTGTTTTGGTATTTTTTTACAAATTTCCACTTTATTTGAATTGTTTTAAATATTTAAAAATACTTTGATACATTTTTAAATTCTGAAAAAATTATGAAATGATCCAATGATATTGTAACAAGTATTGGTGACCTCATTTTATTTTTGTTTCTTATTTTGTTATTTTTTTTAATCATTTTTGGTTTATTTTACTCATTTCTTTTAATTTTAAAAATAGTTTATGACTTTAAAAAATTACCAAAAAATTTTATAAAGTCATTTTAGTTCACTTCACATTTTTCTATGGTCTTACTTTTTATTTCTTGATTAATTTGAATATAGTTGATATTTTTCTCTTTTATTTCTATTTTAAAACATTTTTAAAACCTTTTTTATGTATATATTAAATACAATATTATTTTGTGATTATTTTCTGGCTGATCTTGGGTTTGATTTTTGATCATGAAATTTTTTAACATCATTGGATCCATGGTGTTGAGTCTAACTCCATAAAATGGATGAATGATTTTAATTATAGTTCGATTAAAATTTAATTCAAATGTGGTTTGTATATTCTTCCCCACCCTTCTTCATCTTATTCCTTTATTTTTTTATTGTGCTACATGTTAAGGGATGATAATCTCTATATCATTTATCCAAACATGAAGTACATAGATTGCTATTGATCGGCCTCAAAATAGGTGTGACTTCTACATAAGTCCACTTACGATTACTTAACATAGTACTAAATTTTGTCCCAATTCGAATAAATGATCATTCGTGGCCCAAACCTATGTTTGCAAGCCCAAGTATGTTAATTTGATCTCTTTGATCCAATAACTTTGAGATTCATTGTGTGGAGGCTTTGGTTCTACCAATCCTCTAGTGGATCTACAACACTTTTGGTAAACGTGGATCACTTAAACATTGTGGATCATTAAATGGTACTTTTAAGGATTCCAAATGGATGATATACTTGACAAAAAGTAAATGCAACTTGTTATGTGGAAGCTTTGGTTCTACCAATCCTCTAATAATTTCCAAATGCAAGTTTCAAGATGGTCATCCAACTAACCACTAATTATTAATTTTTTTTTTACTTTATGCCCTTTTATTTTTTATGCTTTATGCACCATTTACTTTTAGCATTACATTTCATGTCATTTTTTACTTTGCTCACTTGAGCTTTTCTTTTCTCTTCTAATACACGTAATAATCAACATGAACCATAAAAAGCCTTAATGATACTTGGACTATTTGGTTACTAGCCTTGGCATTATGGAGTATTGGACTTCTTGGACTCAGGATTAGAGACCTTGGCCTATGTTGGAGACCTTATGACCTTAATTGATATTTTGTCTGGAGTTCTTGAGGTTTACCTCATGACATTGGGTTGTTTGTTTATTTTGTGCACAGGTTATTGTGATCACATTCTTTGTTTGTAATCTGGAATTCACCCGTATACAGCCGTTACTCTGCCCAATTTTTGTGAAGACTTAATACATTTGAAGTTTGGTTCCCTCAAGAGGTCTAGTATCTTTGCTTGCTTGGTTTCAATATAAATAATGGGAACTCCATCTTGACTCATAATGTCAAGTATTGGCTTCTTGTCGGTTATATGGTTCTTATCCCTAGCTTTTACCTCATGCTTTAGGATAGTCCCTTCTTCTCCTCCAATCTTCTTTAATTTCAAAAATCTTCTCCCTGCTTTTGAAAACTCTTCTTGTTTTTTTAAACTTGAACCACTTTCATAATAAACTTGGACTTATGTGCATGCATTTTCAAAACATTTTCATAAATAAACTTCAATCAACTTAATAATACTTTGACATTTTTTTTGGTGAGAAGACTAAAAGTCAATCAATCTTATTTCAAGCCATTTTTGCCACTTTGGCTTTTTACTTTAAACACTTTTCTCAAAATATTGGACTCTTGTCAATCCTTGTAGTGATGCAAACAACTATACTTATACAATATATAGTTAAGTGAGATATTTTCCACTTGGGTGTTGAGTGAAGCATTATTGATTTTAAAATCCAAGCCATATCCTCCATTTTGAGATGATGCAAATTCTCCTTTCTCATGATTGTGGGTAGTAAGTATGTTTTCCACACGGACAATGACGATGATGTCTTATATCATAAAATTAACCAACACCTTTATGTTTAAATTTTTTTTTGAAAGGTGAACTACGTGTACCCTGATGCCCTATTGCATGAAAGGAGATACGTAGTCACTAAAGTTCACAACCGCGGCGGGTGCAAAAATCATAAAAAATGTATTTATTTTCCCACCTCTATCATCCATTTTTATACAACATTTTATAGCCAAAATATACCAATTTTACAAAGAGGTTCCTGCGGAGTACCGTAGATGTTTAGGGTGCTAATACCTTCCCTTTTCATAACCAACCCCATTACCTAGAATATTTCCCCCTCTTTTTGGGTTATTCACTCTTTTCCCATATCTTTGGAAATAATAAAGCGCGGTGGCAATTTTTATTTTGATCTGTACAAGTCTAGTCAATCCAATGGCTTAGTCTTAAACATTTCTACCACTACAAAAAAAATGGAGACTTCACTAGGGATAGATTGACCTCTTGCTGGTCCATACCTAAGTGGGTTGAACCTATCTTTGTTTATATCCGTATATGTGCTATTGTTGTTTATGTGTTATATGTTGTATATATGTTTGTCTGGATTTTCTTGGTTTTCAGGGTGCTTGGTGAATACTTATAAGTCCTATACCCGGACTTGGGCAAACTTTAAGATAGGAAGGGAGGTATAGTCATGTTAACTTTGAGGGAGTAATCCCAAAAAAGGAGGCATGAGATCCCCCACTCAGTGGAGGACCCTTTGACTGTAGTGCCATTTATTGAATAATCGGGAAGACATACTGCTTTCGACCTGGGAGCCTACTGAAACTGAGGACCGTAGAATACCAAACCCATCTTGGCCTTTTAGGGGTATTGCGGAAGCTATGACAGAGTAATCTGGAAATAGTTGTCACCCGATACTATGCTCGGACAAGTTTTTCTTGAGAATATTACTAATCACCGAGTTAATTGGGAAGTTGGTAATATCTGAAGGAAGGATGTAAACTCTGGGAACCTCTAGAACCTTGTTCGACAGGTGATAACTTTTAGACTAACACCTTATGGGTAGTACCTTCGACCTCATGCTCGTGACATTGAACCTATGAACCCTATATGTGTGATATTATGTGTGATTATTGCATCATGCATCCATGCACTCATAAGCATCTTTTGAAGAAATCTTATTTCAAGGGACTTAAAAGTTGACCATTTGTGAATATCCCAGGCATCTTTTAACCATGGATTCTGGAAAAATAAAGACCGGGAAGTACAATTTCAAGGATCCCAAGATAGATGAGTTGATCAGTCTAATTCCCGAGATCGAATGTTCTGCAGATTTTTGGAAGAAGTACGGATCCATCATTCCTCTTATGAAGCTGAAGATGAAGGAGGGAATTCTATCGACCTTGGTCCAGTTCTATGATCCGATGTATCATTGCTTTACTTTTCCCGACTATCAGTTGATGCCTACACTAGAGGAGTATTCTTATATGTTGGATTTACCTGTTACCGATCGTGTTCCTTTTACTGGTTTGGAGGGTGAACCAAAATCAGATGAGATTGCTGCTTTGATTCATCTAGGGCAGTTTGAGGTGGAAGCCCATATGACTACTAAAGGAGGGATTAGAGGATTACCAGCTCAGTTCTTATTGGAGAAAGCTCGTTACTTCGCCAGGATGAAGAGTAAAGTCGCTTTTGAGGCCATCTTTGCTCTAATTTCTTACGGGTTGTGCTGATTTCCTAATGTGGACAAGTTTGTTGACGTTAATTCTATTAGGATCTTCATGATTGGAAACCCAATTCCTACATTGTTGGGTAATTCTTATTACTCTATTCATCTTCAGAGTTCTTATCACGGAGGGATGATTATCTGTTGCACGCCTTTGTTGTACCGATGGTTTATCTCTCATATGCCTCAGTCTGATGCTTTGTGGGATGTCGAGAAGGAACCCCGTTGGGATCCTAAGATCATGGCACTTACTCACCGAATATTGATTGGTATCACCGAGCTTACCAGGATGTAGAGATTGTTGACAATTGTGATAGTTTCCCCAATGTACCTCTTCTTGGTACAAAGGGAGGAATTAACTATAACCATGTTCTTGCACGATGATAACTTGGTTATCGGATGAGGGATAAACCAAATAGTATTCATTTGAGTAGTTTCTTTCTAAAGGAGGGAGAAGACCATAGGGAAGCTAGGGAGCAGATTGCGAAGGCCTGGCGTCACATCCATAAGAAGAGTGGGAAAGACTTGGGACCTAGGGGAGCTATTTCTTTGGAGCCATATCTTCAGTGGGTCCAAACGAGAACTATTCATTTGAAGATGTCGTATTCCTAGGAGACACATATGTCTGATTTATTTGTGAAGACCACTCCTCCCTTATTGGATGATATAGAAGAGCTACATCTTGCTTTGGTCAGGATGCAGCAGGAAAAGGATGCTTGGAAGAACAAGTGCCAAACTTTAGAGAAGGACGACTTGATTGAGATTCTTGAGAGTCGGGCTGTAGAGAACATGAAGATGCAAGGGGATTTATTTTCCCCTAAGCCTCAGTCAGATGCTGATTACTCACTCCCTGATTCAAGTGATTGGAAGGAGGTTGCCACCAGGTATGCGGAAGAAAATCAGATGTTGAAGGCTCAAATTGCCAAGCTTACAGGGAAGCGCCAGTGTATAGAGTGATCTCCGACAGCTTTACTTCTCAGGGTTTTAGACTTTATTTTCATCTTGTACTTGGGATTGTTGAGACTTGTAACCTATTTTGAAGTTATTATAATAAATATTTTCAGTATTTTCAAATGCGTTATTACTTTGATATTTGCAATATGTCTATAAACTTTAGATCCCTTGAAATACTAAATAAAAAAATAAAATCATATGCATTGCATATCATGCATCATATTGTACATACTTCTTTACTTTGTTCAGCAAGCTGACTCACCACTACAACACTCAGGCTAATTTCATAAGGAAGATGGACAACCTAGAACAAGAGAATCACGAGCTGTGCAAGGAGGTTTCTACTTTGAAGGTTGGCATGGCTAATCTTACTGCTTTGATGGAATCTCTGGTGGCTGCTCAGAATCAGCCACCGAGTGTTCAACCTCAACCGACAAGGGTTACTGCTGAAGCTCTGGCTGTTCCTGTATCTGCTACTCCAGCTGTTGTTCAGAATTGCATGCCTCAAGGTTATCCATGGGAAATTCCAAAGAACTTTGCGCCTGAAGGTTTCAATCTTGGTCCTCAAGATACTCCAGTTGTTTAGACTATTGTTACTCCTACACCTCCTGTGGTGCATGCTGCTCCTACTGCACCCCCTTCGGTGAATATGGTTCTGTTTGTTAATGATGATGTGTGTCGTCCTTTTCCTCCACCAAGTGAAGACTTGGGTCTCTATGACAGAATGGATGATTTTCATGAACAGTTTGACAAGATGCAGAGGGAGATGAAGTCCCTCAGGGGAAAAGAGTTATTTGGAAAAAATGTGAATGAATTATGCTTGGTCCTGAATGTTAAGATACCTGTAAAGTTTAAGGTCCCAGATTTTGAGAAGTACAAGGGCAACACTTGCCCTCGTGCTCGTCTGGTAATGTATGTAAGGAGAATGTCTACCCATACTGATTATCAGCATTTTCTAATTCACTTTTTTCAAGATAGTTTGACCGGTGCTGCGCTAAAGTGGTATATGAGTTTGGACAACGTCAATATCTGTACTTTTAATGACTTGGGAGAAGCGTTTATCATACAATACAATTACAATGTGGACATGGCGCATGATCGTGATCAACTCAGGGCCATGGTTCAGAAAGACATGGAATCATTCAAAGAATATGCACAGAGATGGCGTGAGGCAGCTGCCCAAGTGATTCCTCCCATGGAAGAGAAGGAGATGACTAAGATTTTCTTGAAAACTCTGGGTGCTTTCTACAATGAGAGGATGGTAGCAAGTGCGCCAAGTGACTTTACTAAAATGGTAGGCATGGGTATCCGTTTAGAAGAGGCTATAAGAGAGGGCCATTTAACAAAGAGTGAAGGATCTGGAGGTGCGAAAAAGCCATCTTATGGGTTTACCAAGAAGAAGGAAGGGGGATGAAAATGCTGTTATGCAAGAGAGGAGGGTTAATCCTCCTAGAATAAATTATCAGCGTCATCAGCAAGTCACCTCAGTCACTCCAATTGTTGGTGTAGCTCCAACCACCGTTGCTTATCAGAGACCATCCCAGCAGGGGAATCAAGGGTATAATCAGAGAAGGGAGAGTTATGAACCTATTCCTATGAGTTATACAGAGTTACTATTGGCATTTATTCAGAAGAAGTTGGTTCAGACCCGACCACCTCCCGCAGTACCATCATCATTGCCTTGGTATTATAAGGCAGACCAAACATGTGCTTTTCTTCAGGGAGCACCAGGGCATAGTGTTGAGAATTGTTTTCCTTTGAAGACTGAGGGGAAGAAATTGATAAAGTCTGGTATTCTATCTTTCAAGGATGTGGGTCCTAATGTGAAATACAATCCTCTACCCAAGCATGGAGGAACAAATGCTGTGAATATGGTGGCCGATTGTCCAGGCGACTTTCGGATTTTTGATATTCATCTGGTTGGAGGAGATTTGGTGAAATGCATGCAGACCTCTGTGAATTTAGCTACTATACGTATGACCATTCTGGTTGTGCTATTTGCAGTAAAGACATACAGGGTTGCGATAAGATAAAGGCTGATTTGCAGGAGATGATGGATGAGGGCCTCATCCACATAATCAGACCTAGGGCAGAATATGAAGAGGAGGTGAATATGGTTTCTGGATGTCCTGGAGAGTTCAGAATTTTTGATGTGGAGTATATGAATGAAGACCTTGTGCAATTGCATGCTACTTTCTGCCACTTGGCTAGTCAGGTGGAACATCAGTATGGATCTTGCCGAATTTGCTGTCAAGACTCCCGAGGATGTTCAATCATGAAGAAAGGTGTTCAGTTATTATTGTACAATAGAACTTTCAAAGGTTACGGGTCAAATGGATGATTACCATGAAGTTGATATGATTGAGGTTTGTTTGGCTGAAGAAGAGTCGGATGATGAGTATGCCTCTGCAGATGAGTATTTCTCCTCAGATGAGGATTTGTTTTCCAGAGATGACTCAATAATAACTGATCGTGTTAAAGAAGGGGTAAACATCATTGTTCCCTGTTTTGGTGCACCCGCCCATTTTGAAGTTGAGTATTATAGCAAGCAAGTTATTACCCCATTGGTGATTAGTTTTCCAGGTCCCGTCCCCTACAAGTCAGATAAGGTTGTACCCTACAAATATAACGCTACTATCTTAGAGGATGGTATGGAAGTTCCCATCCATCCAATGCCTGATGTTGGAAATATTGCTGAGACTAGCAGAGTGACCCGCAACGGTCGTGTATTCACACCAGTTGTTCATAGAGATGTTAGCACATGAAAGAAACTTGCTGAGAATGTTGAACCCAAGAAGGTTACAGGTGAATCTAGTGGAGCTACGTTAGAGAAAGAAATGGATGATATTTTGAAGATAATCAAGATGAGCGACTACAAAATTGTAGATCAGCTACTGTAGACTCCTTCAATAATATCTATCTTAGATTTATTGATGAACTCCTCTGCCCATAGAGAATCTATGATGAGGGTACTGGATCAAGCTTTTATGGAAAGTGACATGCCTATAGACCAATTCAGCAGTGTAGTAGGGAATATTACGTCATGTAATAACCTGAGTTTCTGCGACGATGAATTGCCAGATGAAGGAAGGAATCACAACCTGGCCCTCTACATCTACATGAACTGCAAGAATGATTCACTATCCAATGTGCTGATTAATAATGGATCTACATTGAATGTTATACCGAGGAGCACGCTTATGAAGTTGAAACATCAAGGGACGCCCATGCGCCCGAGTGGCATTATTGTGAAAGCGTTTGATGGATCAAGGAAATCTGTTATCGGTGAAGTGGACTTGCCTATTCATATAGGCCCACATTTGTTTCAGATTACTTTCCAGGTCATGGATATTATACCTACTTATAGCTATTTGTTAGGAAGGCCATGGATACATGAGGCATGGTCCGTCACTTTAACTTTACATCAGAAACTGAAGTTTGTACGAGAAGGAAAAGTGGTAATCATAAATGGAGAACAGGCATTATTGATATCTCATTTGTCCTCTTTCAGCATTGTGGAGGCGGATGAAGCTGCTGTTGGAACCCAGTTCCAAGCTTTATACATTGACAACATAAGAGGAAATGAGAATTCTATGGTTTCTCTTAAGGATGCGCAACAAGTTGTGTGTAAGGATCATAGTGAAGTTTTGGGACGGATTGTGGATCCGCTTGTAAACAAGACCAGAGCCGGCTTTGGGTTCTCTTTGAAGGATGAAAAAGGTAAGAGCATGAAGTTGAAGTCTGCTGCAGGAAAGTATCAAGACATCTTTCGTAATGAGGGTTATCTTCGTCCGACTGTTTCCGGTATTAATGCCATTGTGGAAGATGAAGCAGAGCCGGAAATACCGAGTTATGTGACGCACAGAGTTAGAGTTCAGAATTAGCTCACCATTAATGTTCCCTCTTGCATACATGTTTCAAAGTAATTTGATTTGTTAATCTTTTTGAAAAGATTTCACTCTTCCCAAGGTGGAAGTATTAATGATGTAGGGCTAATCTGTTTGCTGTGACTTTTATAATCAATAATAAACGTTGTCTTTGTTTCCAAAATTGTGTTTTTTTCTTTTTCTTGGAAAACGGTAATCAGAAAAAACCTTTCAAAATAAATAATAACTGAAATATGATCTACATGATCACTTGTTATGTGTGTCAGTTTCTAAAAGCAACCATAAATCATATGTGCAGATTAATTAAAAAACCCGTTGTATACAATGACCCTACACCCTCTCCCAGCTTTGAATGTCCTATGTATGGGGCCGAGGAAGAAGACTATGATGAGATTCCAGAAGAGGTATCATGGTTGCTTGAGCACGAGGAAAATGCCATTCAGCCATATAAAAAGCCATTTGGAAGTAATCAATTTGGGTTCAGAAGAAGATCTGAAAGAAGTCAAGATCGGAGCATTGTTGCATCCTGATGTAAAGAGCAGGTTGATTAAGTTGTTGAAAGAGTATATGGATATTTTCGCTTGGTCTTATCAAGATATGCTTGGTCTAGATACAGATATTGTAGAGCACCGTTTTCCGTTGAAGCCAGAGTGTCCTCCAATCAAACAGAAGTTGAGAAGAACTCACCCAGATATGGCAGTAAAGATCAAAGAGGAGGTTCTAAAGCAGATTAATACCGGTTTTCTTGTGATGTCAGTGTATCCTCAATGGATTGCCAATATTGTCCCAGTACCAAAGAAAGACGGGAAAGTCCGCATGTGCGTAGATTATAGAGATCTAAATAAAGCTAGTCCAAAAGATGATTTTCCATTGCCACACATTGACATGTTAGTGGATAGAACAACAAAATTCAAAGTATTCTCCTTCATGGATGGATTTTCCGGGTATAGTCAAATAAGAATGGCTCCAGAGGACATGGAAAAAATAACGTTTATCACACCCTGGGGAACATTCTGTTACAGAGTGATGCCCTTCGGTTTCAAGGACGCTGGTGCAACGTACCAGAGGGCTATGACAACCCTATTCCATGATATGATGTATAAGGAAATTGAGGTATATGTTGATGATATGATCGCTAAATCCCAGACTGAAGAAGGGCATGTAGAAGATCTGTTGAAGTTGTTTCAGCGTTTGAGGAAGTATCAGCTCTGCTTGAATCCAAATAAATGTACCTTCGATGTTCGATCAGGGAAATTGTTGGGTTTCGTTGTTAGCCAGAAAGGAATTGAAGTTGACCCTGATAAAGTCAAAGTAATTCAAGAAATGCCAGTGCCAAGAACTGAAAAGCAAGTCAGAGGGTTCCTCGGGCGTCTGAATTATATTTCCAAATTCATTTCCCACATGACTACAACATGTGAACCGATCTTTAAGTTGTTAAAGAAAGATCAAGGTTGTGTGTGGACGGATGACTGCTAAAGGGCATTCGAAAGTATTAAAGAATATCTTCTTAAACCTCATATGTTGCTCCCTCTTGTTGAAGGAAGACAATTGATGATGTATCTGACAGTGTTAGATAATTCATTGGGTTGTATTCTGGGACAACAAGATTAAACAGGGAAGAAAGAGTATGCATTTATTATCTCAATAAAAAGTTTACTGATTGTGAGTCGCAGTATTCCATGCTGGAAAAGACATGTTGTGCTCTGGCCTGGGCGGCAAAACGTTTGCGGTAGTATATGTTGAATCACACCACTTGGTTGATCTCCAAAATGGATCCAATCAAGTACGTTTTCGAAAAGCCAACTCTTACCGAGAGAATTTCCCACTGGCAGATGATGTTATCTGAATATGATATTGAATACCACACTCAAAAAGCCATTAAAAGTTGCATGTTGGCAGATTATCTTGCTCACCAACCGGTTGATGATTATCAGTCTGTGAAGTATGATTTCCCCGATGAGGATGTGATGTTTCTGAAAGGGAAAGATTATGATGAACCATTTCTTGAGGAAGGTCCTGATCCTGAATCTCGTTGGAGCATGATATTTGGTGGTGCTGTGAATGCTTATGGTAAAGGAATTAGTGTTGTGATAGTCACTCCACATGGGTCGCACATTCCTTTTACTACGAGGTTGACATTTGATTGTACTAATAATATGGAAGAATATGAGGCTTGTATCATGGGTCTCGAGGAAGCTATTGATCTGAGAATTAAAATTCTAGATGTGTATGGTGATTCAGCTTTGGTAATAAACCAGATTAAAGGAGAATCGGATACTCGTAACCCTGGCTTGATCCCTTACAAAGATTATGCTAGAAGGTTGTTACCCTTCTTTAATAAAGTTGAATTCCATCACATTCCTAGAGATGAAAATCAAATGGCGGATGCTCTGGCAACTCTGGCTTCTATGTATCAAGTGAATGCTTGGAATGATATACCTCGAATTATGGTTTGGCGACTGGATAGGTCCGCTCAAGTGTTTACAACAGAAGAGGTAGAAGATGAAAAACCTTGGTATTATGATATCGAGCATTTTCTTCAGACTCAGGAATACCCGATTGGTGCTTTGAATAAAGATAGAAAGACATTGAGAAGATTGGTTGGCAGTTTCTTCCTTAGTGAAAATGTGTTGTACAAGAGAAATTATGACATGGTCTTGCTCAGATGCGTGGATAGACACGAAGCAGACATGTTAATGCATGAGATTCATGAAAGCTCATTTGGCACTCATGCCAATCAACATTCGATGGCTAAAAAGATGCTAAGGGAAGGTTATATTGGCTGGAAATGGAATCTGGTTGTTACAAATTTGCAAAGAAGTGTCATAAATGCCAGATTTATGCGTACAAGGTTCATGTGCCTCCAACACTTATCAATGTGATCTCTTCTCCATGGCCTTTCTCTATGTGGGGTATTGACATGATTAGGATGATAGCGCCCAAGGCTTCAAATGGACACCGTTTTATCTTGGTAGCAATTGATTACTTCACCAAGTGGATGAAGGCTGCTTCATATGCTAATGTTACTAAGCAGGTACTTATGTACTTCATTAAGAATAATCTTATATGTCGGTATGGTGTGACAAGCAGAATTATCACTGACAATGGTGTGAATCTGAACAACAAGATGATGACAGAACTTTGTGAGGAATTCAAGATTGTGCATCACAATTCATCTCCATATAGGCCGAAGATGAATGGGGTTGTTGAAGCTGCTAATAAGAATATCAAGAAGATCATCCAGAAGATGGATGTTACCTATAAAGATTGGCATGAAATGCTCCCTTTTTCTTTGCATGGATATCAAACATCTGTCCGCACTTCAATAGGAGCAACCCCGTTCTCCCTTGTGTATGGAATGGAAGTTGTGCTCCCAATTGAGGTTGAGATTCCCTCTTTGCATGTGATAATAGAAACCAAGTTGTCAGAGGCTGAATGGGTCCAGAACCGGTTTGACCAATTGAATTTGATTGAAGAAAAGAGAATGACGACTTTGTGTCATGGCCAGTTATATTAGAAGAGAATGAATAAAGCTTTTGATAAGAAGGTCAAACCTCATGAATACAGAGAAGGAGACCTCGTGCTCAGGAAGATCATGTCTTTTAACACTGATTCTATGGGAAAATGGACTCCCAATTTTGAAGGCCCATATGTTGTCAAGAAAGCCTTCTCTGGCGGTGCGTTAATTCTTGAAACTATGGATAACGAGGAGTTCCCACGTCCGATGAATGCTGATGGTCAAGAAATAATTCGCCTAAAGAAATAAAAGAACAACTCGCTAAGTTGAAAACCCGAAAGGACGACTTAGGCAAAAAAGACCGTCTCGGTAGGCCGAAAACCCGAAAGGGCAGTCTAGGCAAAAATTAGAGACATAAGAAGAATAAATTTCCCGCTAAGTTAAAAACCCGCAAGGGAAGCTTAGGCAAAAGTTATGGACTTTCTTGGCAAGTAACTACATCAGACAAGACTTGATCATTGAAGCAACAATTTTCTCGGATCCTCATCATACTTCAACAGAAGCTACTACTCAGGATTTCAAAAGTTGTTATAGGGGATAGTGGTCATTGTATCTCAATGTATCTTTTCCATTATATATTACCATTTTCCGAACTTTGTAACTATCCATAGAGTCTCGCCATTCGCAGACTACCATTCTATTAATGAAATTTGAGCTTTTACCCAATTCTTTGTATTCCTTATTTTATTTAGCTTGCAAAGACTCCATTTATTATTGATAATAACATCCAAAGCGAAAATATTAAATAACAAAATTGATTTTCAAAAAGAACTTACAATTTGCTTTTACTTTAAAACTTGTGACGCAAAAAAAAAGTGGTGATCCCAGGAATGGACGAACTCCAGTTGCTTTTAAGAGGTTTTGTTTCCCGGAGAAGATTTTCTCAAGATGTTTCGTCGTATAAGGTTTGTAACTCCAGTACCCCCTGTCAAATTTTGGTTCATTTCTTCTCTTTTCTGAGTTTGCATGATATGAATATTCAATCCTAGATTTTCTCCAGTGAAAGTTTCGTTTGTTTAATAAAAGTTCTTTTTTCCAGAGAAGTTGGTACAATAATTACTCTTGAAGAATATGGGCCTTTGTTTTCCCCAGTGAAGAATGTATATTGGTTTTCCCTTTGTGAATATGGTGTTGACCTTCCCAATGAAATGGGCATGAATTCCCCAGTGAATGTTTTGATGATTTGATGTCCGTCTGCTCTACTTGAAATTGACTTTTCAAATCCCCGGTAGAGGCGTTACTTTTGAAATATTTGATTCCCCGTTGAAGTCTGGGTGTTATTCCCTGGTAAAGTATGGAGAAGGATGTTGTATCTCTATATCTGTACTGTTTGGTCGCTATGTTTTGTTTACTTCCGGATAACATTTCTCCCCAGTAAAGTTAAACCATGCAGTAGGTTTTGTTTCCTCAGTTAGCGCTTACTTTTTCTTGGATTGTTCATCTTGGATGTAATTTAGCCGAGTGTTGACTATGCTCGAGTTGGTATCGCCTGTTTACTCCCAGTGTTATATATCTGTTTTGTTAGCATATGCGCGATAACACTCATACATTCATACATACACCATGCATAGCTAAAATTGGAAAATCATCGCTGATTCACATTTTGTTGACATATTACCCTATTTTACAGAGTTATGTTGTCCTCTCTCCAGTAGAGTATGGGCCTTAAGCAGAAAGTGTACGTTCTTTCTATTTTCCCACTAAGGTATCCCTCATGGAAGAATTTTGCTTTAGCCTTCTTGTACAGCTCTTTGTCTGGATGATTTGGGTTTCCCTCTTGAGTTTATTTCTCAACGGAAGTGTTTCGGACGACTGTCTCATTCCAGTTTATTTCTGGTTTGAATCTTTGATCCTCGGCAATATTATTACTTTGAATTTCTGCAAGCTTCGAGCATTGATTTGAGAATGTGCATTTATTTTGCACGAGAAGACTTTATCTCCTGAGCAGGAGTATATTAGCATTTCCCCAGGAAGTCATGGTTCCTTCCCCAGGATGTCATATTGCTTTCCCCAGAAAGTCATTTTTACAATCCTTCCTAAAACAACAAGTAGCAGGTCTCTTTATTTGAGCAACTTATACTTCCCGGTAAGGTTCGACGTTAATTTTTTTTGCTATCTTCTCCATGAGTGGATAGTTTGCAGTCCGTTGCCAAATTACTCCACTTAATGGCAAGACTTTCAATATCACAGAGATAGTTCATTGTGAAATCTTTATAAGTGGTAGTCTCTTTATTTGAGACAGCTTATATATTAGCCTTTCCAGGCATAATGCCTTGGTTAAAGAAGAAGTTGAGACCCGTTCTAGGTGAAATACCAGAATTTTAGGGAAACTTGTTATCTTTTTGCTACCCTCAGTGAATGTTGGTAGTTCATCGTTAGTGAATGCCGGTGCTATGATATATTTTCTCTCTATCGTCAGTGAAAGTTGGTAGGTCACCTTCCATGAAAGTTGGTGATTTCTATCTTTTTGCTACCCTCAGTGAATGTTGGTAGTTCATCGTCAGTGAATGGCGGTGCTATGATATATTTTCTCTCTACCTTCAGTGAAAGTTGGTAGGTCACCTTCAGTGAAAGTTGGTGATTGTTATCTTTTTGCTACCCTCAGTGAACGTTGGTAGTTCATCGTCAGTGAACGGCGGTGCTATGATATATTTTCTCTCTATCTTCAGTGAAAGTTGGTAGGTAACCTTCAGTGAAAGTTGGTGATTGTTATCTTTTTTCTACCCTCATTGAACGTTGGTAGTTCATCGTCAGTGAACGGCGGTGCTATGATATATTTTCTCTCCACCTTTAGTGAAAGTTGGTGATTGTTATCTTTTTGCTACCCTCAGTGAACATTGGTAGTTCATCGTCAATGAACGGCGGTGCTATGATATATTTTCTCTCTACCTTCAGTGAAAGTTGGTAGGTCACCTTTAATGAAAGTTGGTGATTGTTATCTTTTTGCCACCCTTAGTGAATATTGGTAGTTCATCATCAGTGAACGGCGGTGCTGTGATATATTTTCTCTCTAGCTTCAGTGGAAGTTGGTGCTTGTTATCTATTTACTACCCTCAATGAATGTTGGTAGTTCATCATCCGTAAATAGCGATGCTATGATATTTCTTTTCCTTCTACCTTCAATGGACGTTGGTAGCTCACCGTCAGTGAATGTCAGTGTTGTTATTTCTTTCCTCTTGCTACCTTCAGTGAATGTTGGTAGTTTCGCCTTTAGTAGGAGTTGGTGTATCCTTTGAACATTTTACCATCCTTTCTAATTTAGGCCTTTTGATCCACCAGCGATTTACTTTCCTGGTTGGGTTGCTCTATTGTTTCTTTATTTTGTTATATCCCCAGTGGTGTTTTGCATCCCTTTGGAGTTGTCCATGTGCACTCATATTCATAAGAATTGCATGGCATCTTAGGGCCAAAAATAGGGTTTGTTTTATATTTAAGTATCTTCTATCGCGTCGACACGAAGATTTTTAACCTTTGTATCTCCAGATAGAAGAAACTTAAATAAGGGAAGTTGATGTACCCCAATTTTTGCCCCTAAGATTCCTTCATCTTACCATGTTGATTCAATCATAACAAGATCATATTAGGGCTTTTGGTTCTTCTCCCTATCTTTAGTTTTTCTCTTTGAGGAATCACAAAGCACCTTAACTTGTTTTATTTTGTGATCATGAATATTTTGTCTTATTTTTTCCTTTTAATTAATAGAATGCAATGTTGGTTTGTCATGCTTGTTACTAATGTAGGTAAAGGAAATGAGGCTTAGTAGGTTGATCCATGGGTTCATGAGTTTATTTCCATGCCCTAGTCAATAAAGCTTGATAAGTTTAAACCTCACCATTGAAGTTGTTTTGGAAGAAATGGCATGTCAAGGTTATTTTGGTTCACCATATTTCAAGGTTATCAAATTTGATTCAAAAGTACAAGGGGTTGATTGAAGAAGTTGTCATGCTTGGACAAGGATTTCTTCCCATTGGTCACAAGTGAATATTTCTCTAAATTCTCAAGATATGGAAGTGATTTTGGTGGCTATGAGTTCTCATTTTCATCCTCAACAACTTTAATTTACAAAGCATTTGTGTTGGTATAAGAAGTTTGTTCAAAATTGTCAAAGTTCCTCAAGGCATTTTCTTGATCTAGGAGCTAGGGTTTTGAACTTCAAAGAAGTATATCTTGCTTATCTTTTGGTATTTTTGAGTGATTCCAAAGACATCATTCTCTTTAAATGGTTATCAACAAATCACTTTAAAAGTTTCAAGGAGTTTTCATGTGGAAGAAACTTGATGATGAAGAAAGATTACAAGTTCTTCAGAAGAATCCCTAATTTCTCATGTGTGAGTTCAAATGATCATAACTTGGTCAATTCTTATTACCTTGATCCCATTATTTTTCCATAATGATTTTGAATATGTTAAATTTTTGCTTTCTTTTATATGCAAAGTGAGAAAATGGATGGAAATGCCTTAAGGATACAAAATATTATAGGTCATTTCATGATTTTTTGCGAACTTCAACAACTCATAACTCTCTCAATTTTTGGATATTTTGAATGGTTCAAGTTTAAAAATGCCATTCAAGAGGTCTATTTTGTGTCATCTTTTTTGGTCAAGGGCAATTTACAAGTGGAAGGCCATGTTTGGATGCAAAACATTATAGGTCACTTTTGAAGGAAAAGTTGAAATATTTCTAAGTATGAAAAGTCAACTTCTTTTTCCTAACTTTGACTCAATGCAACTTTTAGCTCAAGCATCCATTTGGTTCCATACTTTTTTCATTGCAAAGCTTGTAACCTCATCTTTCTAAAGAATCAATAATCATGCCTTAAGACCCCTTGAGCTGAGAATGACATTGGATTGAACTTGGTAACTTGGAACTGAAGTTTCTCCATAAGTCAAATTTTGAAATCTTTGTTTTGGCTTCTAATCACAAGTTTTTCACGTGTTTTTGCCTCTAAACATGTTTAGTTAAGTTCCAGAATTGATTAGCACAACAAAACGCGCGTTTTGGATGAGTTTTGATCAAATTAGAAGTCACACTTTTCTTGTTTGCAACTTCACACGATTTCCCTCCAAACTTCATCATTTCACACGCTTGGAAATTCCATCTGATTCCCTATAAATAAAGGGTCATCCCCCATTCATTTCCCTAAGCTTGGATATCCAGAATCATCCTGCCAAACTTGCTCCATAACTCAAAATTCTGCTACTTCAAAATCTATTCTCAAGCCTTTTTAACTCCATTTTTTCCATCAACTCAACTTCCTTGATTTTGCCTGAAGCTAACCATATAATTACATTCAAGAATCGTGCCCTATATTGCCCCATAGAAGTTTAGTTTCAGAGCTCTGCAACTCAACTCCAATAGGTAGATTCCTTCATCAATTCTTTAAAACTTTGATATCATTGTGATGCTCTCATTGCCCTGGTTCTAGTTGCAACACTTACTTTTATCTGGAAACATGTTTTGACCATGAATTTTCAAATTCCTTTTCAAAACTTTCCTTCCAAATTGCTTGAGCTACAATTTATATAAATATTTCGCGAAGGTGTGGTTGTCTTCGTCTTGAAGAGGCAAAGTGAATGGCATAGGTCTGAGCTTCTTATTTTACAGTTTGAGAGATCTGCAGTTCACGTTGGCTGGAGGTTAAAGATGACCAACGTATCATCTTCCAACAAATGAAGGCGCGTCATCTGTTTTTTTTTAAAATCTGATTTAATTAATGATCCTATGCTTTATTCGCTAATGACCATGATATGCACAACACGCCGGATCCCTTGGATTTGATTACTAACGTGTTTTGACACTCATCCAATGGTCCACATTTTTTTGACTTTATTTTTCTTTTTTGATTTTATATTTAATTGTTTCAAACTTCAAAAAAATCATAGAAAATTCATTTTTAGTCCAAAAAATCTGAATAAATCATGAAAAATATTTTTGATTATTCTCTTTCTGATTTTTATTTTTTCACAATTTAATTTTTTTTTTTGGTATTTTTTACAAATTTCCACTTTATTTGAATTATTCTAAATATTTAAAAATACTTTGATACATTTTTAAATTCTGAAAAAATTATGGAATGATCCAGTGATATTGTGACGAATATTGTTGACCTGGTTTTATTTTTGTTTCTGATTTTGTTATTTTTTTAAATCATTTTTGGTTTATTTTACTCATTTCTTTTAAATTTAAAAATAGTTTCTGACTTAAAAAAATTACCAAAAAAATTTATAAAGTCATTTTAGTTCATTTTTGATTTTTCTATGGTATTACTTTTTATTTCTCGATTAATTTGAGTATAGTTGATATTTTCTCTTTTATTTCTATTTTAAAACACTTTTAAAACCTTTTTTATGTATATATTAAATACAATATTATTTTGTGATTATTTTCTGGCTGATCTTGGGTTGGATTTTTGATCATGAACTTTGTTAACATCATTGGATGCATGGTGTTGAGTCTAACTCCATAAAAATGGATGAATGATTTTAATAATAGTTCGATTAAAATTTAATTCAAATGTGGTTTGTATATTCTTCCCCATCACTCTTCATCTTATTCCTTTCTTTTTTGATTGTGCTATATGTTAAGGGATGATGATCTCTATATCGTTTATTCAAACATGAAGTACATAAATTGCTATTGACCGACCTTAAAATAGGTGTGTCTTCTACATAAGTCCACTTACGATTGCTTAACATAGCGCTAAATTTTGTCCCAATTTGAATAAATGTTCATTCGTGGCCCAAACCTATGTTTGCAAGCCCAAGTATGTTAATTTGATCTCTTTGATCCAATAACATTGATATTCATTGTGTGGAGGCTTTGGTTCTACCAATCCTCTAGTAGATCTACAACACTTTTAGTCAACGCGGATCACTTAAACATCGTTGATCATTAAATGATACTTTTAAGGATTCCAAATGGATGATATACTTGATAAAAAGAAAATGCAACTTGTTGTGTGGAGGCTTTGGTTCTTTCAATCCTCTAATGAGTTCCAAATGCAAGTTTCAAGATGGTCATCCAACTAACCACTAATTATTAATTTATTTTTACTTTATGCCCTTTTATTTTTTATGCTTTATGCACCATTTACTTTTAGCATTACATTTCATGTCATTTTTTACTTTGCTCACTTGAGCTTTTATTTTCTCTTCTAAGACACCTAATAATCAACATGAACCATAAAAAACCTTAATGATACTTGTACTATTTGGTTACTATCCTTGGCATTATGGAGTATTGGACTTCTTGGACTCAGGATTAGAGACCTTGGCCTATGTTGGAGACCTTATGACCTTAATTGATATTTTGTCTGGAATTCTTGAGGTTTACCTCAAGAGATTGAGCTATTTGTTTGTTTTGTGTGCAGGTTATTGTGATTATATTTTTTGTTTGTAATCTGGAATTCACCCGTATACAGCCGTTACTCTGCCCAATTTTTGTGAAGACTTAATACATTTGAAGTTTTGTTCCCTCAAGAGGTCTAGTATCTTTGTTTTCTTGGTTTCAATCTAAATAATGGGAACTCCATCTTGACTCATAATGTCAAGTATGGGCTTCTTGTCAGTTATATGGTTCTTATCCCTAGCTTTTACCTTATGCTTTAGGATAGTCCCTTCTTCTCCTCCCATCTTCTTTTATTTCAAAAATCTTCTCCCTCCTTTTGAAAACTCTTCTTGTTTTTTTAAACTTGAACCACTTTGATAATAAACTTGGACTTATTTCCATGCATTTTCAAAACAATTTCATAAAAAATTTTCAATCAACTTAATAATATTTTGGCTTTTTTTTTGTGAGAAGACTAAAAGTCAATCAATCTCATTTCAAGCCATTTTTGCCACTTTGGCTTTTTACTTTAAAAACTTTTCTCAAAAGATTGGACTCTTGTCAATCTTTGTAGTGATGCAAACAACTATACTTCTAAAATATGTAGTGAAGTGAGATATTTTCCACTTGGGTGTTGAGTGAGGCATTGTTGATTTTAAAATCCAAGCCATATCTTCCACTTTGAGATGATGCAAGTTATCATTTCTCATGATTGTGGGTAGTAAGTATGTTTTCCACACGGACAATGACGATGATGTCTTATCTCATAAAATTAACCAACACATTTATGTTTTAAATTTTTTTGAAAGGTGAACTACGTGTACCCTGATTCCCTATTGCATGAAAGGTGGTACGTAGGCACTAAAGGTTCGCAACCGCGGCGGGTGCAAAAATCATAAAAAATGTATTTCTTTTCCCACCTCCACCATCCTTTTTTATACAACATTTTATAGCCAAAATATACCGATTTTACAAAGAGGTTCCTGCAGAGTACCGTAGATGTTTAGGGTGCTAATACCTTCCATTTGCATAATCAACCCCCTTACCTAGAATCTTTCCCCCTCTTTTTTGGTTATTCGCTCTTTTCCCATTCCTTTGGAAACAATAAAGCGCAGTGGCGATTTTTATTTTGATCTCTACAAGTCTAGTCAATCCAATGGCTTAGTCTTAAATATTTTTACCGCTACACTTAGTCCAAGTTTATTATGAAAGTGGTTCAAGTTTAAAAGAAACAAAAAGAGTTTACAAAAGGAGAGAGGAGATTTTTGAAATTAAAGAAGATGGGAGGAGAAGAAGAGACTATCCTAAAGCATAAGGTAAAAGCTAGGGATAAGAACCATCTAACCACCAAGAAGCCAATACTTGACATTATGACCCAAGATAGAATTCTCATTATTTGGATTGAAACCAAGCAAGCAAAGATACTAGACCTATTGAGAGAACCAAACTTCAAGTGTATTAAGTCTTCACAAAAATTGAGCAGAGTAACAGTTGTATACAGTTGAATTCCAGATTACAAACAAAGTATGTAATCACAATAACCTGCACACAAAATAAATAAACAACCAATGTCTTAAGGTAAACCTCAAGAACTCCAGACAAAATATCAATTAAGATCACAAGGTCTCCAACATAGGTCAAGGTTTCTAATCCTAAGTCCAAGAAGTCCAATGCTCCATAATGTCGAGGATAGTATCCAACTAGTCCAAGTATCATTAAAGGTTTTTATGGTTCATGTTGATTATTAGGTGTCTTAGAAGAGAAAAGAAAAGCTCAAGTGATCAAAATATAAAAAAATGACATGAAATATAATGCTTAAAGTAAATGGTACATAAAGCATAAAAATAAAAGGCATAAAGTAAAAACAATTTAATAATTAGTGGTTAGTTGGATGACCATCTTGAAACTTGCATTTGGAACTCATTAGAGGATTGGTAGAACCAAAGCCTCCACACAACAAGTTGCATTTGCTTTTTTTCAAGTATATCATCCATTTGGAATCCTCAAAAAGTACCATGTAATGATCAACGATGTTTAAGTGATCTGCATTGACCAAAAGTGTTGTAGATCCATTAGCGGATTGGTAGAACCAAAGCCTCCACACAATTAATCTTAAGGTTATAGGATCAAAGAGATAAAATTAACATACTTGGGCCTGCAAACATAGGTTTGGGCCACGGATGATCATTTATTCGAATCGGGACTAAATTTAGCGTTATGTTAAGCAATCGTAAGTGGACTTATGTAGAAGTCACACCTATTTTGAGACCGACCAATAGCAATCTATGCACCATTTGTTTTGAAACGTGATATAGAGATCATGCTCCAATAACACTTAGTGCAATAAAAAAGGGATAAGATGAAGAGGGGTGGGAAAGAACATACAAACCACATTTGAATTAAATTTTAATTAAACTATTATTAAAATCATTCACCCATTTTTATGGAGTTAAACTCAACACCATGGATCCAATGATGTTAACAAAGTTCATAATCAAAAATTCAACCACGATCAGCCAGAAAATAATCACAAAAATATTGTATTTAGTATATACATTAAAAAAAGTTTTAAAATGTTTTTAAAATAGAAATAAAAGAGAAAAATCAGAAAAATGAACTAAAATCAGAAATGAACTAAAATAATTTTATAAAATTTTTGGTAATTTTTTAAAGTCAGAAACTATTTTTAAAATTAAAAGAAATGAGTAAAATGAACCAAAAATGATAAAAAATACCAAAGTCAGAAATAAAAAATGAATGAAGTCACCAATATTTGTCACAAATCATTGGATCATTTAATAACTTTTTCAGAATTTAAAAATGCATAAAATTATTTTTAAACATTTAAAACAAATCAAATAAAGTGAAAATTTATAAAAAAATATCAAAACACAAAATAAAATCGTGAAAAAATAAAAATAAAAAAGAGAAAAATCAAAAATATTTTTCATTTTTTTCCATAATTTTTGGACTAAAAGTGAATTTTCTATGATTTTTTGAAATTTAAAACAATTAAATATAAAAATCAAAAACGAAAAATAAAGTAAAATATATATGGACCATTGGACGAGAGTCAAAACGCGTTAGTAATCAAATCCAAGGGATCTGGCGCGCTGTGCATATCATGGTCATTAGTGAATAAAGCACTGAATCAAATGTAAATCCGAAATTCAAAAAAATATAATTGGCATTGTTTTATTGGTTGAAGGATGACACGTTGGTCATCTTCAACCTCCAGCCAGTCCCAAAACCAGGTTGCTCAATCTGTAAAACTAGAGCACGAAACCTATGTCATTCGCTTTGTCTGTTCAAGATGAAGACAACCACACCTTCGTAATAAATTTATATAAACAGTAGCTGAAGCAATTTGGAAGGAAAATTTTGAAAAGGGATTTGAAATTTCATTGTCAAAACATGTTTCCAGATAAATGTAAGTGTTGCGACTAGAACCAGGGCAATGAGAGCATCACAATGATATCAAAGTTTTGAAGAATTGATGAAGAAATCTACCTATTGAAGTTGAGTTGCAGAGCTCTGAAACTAAACTTCTATGGAGCAATATAAGGTACGATTCTTGATGGTAATTATATGGTTAGCTTCAGAGAAGATCAAGGGAGGTAAATTGATTGAAAAATTGGATTGAAAAAGCCTTGAACACAGATTTCGAAGTTACAGAAATTTGAGTTATGGAACAAGTTTGGCAGGGTGATTCTGGCTATCCAAACTTGAGAAAATGAATGATGGATGACCCTCTATTTATAGGGAATCAAATGGAATGTCCAAGCGCTTGAAATGATGAAGTTTGGAGGGAAATCGTGTGAAGTTGCAAACAAGAAAAGTGTGACTTCTAATTCGATCGAAACTCATCCAAAACGCGCGTTTTGTTGTGCTAATCACTTCTTGAAGTTCACTAAACATGTTTAGAGGCAAAAACATGCAGAAACAAAGTGTTTAGAAGCTAAATCAATGATTTCAAATTCTGACTTTTGAAGAAACTTCATTTTTAAGTTACCAAGTTCAAATCAACGGCATTCTCAACTCAAGGGGTCTTAGGGCATGATTCTTGATGCTTTAGAAAGATGATGTTAAAATCTTTGCAATGGAAAAAGAATGAAATCAAATGGATGCTTGAGCTGAAAATTGTATTGAGTCAAAGTTGGAGTAAAAGGGTTGACTTTCCATACTTAGAAATATTTTAAATTTTTCTTCAAAAGTGACCTATAATGTTTTACACCCAAACATGGCCTTCCACTTGGAATTTGCTCTTGACAAAAAAAAGGCATGAAATGGACCTCTTAAATGACACTTTGAAACTTTAACCATTCAAAATCTCCAAAAATTGAGGGAGTTATGAATTGTTAAAGTTGGAAAAATCATGAAATGACCTATAATCTTTTGTATCCTTAGGGAATCTTCCATCCATGTTCTCACTTTTCATATAAAAAAAGGGATAAAGTTCACATCCTCAAGATAATTATGGAAAAATAGTGGGCCCAAGGTGATAAAAATTGACCAAGTTATGATGATTTGAAGTTACACATGAGAAATTGGGGGTTCATCTGGAGGACTTGTAATCTTTCTTCATCATCAAGTTTCTTCCTCATCAAAACTCCTTGAAACTTTTGAAGTGGTTTGTTAATAAACCTTTAAAGAGAAGGATTTATTTAGAATCACTCAAAAATACCAAAAGATGAGTAAGATATACTTATTTGAAGTTCAAAACCCTAGCTCCTAGATTAAGAAAATGCTTTGAGGAACCTTGACAATTTTGAACCACCTTCTTATACCAACACTCTTTCTTTGTAAATAGAAGTTGTTGAGAATGATAATGAGAATTCATAGCTACCTAAACTACTTCCATATCTTGATAATTTAGAGAAATATGTACTTGTGACCAATGGGAACAAGGCCTTGTCCAACCATGGCAACTTCTTCAATCAATCCCTTGCACTTTTGAATCAATCTTGATATCTTGGAAATGTAGTGAACCAAAATAACCTCGCCATGCCATCCCTTCCAAAACAACTTCAATGGTGAGGTTTGGACTTCTCAAGCTTTATTGACTAGGGCATGGAAATAAACTCATGAACCCATGGAGCAACTTGCTAAACCTCATTGCCTTTACCTACATTAGTAATAAGTAAGACAATCCAACATTGCATTTTATTAATTAAAAGGAAAATCAAGACAAAATATTCATGATCACAAAAGAAAACAAGTCAAGGTGCTCGGTGATTCCTCAAAGAGCAAAGCTAAAGATAGGGAGGAGAACCAAAATAACCTAATGTGATCTTGTTGTGATTGAATCAACATGGTATGATGAGGGGATCTTAGGGGCAAAAATTGGGGTACAACACTCGCTCCCGATTCAATATTTAGAACTAGAGCCACGCTTCCTATTCAGACAAGACCAAAGCCCACCAATATGAACATATAGTTCACCACTTCTATTTCCACACAAGGATCAAAGAAACCAATATGAACATATTGAAATTCTTGTTTCTGATATGTGATGTCGAATGAGATGCCACGACACAAATATCTGTTTGCAAGTAAGGTGCTGTAAATTCAAAAGCAGTAAAAACACAAGAGATTGTTCACCCTGTTCAGTGTACAAAAAAACCTACTATGGGGGCTACCAAGTCAGGGACAAGTTCACTAAATAGTATCAATTCATAGACCCTCAGTAAACAGCCAGTTTATGATCTAATCACTTAATCACTACCCAAGCTAAACTTCTACCTAAGACTCACCTAGGTATGAGGCCATCCTTAAATCCCTTCAATCACTTACAGTGAAGAAGTTAACAAAACTAATATGTTTGAAACACTTCAATCATTCAAATCTTATGAATGATACACAATTAATAACCCAAATAACAACTCAAGTATCTAAACTAATACTTAGAGTGTATTACAAATAAAAAGCCTAAACTTATAATCAGAAGAAAGTATTCTTCTTCAAAAGTTGCTTGTCTTTAAATAAGAAAGCAAGTCCTTATATATGCGAAATTTTAGGCTTGGGCTTAAAGATAAATATTCAAATCTTTTGAATATTTCCACAAAAACAGGCCAAGATAAAATTATGCAATTTGAAAAATATTCCTCCATATTTTTCGAAGCCTGTAGATCACAAATCATGTATTATAGAATGCTGGAAATTAGGAAACAAAAGACTTAATTGATTTTGGACTGAGATCAGTTAAGTAGGCAGATGTCAAGGCATCTTCTTTGACATCATTCAAAACAGTTTTGCTCCAAAATGTCAAGACATTTAGAAAAACATTAACATGTCATTGTTTTACCAAATTTGCTGCCAACAAACACTTACACATATAATTCACCACTTATATTTCCACATAAGGATCAAAGCAACCAACCGGAGTTCAATCTCCCCATGCATGCATGTGCAAACATAACCAATTATATGCAAATTAATATTATCACCAAACCTTAATCATACTGCATATCACAATAATACATCAAAGTGAATTATCCACCATTGCACAAACACACGTATATCATCAACACAATGCAATCATATAACATTCATCAATTACACATATCACGAATAACAAACAATGCCAAAACATGTTATTCCCATTCATCATCCATTCATGACACATAACAAATAATATCCAAACTATTATTCCAATAATACAATGCCAACAAACCTAGTTCTATCTTATAGTTTATTGCGTTAGCTTTCTAACGATTTAAATGGCGCCTAAAATGGAGTTACGGTTCAAAAGTTATGGCCGTTACAAAATCTGCAAAAAACTTGTTGTACGAGTCTATGCAAAAACATGTACGAGTCGATGCAAAGAATGATTCGATGCAAAAGAACTATGAGTTGAAGCAAAATTGTGTGACAACACTACCTTTCCTGGTGGGTTGCCTCGCGCTGACCCCCCTTTAGTTTAAGTCGACTCAAACTTCTAAAACATGGATTTTCTGCATTTTAACTTAATTTCCACACGATTTTTCTTAATAAAAACACTACCCATCACTATAAAACATCATGTTTTCCAATTTTATCAGTAATTCATCAGCCTAACATGAAGGTACTCATTCTATTTCATTCAACACATCAATTTCTATCAAATCCATAGATTTCTACACAAACCCTAACATGTGAGAGTTTAGATCTAGAAATTGAAAATAAAATCACACCTAGCATGTTACTACCCATTGCATACTATACACACCCATAATAATAATGATTCTCCCCCTTACCTCTTGAAGATTCACCTCTAGGTTTTTCCTCTTCTCTCTTCCTCTTTCTCCTATTCTCTTCTTGTTCTTCTCTTCTTTTCACAAAATGAGAGTTCTAATCTATTGTCTCTCATAACCCTTACTAACTATAGTTCTCTTATTGGGCTTAGTAATTCACACCTCCTTATTACTTCTATTTCTCATTATTAGGCCCAATTAGATATTTTCTATTCTTACTCATAAACTCAATTATTCAAATAACACATATATTCTAATAATTTAAGTATTCACCAAATCACACAATTAAATTAATTACCATAAATAAGGACTTGATATGAGCTAAAAGAGAAAGAATTCACATAGAATAAATTGTGTGTACAACATAAGTATTAGGTTTTTTGGAGTCTTTTAGGTTCTTAGTGTTTGTGTTCTTTGCATGTCACTCATGTATCTTTTGATACATTGAGTAGACTAATTGTTACTTGATTTTATATCAAGTTATTTTTCTCACTCATGAACTTTTAAGCAAAGAGTTGAGTATTGTTCTTGGTTGAAGATCTTAAGCAAAACTAATTATTGTTTATTTGAAGTGTAATCTTCTATTGGGTTTTTAAGTCTAGTCACAAGGTTTGTGGTTGTAGGTATATCACTGTGGTGATTGGAAGTGAGAGGGGGATCTCATATCTAGTGATCTCTAGGTAGAAGTTGAACAAGGTAGTGATTAGGCGAGAAGTTGTAAACTAGGGTTGGTTTACTTTTGAACTAATACTATTATAGTAAATTTCCTTCCTGACTTGGTAGCCCCCAAAGTAGGCGATGTTGCACCGAACTGGGTTAACAATTGATTGTGTTGTTTAAATTTTTGCAATTTACTTTTCCGCATAATTACCATATTTAGAAAGTGTTATGTCAACAAATGTTATAGCATCTTTATTGATATTGTATGGTGTTGGGACATCATTTTGAACATCTGCATTTGAAGTGCCCTAATTTTAGGGTTTACAGATTACAAGTGAATAACAACAATCAACCTCTCTCAATAACCTAAGAGAACTAGTCTATTTATAGACTACTAAGCTAATTTATGCTACAAGCTAACTTAAACAATTAGGCTAAACAAACATGTCCAATTCGACATGCTAACAAACATATAATTATTGACTACTGCATGTTAGAACACATTTCAACTACAACATGCATGACTTTAACATCAGTATATGAACAGACTTTGACAACATGCTTAAACTATGTTGAACCAAGAAGATATCCTTGTCGAGATACTAGATTTCAATCTAAAATATCACAGTAGATAAAATAGATTAAGGTAAAGAGGAGAATTTTACATTGGTGAATTGTAATTTATCTCGACAAGTAGAGCCCTTTTCATACTGCGACTCCATGTATTCTAAATAGTTCATTGATCCAGAATCTGAAACCTGAATAAAATCAGCAAAACCATTTTCTCCTAGTTCTGCTCAGAAATGAACTTTTCTTGCTTTATATATGTTGATGACAAAGTAGAGGCTATGAATCGGTCAGAATGAAAGATTGTAGAATCAAAAGTTTTGGAGAAATCAAAACCAGAGACCTCAAAGTCTAAGGTTCTAGAGAAATCTAAACCCAAGATTCTAAAGTATAAGGTTATGAAGGGTTCAAAATCAAAGGCTAAGAACTATTCAATACCTAAAGCTTTTAACCCAACAGTCTTGAATGATTATAAGCCTCACTACATAAAGGCTAAGATACAAGGTCAGAAAAGACCTTTCAGAACTAACCCCAAAGGACCCATCAAACTATGGGTACATAAATATGAATTTTTTTACTGCAGTTATGCTTAAAGGGAGTAGAAAAAGAGCAGTCCTGGTACCTATACAGTGGCTGCTCAAGACATATAACAGGAGAAAAGCATATGTTTCAAATCCTAACTCTAAAAGAGGTAGGAAATGTGGGACTTGGGGGAAACTAGAAAGGCAAGATCATTGGTATGGGTACTATTGGTAACTCTTTTATCAATTTCGTGACAGTGGTTATGAAGTAGTGTTTAATAAAAACATGTGTACAATTATTAATGATTTTTACAAATCTATAATTTTCAAAGGTAATAGGAAAGGCAATGTTTATAAAATTAATTTTTCTGAATTGGTTTATCAGAATGTTTTTTGTCTTCTATCAGTGAGTAATGAAAAGTGGCTCTAGCACAAAAGGTTAGGTCATGCTAACTGGAGATTGATCTCTAAGCTTAGTAAGTTAAAACTTGTTAATGGTTTTCCATATATTAATTATCACTCAGATGCTCTTTGTGGAGCATGTCAAGTAGGAAAGTCATCAAAACCTATTTTAAATCAAATAACATTGTCTCTACCTCTCGACCCTTAGAGTTGCTTCACGTTGATTTGTTTGATCTTGTTAGTACTGCATCAATCAATGGGAAGAAATGTGGATTAATCATAGTTAATGACTATAACAAATGGACTTAGGTTAAATTCCTAATATCCAAAGATGAGTCATATGATGTGTTCAATATCTTTTGCATACAAGTACAAAATGAAAATGATTCAAAGATTTTAAAAATCACAAGTGATCATAGAGGAGAATTTGAAAATGTGACATTTGAATTTTTTGTGAAAAACTTGGAATTATTCATGAGTTCTATTCTTCTAGAACTCCATATAAAAATGGAGTTGTAGAGAGGAAGAATAGATCTTTACAAGAAACGGCTAGAACCATGATCCATGGAAAAAAATTACCAAAGTACTTATGGGTAGAAGATGTTAACACAACATGTCATGTTTAGAACAAAATCTATATTATACCCATTCTGAACAAAACATCATATGAGATCTTTAAAGAAAGAAATAAAAGCATTTCTTATTTTCATCAGTTTGGATGTACATGTTACATTCTGAACAACAAGTCTATCAAAAGAAATTTGATACAAAAAGCTCAAAAGGGTGTCTTCTTAGGATACTTTGAACGTTATAAGGAACACAAGGTGTATAACTCTGAAACCAGAATGATTAAAGAGTTAATACACATAAAATTTGATGACAATGCTCGTGGAAATAAAATGTTAGAGCTTGTTGAAAGTTTTGCAGAATTACAGGTATCTGAAGACTACACAAAAGCTGCTTAACCATCAACAATTGGATGTCTAGAAGTTGTTGATTCAAAAACCATCCAAACTTCAGAAGTTGGTGGTTCAGAAAACAGTCCAACATCTAAATCTCATTCTGGAGTAGAAGCTTCTAAATAAAATCTTGCTGACCCTCAAGAAGTAACACAATCCAAGAGCATCTTCAAGTATAAGTCTTCATATCCAGGAGGATTAATCATTGGAAATAAGAATAGTCCTAAGAAGACAATATTTGTATTCAAAGGAGAAAACTCTATTCTAGGACTTATATCTATGATTTAACCCTCTTATATTGATGAAGCACTTTTAAATGATGCATGAATTATGGCTATGCAAGAAGAGTTGGATCATTTTCAAAGGAATGATGTTTGGGATCTTGTAACCAAGCCTCACCAGAAGAACATTATTGGAACAAAATGGGTCTTCAGGAATAATCTTAATCAACAAGGAGAAGTGGTGAGAAATAAATCTAGACTTATAGCTCAAGGCTACAGTCAGCAAGAAGTTATATATTTCTCTAAAACCTTTACAACTGTTGTAAGGTTAGAGGCAGTCAGACTACTCTTTTCCTATGCTATTAATCATAATATTATCTTATATATGATAGATGTTAAGAGTGAATTTTAAATGGTTTCATTTTTGAAGAAGTTTAAGTCAAACACCCATATGGGTTTGAGGACTCTATCGACCCAGAATATGTTTTTAAACTAAAGAAAACACTCTATGGAGTTAAACAAGTTCCTAGAGCTTGGTATGAGAGACTGAGAAATTTTCTATTAGAAAATGGTTTTATAAAGGGTCGAGTGGAAACTACATTATTTAGAAAGACACTAGAAAATGAAATATTGATTGTTCGAGTATAGGTAGATGATATAATTTTTTGTTATACTAATGTTACTCTTTGCAAGGAATTTTCCAAGACTGTGCAGTCTGAATTTGAAATGAGCATGACGGGATAGCTGAAGTTCTTCCTTGGAATACAAATCAACCAATGCAAGGATGTAGTCTATGTTCATTAGACCAAGTACACAAATGAACTTTTGAAGAAGTTTAAGCTAAAGGACTGCAAAATCATGACAACTCCCATGCATCCAACCTGCAATCTGAGCAAAGAGGAAAGCAACACCAATATATTATTTAGTGCTTCTAGACCTAATATTTTATTTAGTGTGTGCTTGAGTGCTAGATTTCAGTCAGATCCTAGAAAGACTCACTTAATTATTGTTAAGAGGATCTTTAGATATCTGAAGGGAACATGTAATCTAGGATTGCTTTATAAGAAATCTCTAAATTATAAGCTACTTGGATTTTGTGATGCTGGCTATGTTAGGGATAGAATTGAGAGAAAATCCACTAGTGGAAACTATCAATTCATAGGTGAAAATCTTATATCTTGGGCATGTAAGAGACAAGAAACCATTGTTTTGTCTACAATATAAGAAGAATGCATCTTAGCTGCTAGTTGTTGCACATAACTCCTCTAGATGAAATATCAGTAGGAAGATTATCATATTTGTGGAAGAAGTATTCACATATTATGTGATAATACAACTACTATATGTCTAACAAAGAATCTTGTTCAACATTCTGCAACCAAGCACATAGAAATCAAACATCATTTTATTAGAGATTATGTTCAGAAGGGTGTAATAGATATACAATTAATTGATATTGATCATCAATGGGCTGACATATTTATCAAGTCTCTTACTATTCAAAGATTTTATTTTATTAAAAATAATTTGAACATGCATCTAATAAAAGAATAGTGTTAGCTTTTGAATGAAGGATCAGAGTCTGATGATGATCAGAAGCTATTATGAACAAAAGCTCTAAACTAGATCATGAGGAATAATAGACTCTGGAGCATCTCAACCTTTAATGCTAATAATTTGATTAAGTCTCCCTGATGGAATATGATCTTACCGGTTGATCATAATTTGAAAATGGGCCGAGTTGACGATGTCTGTTTGGTTGGAAATTTATGGAGAGGAGGGGGTGTACCCGCAAGGCACTCTGACGATCAAGTAAGAAAGAGTGCAAAGAGATACAAGAAAGAGATTGGGATTTTTAGTATGAGTATTAGATACATGGCCATCACAAGTGTGAGGGTTTATATAATGCCCCCGACGCGTAGCCATTGGTACCTATTTTTGGGCCAAGATATACGGGTCCGCAAAAATAGGTAATTGTCAGGACTTGGTCAAAACAAGCAGTCATACCCTAACTAGCCGCCCATTGAGCAAGGATGAGATGACGGGAAGAAGCATTGTGAGTGTTTCCTTGGAATCTGCTCTTTGTGTGTCGAGCATACTGGGAGGTAGTTGTTGTTATACCCCAATTGTTTCCCCTAATATTTCTCATCAACTCATGTCACAATGCATCAAGACACACACATTAGGGTTGTTTCTCTCTTTATCTTATCTTTAAGTTTTCTCTTGATGGATTACCAAGCACCTTAGATTGTTTATCTTATACATTTGTTCTTTTAACTAACATCAATATGTGTATATATGTCCCTTTGAATGTTGATATTATAGGTGATCATAATTGCATTCATTTTACCATCTAGTCTAGGGTTTGAGGGGTGATTCTCAATCAAATGGTTCTCTAATGGATTTCAAGAGCTCAATATTCAAGGTCATGTCTATGGCATCAAATATTTGTGGTTCAAGGAGCCCTCTAACTTTATTTAGGTAAAGATCTCCTCAAAGTTTATGGTGGAATTCATCAAGAAGATTCACAGGTTCATGTGTTTATTTCCATGCCTTTTTCAACAAGCTTCATTGATACTTAAGCTCCAACTTTGAGTGTGATTAAAGAAAAAATCATTTCAACGCCTCTTATGATTCATCATGATTTATTTTCCCAAAAAAGTTCAAAGAGATTCAAGGTTGGCTCATTAAGTTTGACCTAATTGAGAAAATACTAGATTAAGTGATCACAAGTGCATAACTCTCTCAATTTTCAACTTTTTGAGTTGGTTATTTTTTATATGTATTTTTACCGTCATCAACAACAACCTCTCTTCACATGACAAGATCCAATTGTGCAAGTAAAATCATCAAAAGTTGAAAGGGGTTTCAAGTCATTTTGACACTCTCTGAGCTAGGGTTTGTTGACTTCTAAGGACCATATCTTGCTCATTGTTTGATATTTTTGATTGGGTCCAAATCCATGATTCTCTTTAAAGGGTCCTTAACAAGCTCTCTTCATATATCTAATGCTAATTTTGAATGGAAGATCACTAATGATTGAGAAAGATTACAAGTCTCCTTGAAAGGTCTTTGAATTTTAGGGTTTGACTTCAAATTATCATAACTTGGTCAATTTTGATCTCCTTAAGCCCATTATTTCTCGACAATAATCTTCGGGATAACTACAACTTTTTTTATGTGCAATACTTGAGAATGCATGGAAAGTGGTTGAAGATTTGAAAATATTATAGGTCTCTTGTGAATTTCCCCAAATTTGTTCATCATCTTCCGAAGACCATAACTCTTTCAATTTTTATGATTTTTGAGTGATCTCAATTCCACACTTCAATTCAAGAGGTCTACTTCATGTCATCTTAATAAATCAAGATCAAATTTTGAGTAGAAAGTCATTTAATTTTGAAAAACACTATAGGTCATTTTGAAGATCAACACTTAGAAAACATCCGTGTGTTTTTCATAAATTCAATTGGACATACTTTTTTTCTGAAGCATCCAAATGATGTCTTTCTTGTTAAATTGTAAAGATTATAACCTTGTCTTCCAAATGCTTCAAGAACTATCCCATAAAGGTCCCTGAGTAATGAGTTATGCATTATTGAAGTTGGCTCCATGGAATATGTTTTTGCTTCAAGTCATAATTTTTTACCATGAGTAAACTTGGATCACGGGTCAAATTACTTAAGGTTTAGTTTCTAGACATGTTTAACTAATTGTCGAGATATGTTTTGACAAGAATTGCACTTGATATGAGGTCGTTTTGAGGCATTTCAAGTCACACGTTTGGCATGACCACAGCTGGCTTGGTTTGCATGATTTGCCCATAATTCCTCTCGTTTCTCATCATTATTGACTTCCTTATTAATAAAGGATGATATCCCACTCATTGGACAAGCTTTAGAGAGCCAAAGAACCTCTTTTGAACTTCCTTCATACCTCTCAATTATGCAACTCCGAATTTGGTTCTAAAGCATCTTTCAATTCAATTTCTTTGTTGATTCTTCATCCTTGAACTTCCCTGAAGCTAACAGAAGAAGAACAAAGCCTTGAGGTGCCATGAATCGTGCTAGCCAAGTCAAGTTTCAGAGCTCTGAATTTAAACTTCAACAGGTAGATTCCTCCATCAATTCTGTCCAAACTTGTTGCTACAATGTAGCTCTCATCACTCTGATAATGATTGCATCATTAGTTTTTAAATGGAAGTGAGTTTCGCTCATGAATTTTCAAAATCGACTAAGCTACAGTTTATATAAATTTTTTGCGAGGATACCATTGAAATTGTCTTGAAGAGACGAAGCGAATGACACTAGTCTGAGCTTCTAATTTTACAGTTTGTGGAACCAGTAATTCGCCCGTGGCTGGAGGTTGAAGATGATGACATGTCTTCGCTTCAGTCAATCATATCACGCCACACTTTTTTTCAAAATATGTTTTAAATAAATGATCTGGTGGTTTATTCACTAATGACAATGATATGCTCACCGCGCCAGATCCCTTGGATTTGATTACTAACGCGTTTTGACATTGATCCAATGGTCTACATCTTTTTGGTTTTATTTTAATTTTCTGATTTTATATTTTAATAATTTTAAACTTCAAAAATTCATAAAAAATTCATTTCAACTTCAAAAATTCTGAAAAAAATTTCAATAATACTTTTGATTTTTCTCTTTCTGATTTCTATTCTTTCACCGTTTTATTGTGATTTGATATTTTTTTATGATTTTTCACTTTATTTAACTTGTTTTAATTGTTTAAAAATACTTTTCTTATTTTAAATTATGGAAAATTTATGGAAGAACCCAATGACCTCTTGACAAATATTGGTGACTTCATTTTATTTTTATTTATGATTTTACTATTTTTCATTAATTTTGGTTTTTTTTGCTTATTTCTTTAAGTTTTAAAAATAGTTTCTGAATTAAAAAAATTCTGAAATTTTTTGTCAACACTTATTCACTCATGTTTGACCCCTGACTATTTTTTCAGGATTTTTATTTGGTGTTTTAGTATACTTTGTGTGTATTACCAATTATTCCCCTTTTATTAATCATTTAAATATTGTTTTATTGAATATTATTTTATCATTTTTGTTTGGTCCTGATTTGGGTGTTATTTTGGGATAAGTTCCTCAACCTCATTGGATCTTGGGTGTTGATAGGTTTAAAAACCAAATCCACCAAAATGGACGAATGATGTTGATGTTATTTGAAACCCTAATTTCATCTGATGCATCCCCTCCCTCTTCATCTTATCCATTTCTTACTTGTGCTACATGTTATTGGAGAATAATCTACATATCATTTCTCTAACATGTGGTACATATATTTCTATTGACCGACCTCAAAGTAGGTGTGACTTCTACATAAGTCCATTTACGATTTCTTAACATCGTGTTAAATTTGTCTCGACTTGAAAAATGATCATTCGTGGCCTAAACCTATGTTTGCAAGCCCAAGTATGTTTAATTGAAACCTTTGATCCAATAACCTAGAGATTCATTGTTAGGAGGCTTTGATCTTATCAATCCTCTAATGAACTTTCATGAATTTTGGTCTAAGTGAGTCATTTAAACATTGTTGATCATATATGCTTGACTTGAGTACTTGAAATGAATGATATACTTGACAAAAAGAAAATGAAACTTGTTGTTGAGAAGGTTTGATTTTATCAATCTTCTAATGAGTTTTCAAATGTAAGTTTCAAGATGCTCATTCAACTAACCTCTAACTTCTAATTCACTAACAATTGACTTTTCTTTATGCTTTTACTTTATGCCCTTTATTTTATGCCTTTACTTTTATGCACCATTTACTTTTAGCATTTAAATTTCATGTTATTTTAATCTTTTCTCACTTGAGCATTTATCTTTACTTCATTTTATTTTTTCTCATTTGAGCATTTATTTTTATGTCTTTTTTATTTTATTTTGCTCACTTGAGCCTTCTTTTCTTTTTGAAGACACTTAATAACTAACTTGAACATTAAAAAACTTTAAGGTTACTTGGACTATTTGGTTACCATCCTTGGCATAATGGAGTTACGGACCTCTTGGACTTAGGATTAGAAGCCTTGATTATCCTTGGGACCTTGTGACTCTGTTGTTATTTTGTGTGAAGTTCTTTGGGTTTACTCCAAGACATTGGGTTAATTTTCTTTGTGTGCATGTTATTCTAATTATATGTTTTATCTGTGATTGAGAATTCCTCTATATATAGCTCTTACTCTGCCCAATTTTTGTGAAGACATAATTCAAGTGTTGGCTTCTTATTGGTTAGATCGTTCTTTTTCCTAGCTTTTACCTTATGCTTTAGGATAGCCCCTTCATCTCCTCCTATCTTCTTTAATTTCAAAAATCTTCTCCTTCCTTTTCAAAACTCTTCTTGTTTTCTAACTTGAACCGCTTTCATAATAAACTTGGACAGATGTCCATGTATTTTCAAAATCTTTTCTTAATCAAATTTTAATCAATATTAATCATACTTTGACACTTTTTGTAGCGATGCGGGCTACTATACTTCTTTGATATGTAATGAAGTGAGATATTTTACACTTGGTTGTTAAGTGAGGCTTTGTTGATTTTAAAATCTAAGCTATATCCTCCACTTTGAGATGATGCAAATTATCCTTTATCATAATTATGGGTAGTAATTATATTCTCCCACTCGGATATGACGATGATGTCTCGTCTCTTAAAATTAACCAACACACATGTATTTTAAATTTTTTGATGTGAACTACAAGTACCCTGATCCCTTATTACATGAAAGTTGTTATGTATGCACTAAAGGTTCGCAACCGCTACGGATGCAAAAATTGTAAAAAATACTTCTTTTTTCATCTCCACCATCTATTTTTGTATACACCATTTATACCCAAAATATGCAAATTTTCAAAGAGGTTCCTGTGGAGTACTGTAGATGTTTAGGGTGCTAATAAATTACCTTTACATAACTAACCCCATACCTAGATTCTCTCCCCCTCTTTTTAGGTTTATTCGCTCTTTTCCCATTTCCTTTGGAAATAATAAAGCGCGGTGGAGATTTTTTATTTATCTGTGCGAGTCAAGTCAATCCAATGGCTTAGTCTCAACATTTCTACCGCTACAGAAAATTGGAAACTTCACTGGGGAAAGATCGACCAAATGATGGTCCATCTCTAAGTGGGTTGAACCTGTCTTTGTTTATATTGTGCATGTGCTATTATTGGTTGTATATTATATGTTGTGTATACGTTTTTCTAGATTTTCCTGGTTTTCAGGGTGCTTGGTGATTTCTCATAATTCCTCTACCCGGACTTGGCAAACTTAAGATTGGACGGGCGGTATAGTCATGTTAACTTTGAGGGAGGAATCCTAAAAAAGGAGACATGAGATTCCCCACTCAGTGGAGGCCCCTTTAACTGTAGTATTTGTTCATCGAGCAATCGGGAAGACGTGTTGCTTTTGACCTGGGAGGCTTCTGAAGTTGAGGACCGTAGAACCCTAAACCCATATTGGCCTTTTAGGTGTAGTGCAGAAACTATGACGGAGCAATCCGGAATTGGTTGTCACGCGATGCTACACTCAGACGAGTTTTTCCTAAGAATATTGTTGATTACTGGTGCGATACGGTGGCAGAACCGACTATTTTTAGTTACTACTGGTTTTGCATTTTTTGTTTGCAAATGTACGGTAAGCAAGAGTCGCCACCGACTTTTATTTCATCCAACAAAGGAAAAGGGAAAAGAACAGAAACAACCTTTTTCGAGATGTTTCTGAGTACGGGGGGGTAGATTATAGAAAGGGAAAGTGTTAGCACCCTTTCTATCCATGGTTTTCCATGGGCTCTTAGGTACTTGCTCATTTTTTAAATTTCTTTCGTGTGTTTGTATGTTTGAAAAGTTTTGAAATTACCTTAGCGCGGTGTTTCACTTTATGGTAACCCTTGTATCAGTCCTCAAGGGTGTGATAAAGTGTTTTTTTTTAAAACTTCATTTGAAAAGCTTGTTTGAAAGTGTATGTGTAAAAATTTGTTGTTTTGAGAAAGTACCTAGAAGTTTCTACCTACTCGAAAAAGGTTATCCGTTTTCTTATTTACTTTAGACAGTGCTATCCTACTATTAAGGAGTAGGTAGCTCCATCATTGAAGTTTAAGGGACAATCAAGAGGGACAAGTACAATCACTAAAGCAATGGTTAGGAAACCTTAGTAATTACACTAGAGTCCTAAAGATCTTTCCGAGGTAACATTTGAACGAGTCATTTTTGATCTTTTGGGACTGGAGGACAACCACTAAGAGTCCCTATACTTCATGACCGTTTACCGAAGGCAACCGAAGTGGGGCAAACCCTAGGAGTGAGAATGTGCAAGTGTTTGTTTTTTCAGTTATTTATCTTTGCACAGTTAGGGTTTTCTACTATTTTGAATTATGGATTTATCTTTCGCATACAATCCTATTATCAATCATCTAACAGTTTGTAATGACGGAAAATAAAGTGCGAGAAATTTAAACCTAGCTATTACAAGGCTTTGGGGAGAGGGATTACATAATCAAAAACCGGGGAAAACAGTAAATGAAAATAGTAAACCTAAGTTAAAACTATTACAAACTCGGAGCAATTACATTAATCGGAAACATAATGAAATAAATACGCGCGATGAAATTAAATACGGAATTAAAATTAAATTCAAAGACATTTAATTTAATAGATAAAGAAAAGTATTTTTTGGATTTTTGAGAAAAAATAATTAATTTTGCAAATTAACCTAATTTCTAATTAATTTTAATTATGAAAAAAAGGAATTAAGTTATCCTAATTAATCTAATTAATTAATGAAATTAAATATTTTATATGAAAAAAAAAACCTAATTATAATTTGTGTTTTTATAATTTTTTATATTTAATTAAAGAAAACAATGATTTTGTGAAATAATTAAAAGGCAATAATTAAAATAAGAAATTAAAAAAGAAAAAGAATGGGTCTAGTGTGAAAGTAATTCTGAGGGGCGTATGCTGAATTTGTCCAGGCCTAGAATAGCTGGCCCAAAGCTGCACCTGATCTAGTGTCATTAGCCTTTGGAGGGTTCACCATGTGCTACACATGTGGTGTGCTGGATCTGGACTGATGATGGATCTAGTGGATGAGATGTTGAGGTGTATGGTAGGCACATTTGGACTGATAATACCAGATCTGCAATCAAACATTAGGAAAAATATTATGTAGGAGGCAGGGATCGAACCCCTGACCGCCTACATACGCGCGCCTTGAAACCTTCTCTCTTTGCCATTTGTGCTTGATTGTTAGTCATGCATATAATCAAATAAGATGAATATAATGTAAACAGAACGCTATGCCCAGAAAAACGCGCGAATTTTAGACAAGCCAATGGTATACTGCCACACCCTCATCTTCTTCCCCAGGGACTGTTGTTTTAGAAAGAGCTTTTACCTACGGACGAACTTGTCACTATAGGCTATAGTGACGGTTCTTGCGTGTGGCTACAAACCCGCAAACATAAAAAATGCAGCACAAGAAACATAAATCCCAACCAAGGGCATGGATCAATGGGAAATAACCCCCTGAGTGCTATGGTACCCATAATCTGGGCTAATTTTCCCTAGAGAAGGAAACTGAAATTCCGGGAATGTCACAGACTCAGAATGTCTAATGGAATGTTAAGACATCTGATCTGACATTAAGCGCTGTACAGGTAGAATAGGCTGTACTTTTGATATCTGTTCTACAACAGTCACTGGACTAACATACCAGAGCCTGCAACACCTTTTGATAAACGCAGGTTCTGATTTACTGAAGTTCAGAACGGTTAAGGTTAATCATATACATTGACGTTACGAGGAATGCTGTGACATCAAACAAATAACCAATGCAGAAAGTAAATAACACACAGAATTGTTCACCTAGTTCGGTTCAACCAACCTACATCTGGGGGCTTCCAAGCCAGGGATAAAGTTCACTATTAGTAGTATCAATTCAAAGACCCTACAGCCAACACACCCGTTGACAGCCTTCTCACTTAATCACTACCCAATGACACTTTTACCTAAGATCCAATCCTAGATATGAGACCCCTCTCACTCCCCCTCAATCACCTCAGTGATAACTTTCTACAGTACATAAACTGTTCAGAAGATACACTTCCATTACACATCTTGATCATGCTTAAAAGCTTCAATCAAGTACAATGCATACATCCTTTAACCTACAGGTTTCAAGGAGTATGGTGACCATCCCACAGCCCGGGTGGTTCACAACAAAACTAGCCCTAAATGATTACATCTTGTCAATCCGAGACCCACCCTTAATTAGGTTACAATACTTCTATTTATAACACTTTTTACCCAACTGGATTTGGGCCTTCATATGACAGCAATGCAGCTTTAACGACCTGCATAAAGTAAGCAGAAAACTTCTGCTACAAGTTAGGTCTTCAATCGAGCTTTTCTCCTTATCCTTAGCTTCTGATTGAATCTTCTAGGGCTCCACGTATGCCTTCAATTTTCGCTACTTGTTATGCATTCTATTTGGCAGAATATTCTACATAACTTTAGGAACAGAACTGCATCAGACTTGACAGTTCAGTAGCTTGATGTCTGGTATGATGTTATGACATCTCTTGAGACATGTTGTTCCAGATGTTGATCAACATGTTTAGGCATTTACAATAGAATTTTCAGGCTGTTCCTATTGTACATTACATTATATTATTGTTGTTGCTATTTGTTTTACAAGAGATGAGCCAATCCCAAACGAAGGCACTTACAATCTCCCCCTTTGGCTAATTTTGGCTAAAACAAATACAACAATAACACTGACCATTCCGGACCTCTTGAAGCACAGGAGGAAGAGGATGCACCTCATTCCCTTTTAGACCACGAACCATTTCTTGTTACTGGTGGTGGAAAAAGAGGACCGTGGGAGATAAACTATCCTTTCAGAGGCATCAGAGAACCTTTAAGGAGTGACCAGAATATCTCCCTTGTAACTCAGAACACAGGTCACAACTGTGTTCATAACTCAGATCACAAGTCACAAAGAAATTCACGCCATTTGAATTTCTGCTGAGTTTGTGACAAGTCTTTGTGATCAAAATTTTGAGTAGCTGCTGCAACGAGGACAGTTTCTAACAGTACTCCTTTCTCCCCCTTTTTGGCCAAAAATTGCCAAAGAATGTGTGACAGGAGGTTATATAAGAAGATACCAGGTTCAAGGAGATGGTAATATAAAATCTTGGTCAAGGATACCTGTTAAAGCATGTGCATATTTCAGACTGACTGTGCATGTATTTTAGACGTATTTGTTTGTTTCTGCCAATACCACAAAGAGAACCAGTCCTAATACATGCATAAGTTTTGGTCAAAGCAATTCCTGAATAAAATCAGCCTTTGACCCATTTTCGGGACTGAAGATTTATTCCTTCTAGGAAACAGAATACCAATGACGTGGCGAAGTTATTTTCCCGTATTCTTCTTGATTTCCCCAAGGTTGCAATGTCGTTGGTAATGTCATGACACTTACTTAGACATTACCTTGCATTCTTCAACAACAGCAGCCTTCTTTTTACTTCTCTCATTTAGGCACAGAGAAGGGCACTTTAACCAGCTAGTAGCAAGAGATTAGCAGCATTAAGCATGGCCATCACTCATGCTTTGTGTTGCTGAGATCCAATACACCAGAAGACTCCAAAATGCTTCACAGGAATTCACAGATTAGTTCTAATACACAAATTTAGATGCCACTTCTATTTCGTGTAGTAATAGAACCCCTTGAACATATGCTGAATATATCTGATTTACTTCTTCTGATCTTCCATTCACTAGTAGTTGTTGGAGCTAGTGAAGTCTGATTTGCTAGACCAAGTTGCTATTGATAAGATCTGAATCTTCCAAATTGCTCCAAAAGTATTAAAACTGCCACTTATGATACTTTTAAGAATCTCTGAGATTTTCTTCCTAACCCCAGTCTAATAACAAGAGCAATTCTTCAATCTCCTGTTGTTGAGACATTATCCATGACTTCACTTAGAAGTTCACAATGTCATATTATCAGAACACATAAACATCAGCATACCACTGCCCTCTTCTGACTTCTGATCTTCAGATTAAGTCCAACAATACAAATACAGAGTCTCCCTTCAATGTATATTGTAATTGGGAAAAGTGCAACACTCAGTGACTTCCCTTGTTAAGGCCAATCAAAACAGTGGCGTGGAAACCAGTAGCACTAGCTCTGAGGTGGTAACTTCAAGCACCCTGAGCTAGTCTTAGAATAGTAAGGACATCTCTGATTCATGCCCTTACACTTCCACACTTATCATGACTCTCATGTAGCCATATTCTGAAACCAACCTCCAACCTTCTTAGTGTGCTTACAAGCTTTGCTAAGATTTAGACTTTCTAGAAGGATTATCCTTTGATCATGTCATCCTTCTGTATAATATATTTACTAGTAGTTGCTAATACTAGTAAATTCTTCAGACCACAACAGTAGTTATGCGTTGTTAAGCATACTACTTAAACACAAGTAGAATCTACTTATTCCAAACCAACAATAGAACTGCCACACTAGAATATTAAGATTCACAGTCCCAAGTCTTTGCCACGGACTTCTAACAATAAATGATGTTACAGCATGAACCTATCTGCTTGGATTCTGAGGTTAACATCCAGGGGATTGATGCCCTTTTATATTCCCCATAAGAAAGGTATGATTACTCACCAGAATATTCTTAGAGAGAAATAAACTCTCTACCAAGTTCTGAGAGATAGGTTCAGAATACAGCCTTGCATACATATTAGACAAACAATTAGTCTCCCATCAAAGTGTTTATATATATCTTTATGCAAGATCCTAATGAATACTTAGTCTCCCGTCAAAGTATTCATTATTAGTTAGATTATGCCATCATCTCAAGGTAGGATAATTATTCTAACAATCTTCTGCTCCATGCATGAAGAACCACAACAACCACACAACCATGCAGCAACTAGCATGGATCACCTTCACCTTGTCTGCTGACCCTTGAACAGTACAAAGGAGTTAATTGTACCATACTCCTGTAGACAAGAGCAAACCAAGTTGTTCACATAAATGAACTTCAAGTAAGAAAAGGATCTTCTCAGGAACCCATGATCTTTTGAAGATAACTCCTCCTTGCTACATACAACTAACAAGTTCATCCTAGGTGATGGGGATGACTTGTCAAAGTGCAGATATCCACCATTTGACTTTGGTCCAGGATGTCAAGACATTTTGTATGACATGTCTTCCAAGATCTTCAGGTTAAGGACTCCCCCTGAAACTCAGCTCAGATCTTTGTAGAGAATTAAGTGAATTCTCCTTCACATGCTGCAGTTTATGTGATTGGTAGACACAACCTGTTCTATTCCTATCTTCCTTGGAAATCACTAAGATCATGAGAAATAAACTCAAGCATCTTATAGAACAAGGTAGGATGAACTCCCTTTCACATCAGCTTGATCATACTACTCCCTCTGAACAAAATGTTATCCAACTTCCCTCTTTATGGATACAGTGTAGAGCTCTTTACTTTAGACACATAGTAAGTACTCTTTATTTGGAATTTGCCACAGGTTCCAAATTAAGAGTCCTTAGTTTGCTTGCTGTACAAGTTTCAGGTTGCCACATTCTGTAACTTGTACTAGAAGAAACTTCATTATCAATCATGAGGATGTTCACTAAATCTGGGACTTATCTGTCTTTCCTCAACAACTGATGTCTTCAACAGTTGTGATGTTGTACATTCTTTATCATCACAAGCTTTAGAACTTTTGATTCTGATTTCCACATATTTAACACATAAAGATTCTGCTTCCATCATTTATTCAATTAGAATTAACTAATCATACTAGACTGATTACTTCTTCATGCTTGCTAAGCATATTTGGCTGAAGACACAGAAATGATTTCCATCATCCACAGCTTTAAAGTCCTTTTAAGTGCATTTAGCTCAGCACATATACTCCCTTAAACTCACAACTGGAGTAGATGACCTGTTGATCGTGTCCTGATCAATTATTTCAAAAACAGATGTCTCCTCTTCCAGATCAGGAGTAGGTTCCAAACATATGTACTCACATTACATGTGTTTAGCACCCAGAACATCTGTTCTTCAACTGGCAGTTGCATGATGTTCTAACATCCTTAAGAACATTAGTTCCATCTTCTTGGAACACATCATCTTTGATAATCTTCAAGGTTTTCAAGTAGCTTGCAGACGCATATGAGAATCATTGATCAATTGATACTCATTAACAACATTCTGTTGAAAATAATAGTCCTAGAGTTCTTCTTTCACTTTAGGGGTTGTATCAGAGGCTATGCAGCGGAATAGCAGTACTTCACCAGAACTTACACAGTGCTTACTCCATATAGCAAGCATGACACATAAGGATTGAAAATAAATCAATCCCACAAGTTGTTTGCTTCTTCACCAAACAGCTTTCTAGACCCAACTCTACAGCCCTGTTAAAAGAAGGCTTTATAAACACATATGATGCCTTATCAAGATCTTCACTCCCGCATGAAGATTTTGATAATATTCTTCTCTGTGCTGAATACAGGTTGAACAATGCACTCCAAAATCTTCACTCCCGCATGAGGTCTTTGAATTTGTTCAAACACTTTCATCATAGCTGATCTAGTTTCTCCCAAATTGGTCCATCCTCCACTCCTAGGGACCAAACAATATGAACACTACTGGTTCAAACAATATTCTACCTTGTACACAACCGGAAAGTATCCCCCATGGATCTCATCCAGAGTCAGACAGGATGCCCGCTCTGATACCAATTGAAATTCCGGGAATGTCACAGACTCAGAATGTCTAATGGAATGTTAAGACATCTGATCTGACATTAAGCGCTGTACAGGTAGAATAGGCTGTACTTTTGATATCTGTTCTACAACAGTCACTGGACTAACATACCAGAGCCTGCAACACCTTTTGATAAACGCAGGTTCTGATTTACTGAAGTTCAGAACGGTTAAGGTTAATCATATACATTGACGTTACAAGGAATGCTGTGACATCAAACAAATAACCAATGCAGAAAGTAAATAACACACAGAATTGTTCACCCAGTTCGGTTCAACCAACCTACATTTGGGGGCTTCCAAGCCAGGGATAAAGTTCACTATTAGTAGTATCAATTCAAAGACCCTACAGCCAACACACCCGTTGACAGCCTTCTCACTTAATCACTACCCAATGACACTTTTACCTAAGATCCAATCCTAGATATGAGACCCCTCTCACTCCCCCTCAATCACCTCAGTGATAACTTTCTACAGTACATAAACTGTTCAGAAGATACACTTCCATTACACATCTTGATCATGCTTAAAAGCTTCAATCAAGTACAATGCATACATCCTTTAACCTACAGGTTTCAAGGAGTATGGTGACCATCCCACAGCCCGGGTGGTTCACAACAAAACTAGCCCTAAATGATTACATCTTGTCAATCCGAGACCCACCCTTAATTAGGTTACAATACTTCTATTTATAACACTTTTTACCCAACTGGATTTGGGCCTTCATATGACAGCAATGCAGCTTTAACGACCTGCATAAAGTAAGCAGAAAACTTCTGCTACAAGTTAGGTCTTCAATCGAGCTTTTCTCCTTATCCTTAGCTTCTGATTGAATCTTCTAGGGCTCCACGTATGCCTTCAATTTTCGCTACTTGTTATGCATTCTATTTGGCAGAATATTCTGCATAACTTTAGGAATAGAACTGCATCAGACTTGACAGTTCAGTAGCTTGATGTCTGGTATGATGTTATGACATCTCTTGAGACATGTTGTTCCAGATGTTGATCAACATGTTTAGGCATTTACAATAGAATTTTCAGGCTGTTCCTATTGTACATTACATTATATTATTGTTGTTGCTATTTGTTTTACAAGAGATGAGCCAATCCCAAACGAAGGCACTTACAGAAACCCCAAATTTGAGCTTATGAACCTTAGCCATGGAAATAAGCTATTCTTGCGCTTAAACTTTAATTAAACCAATCAAAAACATTGCAAATATGATAACAAGCATGGGTATATGATCAAAACAGATTCATGATGGGTAAACCATTGTAACCGAGTTTTGGAAAAGAACACAAACCGTGGATGTGATAGAACATGATTCTTGATGTCTCAGGCCGTATGAATGCTTGCAGCAACTTCAGTGAGTGTCCAGGAATATGATTTGATCCTTGGAATGGCTTGAAACGGCCTATGGAGAAAGATCCGATCTGCACTTTTTCATAAAAAGTTGAACTTTGTTCTTGCTCTTATGAAGGCAGGATGCACATGAATTCTTGTTTCCTAGGGTTCACAACGCCTATGTATATGTACTGAATCCAATTAGGTCATTATAATTGGAAAGAATCAAAAGATTGATGGTCTTGAATTTTGATTCAAATCTTTCCAAAATTGGAGATTTCTTCCTTTCATGGCTTGCACAGTTTTGCTTGATGTTATAAAGCTTGCATGATCTATAATTCAATGCAAAACAAATCTCATTCCCTTAATTTGATTTAATTTGATTTAATTTTAGTTTATTTGATTTTTAAATGAATAAAAATCAAAATAAATTAAATAAACAAAAATAAAAATGCATGGAGGGTCCCATAGGTCGTGGACCATGCTAGGACTGAGATTCAATCTTGAAAAGATGGGCCCATGTGAGGAAAAAATGCAACTTTGGGCATTGTTGACTTTGTGCAAATTTCCAAAAATGGCCAACTTTGATAATGCATATCTCTCTCAATTTTGACCTAAGAGGGTGTTATTGGAATTTTTAGAAATATTAGGATGTCCCTAAAGCAACCTTTTTGGTTTCATCTCAATTGGATCTTCCATGTTCATGTAAGGATCTTTGACCCAAAATGTATTTTTGTTGACTTTTTGAAATGACCTATAATGTCTGAATTTATATCTTTTCATGAGTGCATTTATTGAACTTAAGGGTTGAATATGAATTGTAGGGAATTGAGTTCTCTTAAAGATGAGCCTTGGATGAGCACTTTCTGATAAAGTATGAGAAAGTTATGCTTGGTCAAAGTTTGGTTGACTTTTCCTATAGAAACCCTAATTTAGCAACTTTTGAGTTTTGATGAATTAGGGGAATTCCTTGAGGAATCATGATCGACCCTTGATAAAATGATGGATATTACTTCAAAATGTTGATGTTTACCAAAAATCTTGAAGTTTGACTGTATGTGGGCTACATTTGACTTTTAACCTAGTATAGTTGATTTTCAGGCATTTGAGCAGTTGACTGAGCAAACATCTTATGCAAGGCATGAAACTTGACATGGATGGTCTTGAGGACATCTTAGGGCAATGGAGACCAATTGGGACCCTTGGAACTCAAACATATTGATGAGAAGTGAAACCCTAGTTTGAGGCTCATTGTCTTAGGAGGAGGATTTGTCTGGTCAATCCTTAATCAACTTGAGCAATTGAGGACCTCTAGGAGTATGTCTTGACTGAAAATGGGAGGGAAAATTTTGGGGTACAATAGCTGCCCCTGTTCAATCTTCTTAAACCTAGATTGGCTGGTCTTCCTTTCGTGATCTGAAGGTGGAAGATGATTGAACACTAGAGTGCCCAGAAATTTGCACTCGCATGAAGTAATATTGATTGATAATATCGGGAATGGGCTTACAGATTCTATCTGGGAGGCAACATAACATCATCGGAGATGGGCTTAAAGATTCCATCCGGAAAAGATATCAGTTGCATAAGAGATTCCTTTACGAGAATTCCGGTACCTGCTGTTGAGGAGGACTTCACCGGGGAATGTTGATTTATGTATTGGGGAAATAGAGTCTAGGAGCTTCGGTTGTCCATTACTCTACTGGGGAATCAAATCTTGATCGGTTAGACAAAAGTGAACTGCTTATCTGGTCAGGGTCCAGGCTTCACAGCGACTTACTAGGGAATATGAAATCGATCGTATCTGGTCGGGTCTAGGTTTTAAAGTGTTGTAAACTATTGTCCGGAGATAAAAGAGAAGGAACCTAGATAGTAAGGTTACTTCGAAATGAAATCCTGGATAGTAGGGCTGTGAGAAGGAACCTGGATAGTAGGGTTACTTCGAAATGAAAGCCTGGATAGTAGGGCTATGAGAAGGAATCTGGATGGTAGGGTTACTTCAAAATGAAAGCCTGGATAGTAGGGCTATGAGAAGGAACATGGATAGTATGGTTACTTAGAAATGAAAGCCTGGATAGTAGGGCTATGAGAAGGAACCTGGATAGTAGGGTTACTTCGAAATGAAAGCCTGGATAGTAGGACTATGAGAAGGAACCTGGATAGTAGGGTTACTTCGAAATGAAAGCCTGGATAGTAGGGCTATAAGAAGGAACCTGGATGGTAGGGTTACTTAGAAATGAGAGCGTAGATAGTAGGGCTATGAGAAGGAACCTGGATAGTAGGGTTACTTCGAAATAAAAGCCTGGATAGTAGGGCTATGCGAAGGAACCTGGATAGTACGGTTACTTCGAAATGAAAGCGTGGATAATAGGGTTGTGAGAAGGAACCTGGATAGTAGGGTTACATAGAAATGAAAGCCAGGATAGTAGGGCTATGTGAAGGAACCTGGATGGTAGGGTTACTTCGAAATGAAAGCCTTGATAGTAGGGCTATAAGAAGGAACCTGGATAGTATGGTTACTTCGAAATGAAATCCTGGATAGTAGGGCTATGAGAAGGTACCTGGATAGTATAGTTACTTCAAAATGAAAGCCTGGATAGTATGGTTACTTCGAAATGAAAGCTTGGATAGTAGGGCTGTAAGAAGGAACCTGGATAGTAGGGTTACATCAAAATGAAAGCCTAGATAGTAGAGCTGCTTCATCTGGTCACGTAGATTAGTTGACCCGTTTGGTTTGGGAAACTAATTTTCCATTAGTTGTCTGCAGATATGAGATGTATAGCTTCATGGATTTAATTTTGAACTGTTGGAATTATTGATGATAACCATCTTTCCTGAAAAGGTACAAGATTAATTATATGCGATGCATGAAATGCATTGTGTGATGATGTTCTCAAAATAAATGAGATTATGCTTTATGCAATATGTATGCGCATGTCATGATGTATGAACATGAAATGCTATTATGACATATTCGAGTCTGGGAAAATAAATCCATGACTGCTGCTAGAGAATACTGAAAATTGAATTCCTGACCATTGTAGAAAAAAGTGGTTCTTCTACTTTCGCTGGGGATGGTAAACGGAGATGACGATGCCGTGGATTTACTCCTTTCCGTCTTTGAATGTTCTACCGAGGAGAGACTATGCTTGATAATAACTCTACGGGGGAGTAACTCTGTTGGAGGACGAACTTCCATAGCTGGAGGGATAAGCTTTGTTGGGGGGTTGAGCTTCTGTATTCAGAGAAATAAACTCTGCTTGGGAGACAACTTTATGAATCGCTTGCGATTATAAAAATCGGCTGGGGAATATAGATGTCGACTCCCTGAGGGAGCCTTATTGGGGATAGTAACTCCTGTTTGGGGAAACTGATATCAACACTTTGATTGCCTCTACCCTGTGGGGAGTGTAGACGTCACGGGATCACACATAATGGTGACCTGGTTTCAAAAGTGTCTCCGCCCCTGTACCTGCTGAACAGAGTAACTGTCGGGCTTGACATGATTTTTTTATAGTTTTTGCCCCTGTTTCTTAAGTTACGAGCAATTATCTTTCCGTCTCTTATGCGAATATTTGTTAATAGTAATTATACTCAAATGCATATGTCAAGAATAAACCATTGGACATTTTTGCGAAAAAAACAGAAAAAGAAAAAACAAATGGTTTTGTAAAAAATGACTTGTATTAATTTCTTAAAGTTAGCCTATAACAGGCGTTTTTGTACAAGGAAGTTGACGCTCTAGTAAGAGAACACCGCCGTGAAAAGGAAAGCTATACAATATTGTGTAAAAAGAAAAGAAAACAACTATGTGCAATAATCCCATTGAGTTTCAATTCTGCTATTGTCGCTATGTCTTCAAGCGTCTCATCACTTTGCTGCTTGTCCGAAGCTGATTAGACTGATTAGTGTCGTTAAAGCTTGATAGTTGATACTGAGGTCTGATTTCAAGGTGATCCAACGGGACATAGTGTAGCCGTAGAAATGTTCAAGACTAAGCCATTGGATTGACTAGAATTTATACAAATCAAAATAAAAATCGCCACCGCACTTTATTGTTTCCAAAGGAATGAGGAAAGAGCGAATAACCCAAAAAGAGGGGGAAAGATTCAAGGTAAGGGGGTTGGTTATGAAAAGGGAAGGTATTAGCACCCTAAACATTTACGGTACTCCGCAGGAGCCTCTTTGTAAAATCTGTATGTTTTACTATAAAAAACGGTTGTATATAAATGGATGGTGGAGGTGAGAAAAGAAATATATTTATTTTATAATTTTTGCACCCGCCGCGGTTGCGAACCTTTAGTGCCTACGTACCACCTTTTCATGCAATAGGGGATCAGGGTACACATAGTTCCTCTTTCAAAAATTTAAAACCCAAATGTGTTGGTTAATTTTATAAGATGAAACATCATCGTCATTGTCCGTGTGGAAAACATACTTACTACCCACAATCATGAGAAAGGAGAATTTGTATCATCTCAAAGTGAAGGATATGGCTTGGATTTTAAAATCAAAAATGCCTCACTCAACACCCAAGTGGAAAATATCTCTCTTCACTACACATTGTAGAAGTATAGTTGTTTGCATCACTACAAGGATTGACAAGAGTCAAATCTTTTGAGAAAAGTTTAAGAGTAAGAGCCAAAGTGGCAAGATGGTTTGAAATGAGATTGATTGACTTTTAGTCTTCTCACAAAAAAATGTCTAGGTATAATTAAGTTGATTGGGGTTTATTTATGAAAAATGTTTTGAAAATACATGGACATAAGTCCAAGTTTATTATAAAAGTGGTTTAAGTTTAAAACAAGAAAAGTTTTCAAAAGGAGGAAGAAGATTTTTGAAATTAAAGAAGATGGGAGGAGAAGAAGAGGCTATCCTAAAGCATAAGGTAAATGCTAGGGATAAGAACCATCTAAACAACAAGAAGCCAATACTTGACATTATGAGCCAAGATAGAATTCCCATTCCTTGGATTGAAACCAACAAGCAAAAATATTAGACCTCTTGATAGAACCAAACTTCAAGTGTATTAAGTCTTCACAAAAATTGGGCAGAGTAACGGCTGTATACGGGTGAATTCCAGATTACAAATAGAGGATGTAATCACAAAAACAAACGAGCAACCCAATGTCTTGAGGTAAACCTCAAGAACTCCAGAAAAAATAATCAGATATGATCTCCAAGATAGGTAAAGGTTTCTAATCCTAAGTCCAAGAAAGGTCCCATGCTCCATAATGCCAAGGATAGTAACCAAATAGTCCAAGTACCATTAAAGATTCTTTAGGGTTTATGTTGATTATTAAGTATCTTAAGAAAGGAAAAGAAAATCTCAAGTGAGCAAAGTAAAAATGGCAAGAAAATAAATGCTGAAATGAGCAAAGATGAAAATGGCATGAAATGTAAATTCTAAAAGTAATTATTACATAAAAGCATAAAAAAGAATAAAAGCATAAGGTAAAACAAGTCAATAATTAGTGGTTAGTTGGATGACCATCTTGAAACTTGCATTTGGAACTCATTAGAGGATTGGTAGAACCAAAGCCTCCACACAACAAGTTGCATTTGCTTTTTGTCAAGTATATCATCCATTTGGAATTCTCATAAGTACCATTTAATGATCAACGATGTTTAAGTGATCCGCGTTGACCAAAGGTGTTGTAGATCCATTAGAGGATTGGTAGAACCAAAGCCTCCACACAATGAATCTCAAGGTTATTGGATCAAAGAGATCAAATTAACATACTTGGGCTTGCAATCATAAGTTTGGGCCACAAATGATCATTTATTCGAATCGGGACAAAATTTAGCACTATGTTAAGCAATCGTAAGTGGACTTATATAGAAGTCACACCTATTTTGAGGCCGGTTAATAACAATTTATGCAAAATTTGTTTTGAGACATGATATAGAGATCATGCTCCAATAACACCTAGTGCAATAAGAAAGAGATAAGATGAAGAGGGGATGGGAAAAATGAATAAACCACTTTTGAATAAAAAATGTAATCAAACTATTATTAAACTCATTCATCCATTTTGGTGAAGTTGAACTCAACACCCAAGATCCAATGATGTTAATAAAGTCATGATCAAAAAATCAACTCAAGACAGCCAGAAAATAATCACAAAATAATATTATATTTTAATATATACATTAAAAGGGTTTAAAAATTAAAATAGAGGAGAAGAATATCAACTATGTTCAAATTAATCAAGAAAGAAAAAGTAAGGCCATAGAAAAATTAAAAATGGATCCAAATATTTTTATAAAATTTTTGGTAATTTTTAAAAGTCAGAAACTATTTTTAAACTATTTAAAATTGCTCAACAAACAGAAGATAGGTCAAAAATAGTAAACCTCAATATAAAATTCCATAAAATTTTCAAAAAGTCAAAAATATGCAAAATAATATTTATGAATTTTTCAGAATTAAAAAAATGTGAGAGTAATTTTTAAGTAATTAAAAGAAAGCAAATAATTCCAAAAAATACAAAAAATATCAAATATAAATATAAAAATGTGAAAAAATAGTCATGAGATCAGAAATAATTCAAAATATTTTTGTGAATTTTTTCATAATTTTTGGATAAAAAATAAAAGAGTTATGAATTTTTGAAAATTTAATCAATAAAAATATAAAATCAGGAAATAAAATAAAACCAAAAAGATGTGGACCATCAGATCATAGTCAAAACGCGTTAGTAAGCTGATCCAATGGACCAGACACGCCGTGCTTGATATGGACCTTAGTGAGATACACATAGGATCAGAAAAAGGGCAACCAATGAAATTAAAACGTTTGGCACGCTATCATTGGATGAGACGAGACATGTCATCGTCTTCAACCTCCAAACACCCTGCAATGGGGATTTTGTGATATCCTTCAAATGGAAAAATTAGGATCCCAGGCAAGTATCATTGAACTCGTCTCTTCAAGACGATTCTAACACCACCATCGCGCCAAATTTATATAAGGTATGGAGAGAGATATGAATAAAAAACCCAGAAAATAGCGAGCATCTTCAATTTGAGATATCTCTCTCAATTCTCAATGGATTTAAAAATTGTAAGCAGCATTGGAATAAGGAGAAGTAGTAGAATAGATTACTGCTTGGTTTGGATCCAAATGGTGAAGAATTCTACCTTTTTGAAGTTCAAGGAAGAAGCTTTGAAACTGGACTTTTGTAGCTTGGATTATGGCTCGTTTTGATTGGTTTAAGTGCTGGAGAGTTTATATGATGCTTAAGGATGATGAATGCACAAAGAATTTTTGAAAAGGGAGCTTAAATCTCAGAAACTGAATTCGAAAAAGATGGGTTCGTGTGAAGTTTTGGCAGGGTTTTTTTGGCTCTCAAAGCTTAAAGAAATGAATGGGGGATGACCCTTATTTATATGGAAGTGAATGGGAATGAAAATTGGAAGAAACAAGGAAGTTTGGAGGGAAATTGAGTGAAGGTCGAGCACGAGCGAAGTGTGACTTCATTTCCATCAAAACTCAACCAAATCTTGCGTTTTGGGGCGCTAATCACTTCTGGAAAGTTTTCAAATCAAGTTTAAATAAAAAATGCGCATAAATCTTATGTTTAGAAGTCACATTATGGATTTCAAAATTCTGACTTTGTGGAAAATTCAGTTTCAAGTTACCAAATTCAAATCCATGGCATTTCCAACTCAAGGGGTCTTAGGGAATGATTCTTGATGCTTTAGAAAGATGAGGTTACAAGCTTTGCAATGGAAAAAGAATGGATTTAAATGGCTACTTGAGATGAAAGTTTCATTGAGTCAAAGTTGAAGAAAAAGGGTTGATTTTCCATACTTAGAAATATTTCAAATTCTTCTTCAAAAATGACCTATAATCTTTTGCATCCAAACATGGACTTCCACTTGGAATATGCTCTTAACCAAAAAATATGGAATGAATTAGATCTCTTGAATTACATTTTGAAACTGGAACCACTCAAAATCTCAAAAAATGGAGCAAGTTATGACTTGTTGAAGTTGGCCAAAAATCATGAAATGACCTATAATCTTTTGCATATTTAAGGCAACTTCCATCCATTTTACCACTTTGCACATGAAATAAGGAATAAAGTTCACATCTTCAAGATCATTATGGAAAAAGAATGGACTCAAGGTGATGAAAATTGATAAAGTTATGATCAATTGAAGTTACTTATGTAAAATTGTGGATTCATCTGGATAACTTGTAATTTCTTCTTCACCAAGTTTCTTCCACATGAAAACTCCTTGGAACTTTTGAAGTGATTTGTTGATAACCCTTTTAAGAGAAGGATGTCTTTGGAATCACTCAAAAATACCAAAAGGTGAGCAATATATACTTCTTTGAAGTTCAAAACCCTAGCTTCTAGATCAAGACAATGCCTTGAGAAACTTTGACAAGTTTGAACAAACTTCTTGTACAAATATTATTGCTTTGTGAATAGAATTTGTTGAGGATGATATTGATAACTCTTAGCCACAAAAACCACTTACATATCTTGAATTTTGAGAGAAATATGCTCTTGTGACCAATAGGAACAAGGCCTTGTCCAAACATGACAACTTCTCCAATCAACCTCTTATACTTTTGAGTCAAATATAATAACCTTGAAATGTGATGAACCAAAGCAACCTTGCCATTCCAATTCTCACAAAACCAATCCAATGGTGAGGTTTGAAATTCTCAAGCTATATTGACTAGGGCATGGAAACAAACTCATGAACCCATGGAGTAACTTGTTAAATCTCATTGCCCTTTACCTACATGGATAACAAGAAAGACAAACCAACATTGCATATTATTAGTTAAATGAAGAAAATAAAACAATATTCATGATCACAAAAGGATCATAAGTCAAGGTGCTTGGTAATCCCTCAAAAGGAGCAAAACTCAAATTAGGGAGGGGAACCAAGAATCCTAGTGTGATCTTGTTGTGAGTGAATCAACATGGTATGATGAAGGGATCTTAGGGGAGAAAATTGGGGTACAACAGCCGCCCTTATTTAAGTTTCTTCTATCCGAAGATACGAAGGTTAAAAATCTTCGTGTCAACGCGATCGAAGATAGTTAAATATAAAACAAACCCTATTTTTGGCCCTAAGATACCATGCAAATGCTTATGATCATGAATGCATATGAACAGGACCAAAGAGATGCGAAAATAACACTGGGGACGCAACAATAATAAAGAAACAAAGGAGCAACCCCACCAGGAAAATAAATCACTGGTAGACCAAAATACCTGAATCAGAGAGGATGGTTGGATGGTCAAAGGACACACCAACTTCTACTGAAGGCGAAGCTACCAACATTTACTGAAGGCAGAGAGAAAGATAACAAACATCGGTGTTCACTGCCGATGGTCTACCAACATTCACTGAAGGTAGAAAGAGAATATATCATATCACCTCCGTTCACTGACGATGAACTACCAACGTTCACTGAAGGTATCAAAAAGATAACAAACACCGACGTTCACTTCCGATGGTCTACCAACTTTCACTGAAGGTAGAAAGAGAAATATCATATCACCGCCGTTCAATGACGATGAACTACCAACGTTTACTTAAGATAGAAAAAAGATAACAAACACCGACGTTCACTGTCGATGTCTTACCAACTTTCACTGAAGGTAGAAAGAGAAATATAATAGCACCGCCGTTCACTGATGATGAACTATCCACGTTTACTGAAGATAGCAAAAAGATAACAAACACCGACGTTTACTGCCGATGGCCTACCAACTTTCACTGAAGAAATAAGGAGAAATATCATATCATCGTTGTTCACTAACGATGAACTATCAACGTTCACTGAAGATAGCAAAAAGATAACAAACACCGACGTTCATTGCCAATGTCCTACCAACTTTCACTGAAGGTAGAAAGATAAATATCATATCACCGCCGTTCACTAACGATGAACTATCTACGTTTACTGAAGATAGCAAAAAGATAACAAACACCGACGTTCACTGTCGATGTCCTACCAACTTTCACTGAAGGTAGAAAGAGAAATATCATATCACCGCCGTTCACTGATGATGAATTATCAACGTTCACTGAAGATAGCAAAAAGATAACAAACACCGACGTTCACTGCCGATGTCCTACCAACTTTCACTGAAGGTAGAAAGAGAAATATCATATCACCACCGTTCATTGACGATGAACTAATAACGTTCGCTGAAGATAGCAAAAAGATAACAAACACCGACGTTCACTGTCGATGTCCTACCAACTTTCACTGAAGGTAGAAAGAGAAATATCATATCACCACCGTTCACTGATGATGAACTATAAATGTTCACTGGAGATAGCAAAAAGATAACAAGTTTACCCAAGATTCTGGTGTTTCACCTAGAACGGGTCTCAACTTCTTCTTTAACCAAGGCACTCCGCCTGGAAAGGATAATACATAAGCTTTCTCAAATAAAGAGACTTGCTATTTATGGTCACGGAGGATTGTAAAAGGAAGTGACTTTTTTGGGAAAGAGGTATGACTTCCTAGGGAGATGCCAAGATATTCTCGCTAAGGGGATAAAGTCTTCTTGTGCAAAATAAATGCACCAACCAAAGCTTGTAGTTTTTAAAAATTCCAAAGTAAGTAACATTGCCGGGGAGCCACAGATCCAAACTAGAAATAAATTGGAATGAAACAGTTAACCAGAATACATCCTTTGAGAAAAAAAACTCAAGAGGGAAAACAAGATCCATCCAAACAAGGAACTGTACCGGAAGGCTAAAGAAAAAAAAATTCTACGAGGGACAACTCAGTAGGGAAATTGAAAGAATGTACATTTTCTTCTTAAGACCAACGCTCTAATGAATAGAGGGTAAAGTAACTCTGCAAAACAGGGTAATATGTCAACAACAAAAATATTAACAAATGTTAAAGAACAATGATTTGTCAATTTTAGCTACGCATGATGCATGTATGAATGTATGAGTGTTATCGTGTGCATGCTAACAAAACAGATTCACAACATGGGGAACAACCAGGCGAAACTGCCTCGGGCACTAACAACACCCGACTAAGCTTCAACCAAGATAATCATTCCAAGAAAGGTAAAGTCCAGCTGTGAAAACCAAACTTACTGCCTGCTTTTATCTTTACTGAGGAGAAACATAATCCAGAGGTAGCCAAATCAAACAGATACCGGGGTAGAACATCCTTCTTCAGGCTTCATCGGGGAAACCAATGTTTCTCAAAAGTAACATGCCTACTGGAGATTGCGAGATCAGTCTCAAATAAAGAAGACTGACATCGAAACATCCAAACATTCACTGGGGAATTCAGACCCACTTCACTGGAGGAAATGCGGATTCACATCATGAAAACTCAGAAAAAGGAGAAATGAATCCAAACTTGACCGAGGATACCAGAATCATAAACCTCGTGCGTTGAAACATCCCGAGTATACCTTCCCGAGGGGAACAAAAGCTTCTCAAAACAACGGGAGTTTGTTCATTCCTGGGATCACCATTTTTGTTGTCATCATTTCATCACAAATCTCAAAGTAAAAGTAAATTGTAAAAATCTTTTTTTTTTGAAAAATCAATTTTGTTATTTAATCTCTTTGCTTTGAAAGTTATTATCATTAATAAATGGAGTCTTTGCAAGCTAAATAACACAAGAAATACAAAGAATTGGGTAAAAGCTCGAATTTCATTAATAGAATAGTAGTCTGCGAATGGAGAGACTCCATAGATAATTACAAAGTTTGGGAAAGGGCAATACATAATGGAAAGATACATTGAGATACAACGACCACTATCCCCCCTAACAACTTTTGAAATCCCGAGCAACAGCTTCTGTTGAAGTGTGGTAAGGATCCGAGAAGATTGTTGCTTCAACGATCAAGTCTTGTCTGACGTAGTTACTTGCCAAGAAAATCCCTAACTTTTGCCTAAGCTTCCCTTGCGTGTTTTCAACTTAGCGGGAAATTTATTCTGTTTAGGTCTCTAATTTTTGTGTAGACTGCCCTTTTGGGTTTTCGGCCTACCGAGATGCTCCTTTTTTGCATAAGCCTCCCTTTCGGGTTTTCAACTTAGCGAGTTGTTCTTTTATTTCTTTAGGCGAAGTATTTCTTGACTGCGTCAACATTCATGGGACGTGGGAACTCCTCACCATCCATAGTTTCAAGAATTAATGCACCACCAGAGAAGGCTTTCTTGACAACATATGGGCCTTCAAAATTGAGAGTGCACTTGCCCCTAGAATTAGTGTTGAAAGACATGATCTTTATGAGCACGAGGTCGCCTTCTCTGAATTCACGAGGTTTGACCTTTTTATCAAAAGCTTTCTTCATTATTTTTTGATATAACTGGCCATGACACAAGGCTGTCATTCTCTTCTCCTCAATCAAATTCAATTGGTCAAACATGTTCTGGACCCATTCAACCTCTGTCAACTTGGTTTCCATTATCACACGTAACGGGGGAATCTCTACCTCGACTGGGAGTACAACTTCCATTCCATACACTAGGGAGACAGAGGTTGCTCCCGTTGAAGTGCGGAAGATGTTCGATATACATGCAGAGCAAAAGGGAGCATTTCATGCCAATCCTTATAAGTAATTACCATCTTCTGGATCATTCTCTTGATATTCTTATTAGCGGCTTCAACAGCCCCATTCATCTTTGGCCTGTATGGAGATGAATTGTGATGGACAATCTTGAATTCTTCACACAATTCTGTCATCATCTTGTTGTTCAAATTCGAGCCATTGTCAGTGATGATTCTACTCAGCACACCATACCGACATATTATATTATTCTTGATGAAATGCACAACCACTTGTTTAGTAACATTGGCATATGAAGCAGCCTCCATCCATTTGGTGAATTAATCAATTGCTACTAAGATAAAACGGTGCCCCTTTGGGTTCTATCATCCCAATCATGTCAATACCCCACATAGAGAAAGGCCATGGGGAGGAAATCACATTCAGAAGTGTCGGAGGCACATGGACCTTGTCTGCATAAATCTGGCATTTATGACACTTCTTTGCAAATTTGTAACAGTCAGACTCCATTGTCAGCCAATAATAACCTGCCCTTAGCATCTTTTTAGCCATCGAATATCCATTGGCATGAGTGCCAAATGAACCTTCATAAATCTCATGCATCAACATGTTTTCTTTGTGTCTATCCACACATCTGAGCAAGACCATGTCATAATTTCTCTTGTATAACACATTTTCACTGAGGAAGAAACTGCCTGCCAATCTTCTCAATGTCTTTCTATCTTTCATGGACGCACCAATCGGGTATTCCTGAGTCTGAAGAAAATGCTTGATATCATAATACCAGGGTTTTTCATCTGCTACCTCCTCTGCTGTAAACACATGAGCGGGCCTATCCAGCCGTCGAACCATAATTCGAGGTATATCATTCCAAGTATTCACTTGGTACATAGAAGCCAGAGTTTCCAGAGCATCCGCCATTTGATTTTCATCTCTAGGGATATGATAGAATTCAACTTTATTGAAGAAGGGTAATAATCTTCTAGCATAATATTTGTAAGGGATCAAGCCGGGGTGACGAGTGTCCCATTCTCCTTTAATTTGATTTATTACCAAAGCTGAATCACCATACACATTTAGAATTTTGATTATGAGATCAATAGCTTCCTCAAGACCCATGATGCAAGCCTCATATTCTGCCATATTATTAGTGCAATCAAATGTTAACCTCGTAGTAAAAGGATTGTGCGATCCATGAGGAGTGACAATCACAACACCAATTCCTTTACCATAAGCATTCACAACTCCATCAAATATCATACTCCAATGAGATTCAGGATCAGGACCTTCCTCAGGTAATGGTTCATCACAATCCTTCACTTTCAGGAACATCACATCCTCATCGGGGAATTCATATTCTGCAGACTGGTGATCTTCCACTGGTTGGTGAGCAAGATAATCTACCAACACACTAATTTTAATAGCCTTTTGAGTGCGGTATTCGGTATCATATTCAGATAACAACATATGCCAGCGGGCAATTCTCCCAGTAAGAGCAGGCTTTTCGAAAATGTACTTGATTGGATCCATTTTGGAGATCAACCAAGTGGTGTGATTTAACATATACTGCCGCAAACGCTTTGCCGCCCAGGCCAAAGCACAACATGTTTTTATCCATCATGGAATACTGCGACTCACAATCAGTGAATTTTTTTCCTGAGATGATAAATGGCGAACTCCTTCTTCCCTGTTTCATCCTGTTGTCCTAAAATACAACCCATGGATTTATCTAACACTGTTAGATACATAATCAACGGTCTTCCTTCTACGAGAGGGAGCAAGATAGGAGGTTCAAGCAGATATTCTTTAATACTCTCAAATGCCCTTTGGCAGTCATCCGTCCACACACAACCTTGATCATTCTTTAACAACTTAAAAATCGGTTCGCATGTTGCAGTCATGTGGGAAATGAATCTGGAAATATAATTCAAACGCCCGAGGAAACCTCTGACTTGCTTTTCAGTTCACGGTGCTGGAATTTCTTGAATTTCCTTGACTTTATCAGGGTCAACTTCAATTCCTTTCTGGCTAACAATGAAACCCAACAACTTCCCCGATCGAACACCGAAGGTGCATTTATTTGGATTCAAGTGGAGACGATACTTCCTCAAACGCTGAAACAACTTAAACAAATCTTCTATATTCCCTTCTTCAGTCTGGGATTTTGCAATCATATCATCAACATATACTTCAATTTCGGTGCATCAGATCATGGAATAGGGTTGTCATAGCCCTCTGGCATGTTGCACCAGCCTTCTTCAACCCGAAGGGCATCACTCTGTAACAGAATGTTCCCCAGGGTGTGATAAACGTTATTTTTTCCATGTCCTCTGGAACCATTCTTATTTGATTATACCTGGGAAATCCGTCCATGAACGAGAATACTTTGAATTTTGCCGTGTTATCCACTAATATGTCGATGTGAGGCAATGGAAAATCATCTTTTGGACTAGCTTTATTTAGATCTCTGTAATCTACGCACATGCGTACTTTTCCGTATTTTTTCGGTACTGGGACAATATTGGCAATCCATTGAGGATACACTGACATCACAAGAAAACCAACATTAATCTGCTTTAGAACCTCCTCTTTGATCTTTACTGCCATATCTGGGTGAGTTCTTCTCAACTTTTGTTTAATTGGCGGACACTCTGGCTTCAACAGCTAATAGTGCTCGACAATATCTGTATCTAGACCAGGCATATCTTGGTAAGACCAAGCAAAAATATCCATATACTCTTTTAACAACTCAGTCAACCTTCTCTTCAGATTGGGATGCAACGATGCTCCAATCTTGACTTCTTTCGAATCTTCTTCTGAACCCAAATTGATTAATTCCAAAGGCTCTTTATATGGTTGAATGGTATTTTCCTCGTGCTCAAGAAACCGTGAGACCTCTTCTGGAATCTCGTCATAATCTTCTTCTTCAGCCCCAAACACAGGACATTCAAAGTTGGGAAAGGGTGCAGGGTCATTGTATTCAACGGGTCTTTTAATTAACCTGTACATATGATTGATGATTGCTTTTAGAAACTGACACATATAATAAGTGATCATGAAGATTGAATTTCAGTTATTATTTATTTTGAAAGGTTTTTTTTACCATTTCCCAAGAAAAAGCAGAAAATAAAAACATTATTCGGGAAGCAAAGACAACTTTTATTAATGATCTTAAAAGTCACAGCAAAAAGATAAGCCCTACAACATTAATACTTCCACGTTGGGCAGAGTGAAAGCCTTTAAAAAAAAGATTAATCAAATCAAATTACTTTGAAACATGTATGCAAGAGGGAACTTCAATGGTGATCCAGTTCTAAACCTTGATTCTGTGCGTCACATAATTCAACATTTCCTGCTCTGCTTCATCCTCCTCAACAACATTAATTCTAAAATCAGTTGGATGGAGGTAACCTCCATTGTGGAAAACATCATGATAGCCACTCATAGTAGACTTTGACTTCAAACCTTCGCCTCTGCCATTTTTCGAAGAGAAACCCAAACCAGTTATGTTCTTGTTTACTAGTGGATCCACAATTTATCCCCAAACTGCATTGTGACCATTGCACACAACTTGTTGCCCGTCCTTCAACGAGACCATGGAATTCTCATTTCTCCTTATGTTGTCAATGGATAGGGCTTGGAACTGGGTTCCAATAGCAGCCTCATCCGCTTCTACAATACTGAAAGAGGACAAATGAGATATCAACAATGCCTGCTCCCCATTTATGATCACCACCTTCCCTTCACGCACAAATTTTAGCTTCTGGTGTAAAGTTGAAGTTACCGCCCCTGCTTCATGTATCCATGGCCGTCCTAGCAAACAACTATATGCGGGAATAATGTCCATGACCTGGAAGGTTATCTGGAATAAATGTGGTCCTATATGGATAGGTAAGTCCACTTCACCGATGACAGATTTCCTCGACCCATCAAATGCTTTCACAATGATGCCACTCGGGCGCAAAGGTGTTACTTGATATTTCAACTTCATGAGAGTACTCCTCGGTATAACATTCAACGCGGATCCATTATCAATTATCACATTGGATAGCGAATCATTCTTGCACTTCATAGATATGTGGAGGGCCAGGTTGTGATTCCTCCCTTCATCTGATAATTCATCATCGCAGAAACTCAAGTTATTACATGACGTAATGTTTCCAATTACGCTGCTGAATTGATCTATTGGCATGTCACTCTCCACAAAATCTTGGTCCAGTACCCTCATCAAGGATTCTCTATGAGCATAGGAGTTCATTAATAAAGCTAAGATAGATATCTTTGAAGGAGTCTGCAGTAGCTGATCTACAATTCTGTAGTCGCTCATCTTAATTATCTTCAAAATATCATCCACTTCTTTCTCTAGCGTAGCTCCACTAGTCTCTCCTGTAGCCTTCTTAGGTTCATCATTCTCAGCAATTTTCTTTCCAGCAGCAACATCTCTCCGAACAACCGGCGCAAACACACGACTGCTATAGGTCACCCTGTTTTTTTCAGCTATACTTCCAACATCGGGCATTGGCTGGATGGAAACTTCCACCCCATCTTATAATATTGTAGCGTTGTATTTGTAAGGCACAACCTTATCTGATTTGTAGAGGATAAGCTGGCTTGTTATGGTACTCCACTTCAAAATGAGCGGGTGCAGCAAAACAAGGCACAATGACGTTTACCCCTTCTTCAACACAACCAGTCATCAAAAAGTCATTTTTGGAAAATAAATCTTCGTCTGAAGAGAAAAATCATCCACAGAGGCATACTCTTCCTCTGACTCTTCTTTCATTAAACAAACTTCAACCATATCAACCTCATGATAATCATCCCTATGACCTGTGATCTTGATAGTTCCATTGTCTAACAGCAACTGAACACCCTTCTTCACGATTGAACATCCTCGGGGATCTCGACAGTAAACTAGGAAAGATCCATATTGGTGTTCCACCTGACCAGCCGTATGACTGAAGGTAGCGTGCAACTGTACGAGGTCCTCATTCATATACTCTACATCAAAAATTCTAAATTCACCAGGACATCCAGAAATCATATTCACTTCCTATTCATACTCTTCCCTAGGCCCGATTATATGGATTAGGCCCTCATCCATCATCTCCTATAAATCAGCCTTTATCTTATCACAACCTTGTATATCTGTACTGCTAGTAGCTCAACCGGCATGGTCGTGCGTATAGTAGCTAAATTCATAGAGGTCTGCGTGCATTTTCACCAAATCTCCTCTAACCAGATTAATGTCAAAAATCTGGAAGTCGCCTGGACAACCGGCCACCATATTTATAGCATTTACTCCCCCGTGCTTGGGTAGAGGGTTATCTTTCACATTAGGCCCCATGTCCTTTAAAGATAGAACACTAGACTTTACAAATTTCTGCACCTCAGTCTTCAAAGGATAAAAATTCTACACATTATGCCCTGGGGCTCCTTGATGAAAATCACACGTTTGGTCTGCCTTGTAATACCAAGGCAATGGTGATGGTACGGCGGGAGGTGGTCGTGTCTGGACTAACTTTTTCTGAATCAATGCTGGTAGTAGCTATGTATAGCTCATGGGAATAGGGTCATAACTCTCCCTTCTCTGATTATACCCTTGATTCCCCTACTGGGACGGTCTCTGATAAGAAACAGTAGTTGAAGCGGCATTCATAACAGGAGTAACTGAGATGACTTGCTGATGATGCTGATAATTCCTTCTAGGAGCGTTTTCCCTCCTCTCTTGCATAACAACATTTGCATCTCCATCTTTCTTCTTGGTAAAACTATACGATGGCTTCTTTACACCTCCGGACACTTCACTTTTCGTCAAACGGCCTTCTCTTACAGCCTCTTCTAAGTGGATACCCATTTCTACCATTTTAGTAAAGTCACTTGGCGCACTTGCTACCATCCTCTCGTAGTAGAAAGCATCCAGCATCTTCAAGAAAATCTTAGTCATCTCCTTCTCTTCCATGGGAGGAATCACTTGGGCGGCTACCTCACGCCATCTCTGTGCATACTCTTTGAACGACTCCCTGTCTTTCTGAACCATGGACCTAAGTTGGTCACGGTCAGGCGCCATGTCCATGTTGTACTTGTATTGTTTGATGAATGCTTCTCCCAAATCATTAAAAGTATGGATGTTAGCACTGTCCAAACTCATATACCACTTCCATGCAGCACCAGTCAAACTATCCTAAAAAAAGTGGGTCAGCAGACGCTGATCATCAGTATGGGTAGACATTCTTCTCACGTACATCACCAGGTGAGCACAAGGGCAAGTGTTTCCCTTATACTTCTCGAACTCCGGGACCTTGAACTTAGCAGGTATCTTAACATTTGGGACCAAGCATAGCTCATTCACATTCTTCCCAAATAGCTCTTTTCCCCTAAGGGCCTTCATCTCTCTTTGCATCTTGTCAAACTGCTCTTGAAAGTCATCCATTTTGTCATAAAGACCCAAGTCTTCACTCGGTGGAGGGAAAGGATGACACACATCATCATTAACAAACAGAACCATATTCACCGAAGGAGGTGTAGCAGGAACATCATGCACCACAGGAGGTTCCGGAGTAACAATAGTTTGAACCACTGGAGTATCTTGAGGACCAATATTGAAACCTTAAGGTGCGAAATTCTCTAGCATTCCCCATGGATAACCTTGAGGCATGCGATTCTAAACAACAGCCGGAGTAGCAGATACGGGAACAGTCGGAACTTCAGTATTTGCCCTTGTTGGTTGGGGTTGAACACTCGGTGGCTGATTTTGAGAAGCCACCAGAACTTCCATCAGAGTAGTCAAATTGGCCAAGCCGGCCTTAAAAGTAGAAACTTCTTCGTGCAACTCGCGATTCTCCTGTTCTAAGTTGTCCATCTTCTTTTTGAAATTTTCCCGAGTGTTATAATGATGAGTCAACTTGCTGAACAAAGTAAAGAAGCTGGGTAAGACACCTGGATATGCATCACAAATGCATAAAATATGTGCAATATGATGCATGATATGTAATTCACATGATTATTTTTACTTCATTATTTAATATTTCAAGGGATTTAAGGTTTATAGACATATTGCAAACATCAAAATAATAAAGCTTTTGAAATATTGAAATTTTTTATTATAATAACTCCAAAATGGATTACAAGTTTCAATGATCTCAAGTACAAGATGAAAATACAATCTAAAACCCTGGGAAAAAGAACTGATGGAGATCACTCTATACGCTGGCGCTTCCCCGTGAGTCTGGCAATTTGAGCCTTCAACCTCTGGTTTTCTTCCATATGTCTGATGGAAATCTCCTTCCAATCATCTGAATCAGGAAGTAAGTGATCAGCACCTGATTGAGGCTTAGGAGAAAATAAATCCCCTTGCCTCTCCATAGACTCTACCGCTCGACTCTCAAGGATCTCAATCAAGTCATCTTTCTCCTTCAAGTCTGCTCTGTAGGAACTTTCTAAAGTTTGGAACTTGTTCTTCCAAGCATCCCTTTCTTGTTGCATCCTAACAAAAGCAAGCTGTAGCTCTTCCAGATCATCTAATAAGGGAGGAGTGCTCTTCACAAATAGATTAAGCATGGGTGTCTCCCGGGTATACGGCATCTTTACCTGAATGGCTCTCGATCGGATCCATTGAAGATATGGCTCCAAAGAAACAGCACCCCTAGGTCCCAAATCCTTCCTACCCTTCTTATGAATGTGACGCCAGGCCTTCGCAATCTGCTCCCTAGCTTCCCTATGGTCTTCTCCTTCCTTCAGAAAGAAACTACTCAAATGAATATTATTCGGTTTATCCCTCATCGGATAACCAAGCTGTCGCCGTGCAAGAACAGGGTTATAGTTAATTCCTCCCTTTGTACCAAGAACAGGTATATTGGGGAAACTAACACAACTGTCAATAATCTCTATATCCTGGTAAACTCGATGGTACCAATCAATATCCGAGTTATTAAGTTCCATGATCTTAGGAGCCCAACGGGGTTCCTTCTTGACATCCCAAAAAGCATCAGACTGAGGCATATGAGAGATAAACCACCGGTACAACAGAGGTGTGCAACAGATAATCATCCCCCCATGATAAGAATTCCGAAGATGGATAGAGTAATAAGTATCACCCAACAGTGTAGGAACTGGGTTTCCAATCATGAAGATCCTTATAGCGTTAATGTCAACAAACCTGTCCACATTAGGAAATAAGAACAACCCGTAAGCAAGTAGGGAAAAGATGGCCTAAAAAGCAACTGTACTCTTCATTCTGGAAAAGTAACGAGATTTCTCCAATAAGAACTGAGCTGGTAATCCTCTAATCCCCCCTTTAATAGTCATATGGGCTTCCACCTCAGACTTCCCCAGGTGAATCAAAGCAGCAATCTCATGTGGTTTTGGCTCACCCTCCAAACCAATAAAAGGAACACAATCAGTAACAGGTAAATCCAATAGATAAGAATACTCCTCCAGTGTAGGCATCAACTGATAGTTGGGAAAAGTAAAGCAATGATACATCGGATCATAGAACTGGACCACGGTCGAGAGAATACCCTCCTTCATCTTCAACTTCATGAGAGGAATAATGGACCCATACTTCTACCAAAAGTCTGCAGAACATTCGATCTCGGGGATTAGACTGATCAACTAATCTATCTTGGGATCCTTGAAACTGTACTTCCCGGTCTTTCTTTTTCCAGAATCCATGGTTAAAAATTACCTGAGATATTCACAAATAGTCAACATTTAAATCCCTAGAAATATGGTTTCTTCAAAAGATGCTTATGAGTGTATGGATGCATGATGCAACAATCACACACAAGATCACACATATAGGGTTCATAGGTTCAACGTCACGAGCATGAGGTCGAAGGTACTACCCATAAGGTGTTGGTCTAAAAAGTTATCACCTGTCGAACAAGGTTCTAGAGGTTCCCAGAGTCTGCATCCTTCCTTCAGATATTACCAACTTCCCGATTAACTCGGTAGTTAGTAATATTCTCAAGAAAGACTCGTCCGAGCGTACTATCACACGACAACTATTTTTGGATTACTCCGTCATAGCTTCCGCACTACACCTAAAATGTAAAGATGGGTTTATTATTCTACGGTCCTCAGTTTCAGCAGGCTCCCAGGTCGAAAGTAATACGTCTTCCTAATTACTCGGTGAACGACACTACAGTCAAAGGGGCCTCCACTGAGTTGGGGATCTCATGCATCCTTTTTTGGGATTACTCCCTCAAAGTTAATATGACTATACTGCCCGTCCTATCTTAAAGTTTGCCCAAGTCCAGGTATAGGACTTATGAGTAATCACCAAGCACCCTTAAAACCAGGAAAATCCAGACAAACATATATACAACATATAATCACAAAAACAACAATAACACATATACAGATATAAACAAAGATAGGCTCAACCCACTTAGGGATGGACTAGCAAGAGGTCAATTTGTCCCCAGTGAAGTCGCCATTTTTATGTAGCGGTAGAAATGTTCAAGACTAAGCCATTGGATTGACTAGACTTTATACAAATCAAAATCAAAATCGCCACCGCGCTTTATTGTTTCCAAAGGAATGGGAAAAGAGCGAATAACCCAAAAAGAGAGGGAAAGATTCAAGGTAAGGGGGTTGGTTATGCCAAGGGATGGTATTATCACCCTAAATATCTACAGTACTCTTCAGGAGCCTCTTTGTAAAATCTGTATGTTTTAGCTATAAAAAACTGTTGTATATAAATGGATGGTGGAAGTGAGAAAAGAAATATATTTATTTTATAATTTTTGCACCCGCCGTGGTTGCGAACCTTTAGAGCCTGCGTACCACCTTTTCGTGCAATAGGGGATCAGGGTACACGTAGTTCCTCTTTCAAAAACTTAAAACCCAAATGTGTTGGTTAATTTTATAAGATGAAACATCATCGTCATTGTCCGTGTGGAAAACATACTTACTACCCACAATCATGAGAAAGGAGAATTTGCATCATCTCAAAGTGGAGGATATGGCTTAGATTTTAAAATCAACAATGCCTCACTCAACACCCAGTGGAAAATATCTCTCTTCACTATACATTGTAGAAGTATAGTTGTTTGCATCACTACAAGGATTGTCAAGAGTCGAATATTTTGAGAAAAGTTTAAGAGTAAGAGCCAAAGTGGCAAGATGGTTTGAAATGAGATTGGTTGACTTTTAGTATTCTCACAAAAAAATGTCTAGGTATCATTAAGTTGATTGGGGTTTATTTATGAAAAATGTTTTGAAAATACATGGACATAAGTCCAAGTTTATTATAAAAGTGGTTCGAGTTTAAAACAAGAAGAGTTTTCAAAAGGAGAAAGAAGATTTTTAAAATTAAAGAAGATGGGAGGAGAAGAAGAGGCTATCCCAAAGCATAAGGTAAAAGCTAGGGATAAGAACCATCTAACCAACAAGAAGCCAATACTTGACATTATGAGCCAAGATAGAACTCCCATTCCTTGGATTGAAACCAAGCAAGCAAAAATACTAGACCTATTGAGAGAACCAAACTTCAAGTGTATTAAGTCTTCACAAAAATTGGGCAGAGTAACGGCTGTATACGGGTGAATTCCAGATTACAAACACAGGATGTAATCACAAAAACCTGCACACAAAAACAAACAAGCAACCCAATATCTTGAGGTAAACCCCAAGAACTCCAGACAAAATAATCAGATAAGATCTCCAAGATAGGTTAAGGTTTCTAATCCTAAGTCCAAGAAAAGTCCCATGCTCCATAATGCCAAGGATAGTAACCAAATAGTCCAAGTACCATTAAAGATTTTTTATGGTTTCTGTTGATTATTAAGTATCTTAAGAAAGGAAAAGAATAACTCAAGTGAGCAAAGTAAAAATGGCAAGAAAATAAATGCTCAAATGAGCAAAGATGAAAATGGCATGAAATGTAAATGCTAAAAGTAAATAGTACATAAAAGCATAAAAAAGAATAAAAGCATAAGGTAAAACAAGTCAATAATTAGTGGTTAGTTGGATGACCATCTAGAAACTTGCATTTTAAACTCATTAGAGGATTGGTAGAACCAAAGCCTCCACATCACAAGTTGCATTTGCTTTTTGTCAAGTATATCATCCATTTGGAATTCTCATAAGTACCATTTAATGATCAACAATGTTTAAGTGATCCGCGTTGACCAAAGGTGTTGTAGATCCATTAGAGGATTGGTAGAACCAAAGCCTCCACACAATGAATCTCAAGTTTATTGGGTCAAAGAGATCAAATTAACATACTTGGGCTTGCAATCATATGTTTGGGCCACGAATGATCATTTATTCGAATTGGGATAAAATTTAGCGCTATGTTAAGCAATCGTAAGTGGACTTATATAGAAGTCGCACCTATTTTGAGGCCGGTCAATAGCAATTTATGCACCATTTGTTTTGAGACATGATATAGAGATCATGCTCCAATAACACCTAGTGCAATAAGAAAGGGATAAGATGAAGAGGGGATGGGAAAAATTAATAAACCACTTTTGAATCAAAAATTTAATCAAACTATTATTAAAATCATTCATCCATTTTGGTGAAGTTGAACTCAACACCCAAGATCCAATGATGTTAATAAAGTCATGATCAAAAAATCAACTCAAGACAGCCAGAAAATAATCATAAAATAATATTATATTTTAATATATACATTAAAAGGGTTTAAAAAATGTTTAAAAATCAAAATAGAGGAGAAAAGTATCAACTATGTTCAAGTTAATCAAGAAAGAAAAAGTAAGGCCATAGAAAAATCAGAAATGGATCCAAATATTTTTATAAAATTATTGGTAATTTTTAAAATGTCGGAAACTATTTTTAAACTATTTAAAAGTGCTCAACAAAAAGAAAATAGGTAAAAAATAGTAAACCTCAATATAAAATTCCATAAAATTTTCAAAAAGTCAAAAATGTGCAAAATAATATTTATGAATTTTTTCCGAATTAAAAAAATGTCAGAAAGTAATTTTTAAGTAATTAAAAGAAAGCAAATAATTCCAAAAAATACAAAAAATATCAAATGTCAAAATAAAAATGTGAAAAAATAATCATGAGATCAGAAATAATTCAAAGTATTTTTGTGAATTTTTTCATAATTTTTGGATAAAAAATAAAAGAGTTATGAATTTTTGAAAATTTAATCAATAAAAATATAAAATCAGAAAATAAAATAAAACCTAAAAGATGTGGACCATCAGATCATAGTCAAAACGCGTTAGTAAGTTGATCCAGTGGACCAGACGCTTTGTGCTTAACATGGATCTTAGTGAGATACGCATAGGATCAGAAAAAGGGCAACCAATGAAATTAAAACGTTTGACATGCTATCATTGGCTGAGACGAGACATGTCATCGTCTTCAACCTCCAGACACCCTGCACTGGGGATTTTGTGAGATCCTTCAAATAGAAAAATTAGGATCCCAGGCTAGTATCATTGAACTCGTCTCTTCAAGACGATTCTAACACTACCATCGCGCCAAATTTATATAATGTATGGAGAGATATGAATCAAAAACCCAGAAAATAGCGAGCACCTTCAATTTGAGATTTCTCTCTCAATTCTCAATGGATTTAAAAATTGTAAGCAGCATTGGAATCAGCAGAAGGAGTAGAATAGATTAGTACTTGATTTGGATCCAAATGGTGGAGAATTCTACCTTTTAGAAGTTCAAGGAAGAAGCTCTGAAACTGGACTTCTGTAGCTTGAATTATGACTCGTTTTGATTGGTTTAAGTGCTGGAGAGTTTATATGATGCTTAAGGATGATGAATGCGCAAAGAATTTTGGAAAAGGGAGCTTAAATCTTAGAAACTGAATTCGAAAAAGATGGGTTCGTGTGAAGTTTTGGTAGGGTGTTTTTGGCTCTCAAAGCTTGAAGAAATGAATGGGGGATGACCCTCTATTTATAGAGAAGTTAATGGGAATGAAAATTGGAAGAAACAAGGAAGTTTGGAGGGAAATTGAGTGAAGGTCGAGCACGAGTGAAGTGTGACTTCATTTTCATCAAAACTCAAACAAATCTTGCATTTTGGGGCGCTAATCACTTCTGGCAATTTTTATAATCAAGTTTAAATAAAAAATGTGCATAAATCTTGTGTTTAGAAGTCACATTATGGATTTCAAAATTCTGACTTTGTGGAAAATTCAGTTTCAAGTTACCAAATTCAAATCCATGGCATTTCCAACTCAATGGGTCTTAGGGCATGATTCTCGATGCTTTAGAAAGATGAGGTTACAAGCTTTGCAATGGAAAAATAATGGAGTTAAATGGCTACTTGAGATGAAAGTTTCATTGAGTCAAAGTTGAAGAAAAAGGGTTGACTTTCCATACTTAGAAATATTTCAAATTCTTCTTCAAAAATGACCTATAATCTTTTGCATCCAAACATGGACTTCCACTTGGAATTTTCTCTTGACCAAAAAATATGGAACGAAGTAGATCTCTTGAATGACATTTTGAAACTTTAACCACTCAAAATATACAAAATTTGAGCAAGTTATGACTTGTTGAAGTTGGCCAAAAATAATTAAATGACCTATAATCTTTTGCATATTTAAGGCAACCTCCATCCATTTTCCCACTTTGCACATAAAATAAGGAATAAAGTTCACATATTCAAGATCATTATGGAAAAATAATGGACTCAAGGTGATGAAAATTGACCAAGTTAAGATCAATTGAAGTTACTTATGTAAAATTGTGGATTCATCTAGATAACTTGTAATCTTTCTTCTTCACCAAGTTTCTTCCACATGAAAACTCCTTGGAACTTTTGAAGTGATTTGTTGATAACCATTTGAAGAGAAGGATGTCTTTTGAATAACTTAAAAATACCAAAAGGTGAGAAAGATATACTCCTTTGAAGTTCAAAACCCTAGCTTCTAGATCAAGACAATGCCTTGAGAAACTTTGACAAGTTTGAACAAACTTCTTGTACCAATATTCTTGCTTTGTGAATAGAAGTTGTTGAGGATGATAATGAGAACTATTAGCCACAAAAACCACTTCCATATCTTGAATTTTGAGAGAAATATTCTCTTGTGACCAATAGGAACAAGGCTTGTCCAAACATGACAACTTCTCCAATCAACCCCTTGTACTTTTGAGTAAAATCTAATAACCTTGAAATGTGATGAACCAAAGAAACCTTGCCATGCCAATTCTCCCAAAACCAATCCAATGGTGAGGTTTGAACTTCTCAAGCTATATTGACTAGGGCATGGAAATAAACTCATGAGCCCATGTAGTAACTTGTTAAATCTCATTGCCCTTCACCTACATGTGTAGGTGTTTAGGTATTGGCTTGCATTTTTGGTAAATTCCAAGTGTATGTGTGAATGTCATGACTGATGTCATAACATTCTAGTTCAGGTTGTACTAACTCTTTAGGTACATATGCAGAAAAATATTGTAACTCAAATACTGATGTTTATAAGTGTGTATCTGAGCATGTTTGCAAAATGATCACACTTTGCTAATCAGTAGACAGGTTTTCTCAGATGTCATAACAGATGTTATGACATCCTGTTCTGAACTAGCAGGATTACAGGATTGGATAAGTCTGAGTTTTTTCAGGAAATAACTCAGTCCTTCCTAAACAGAATCCTGCGTTTTCTGAGGAGTAACCTAGCTCAATCCTAACCTGATCAATGAAGTACTGTGACCTGGTCTTAAGGTCAAACGGAATCAACCCTAGGTTTTTGGAAACCCTAACTGAAGTTGCAGCTGCTATATATTCAACAGAGCTGCGGTTTTTGAAGTGATCCCTGCTGATTGATTAGAAGATCAAGTTTGTAATCTGTATAGATTTGTTTATTGTACTCCAAGCAATTATCATTGTGATAAGTGTCTTGGAATAGGTTTCAATTGTAAGGGTTGTGTAGCACTCAAAGCTTTGAAGCAAGAGTGTTTGAATGTTACTTGACTAAAGCTGTGAAGCAGAGTCAAGTTAGTTGTGTACATCACTCAAAGCTGTGAAGCACGAGTGATTGTGTTACTTGATTAAAAAGCTGTGAAGCTTAATCAAGAGTGTGTTTTGAAGAGTGTCTTCATCAATTCTCAAGTCAAATTGGTTTATGTATCACTGCTGTGATTGAGGGGGAGTGAGTAGGAACTCAGGTTTAAGTTGTACTTAGATTAGAATTGCATTGGGTAGGTCTTAAGTGAAGGAGATAAACTGGTTGGTTTATTCCTGAATTAACATCTCTTATAGTGGATTCTCTCCCTGGCTTGGTAGCCCCCAGAGTAGGTGTTGTTGCACACTGAACTGGGTAAACAATTGACTGTGTTATTTACTGCTTTTGTATTTACTGTCATATAGTAAGTCAGATACGGTGTCATAACATTGGACGTGACATTGAGTATCTGTAGCCAGAATTTTCAATTGGTATCAGAGCAGGCACCCTGCCTGTATTACTGGGTGAGATCTAGGGATATCACTTTCTGGCACTATGGACAAAGAAGGAGTTTTTGGAAATAGACCACCCATTCTGGATGGAACTAATTATGACTACTGGAAACCTCGTATGATTGCATTCCTAAAATCTCTGGACAAAAAGGCTTGGAGAGCTGCTGACAAAGGATGGATTCATCCCACCATAACTGAAAGAGATGGGACAATCAGTCTGAAGCCTGAGGAAGATTGGAGTAAAGAAGAAGATGAGTTAGCTCTGGGAAATTCAAAAGCCTTAAATGCCTTGTTCAATGGAATTGATAGAAACATCTTCAGATTAGTACATCAATATGAACTGGCCAAGGAAGTTTGGGACACCCTCAAAACTACTCATGAGGGCACTTCCAAAGTAAAGATGTCAAGGCTTCAGATGTTGACCACTAAGTTTGAGAATCTAAAAATGATGGAAGATGAAACCATCCATGAATTTCACATGAACATCTTGGAGATTGCCAACACCTCAGGAGCACTGGGAGAAAAAATGTCAGAAGAAAAACTGGTGAGGAAGATTCTCAGATCCTTGCCTAAAAGGTTTGCAATGAAGGTAACTGCCATAGAGGAAGCCCAGGACATTAGCAAGTTAAAAGTGGATGAACTTATTGGGTCTCTTCAGACTTTTGAGATGGGGATCACTGATAATGGTGACAAGAAGAACAAAAGCATAGCACTTTTAACCAACACTGATGTTGAACACAAGGAGGATGAAGAAGAAAACATATCAGAAGCCATTGCCATGCTTGGAAGACAGTTCAACAGGCTCATCAAAAGAATGGACCCAAAGTCAAGGTCAAATGTTCATAACATTCCTTCTGACATTGACAGTTCCAGCAGAAGACCAAGATCAGAAGATAAGGAAAACCAAGGCAGAGGAATTCAATGCCATGGATGTGAAGGATATGGACATATTCGAGCTGAATGTCCTACCTTTCTTAAGAAGCAAAAGAAAGGAATGACTGTTACTTGGTCTGACTATGATTCAGAAAGCAATTCTGAAGAAGAATCTGCCAAACTAGTTACTGCCCTAACTAGTGTTTGTACTTCTGAAAGTGACACCAGTGATGAAGAAGTAACATTTGAAGAACTGGCTGATACCTACAAGAAATTGTGTATCAGAAGTGGTGAAGTCTGTGTGCAAAATGAGAAACAATCAAAACTCATTGTAAAGCTGGAGGCTGAAAAGAGAGCAAATCTTGAAACTATAAGTCATTTAGAAGGAGAAGTTCAACTGCTGAACTCACAACTGAATCAAATGACCAAATCAGTCAAGATGTTGACAAATGGAACAGACAAATTGGAAGAGATTCTTCAGGCTGGACAAAATATGGGAAATAAATCTGGCCTAGGATTTGTGGAAACAAAGAAATTTGTTACCAGGAAGCAAATGTCAAACCAGATGTCTCAACATTACTCTCAACATCAGGGACAGAGACACATGAAGAAGAAGTACCAAAGATGGAGATGTCATCATTGTGGGAAATATGGTCACATAAAGCCCTTCTGCTACAGACTACATGGATATCCTAATCAGAAATCAAATGTCAAACCTAAGTCTAAAAAGGTACCACACGCTCCTCAATGGAAGAAAAAGGCTACTGCACTGATAGCACACACTTCCCTGAAGATCTCAGCAAAGGAAGATTGGTACTTTGACAGTGGATGTTCCAGACACATGACTGGATTCAAAAATCTCCTCAATAATGTTATGCCTCACACCACCAGTTTTGTGACCTTTGGAGATGGTGCTAAAGGAGAAATCAAAGGAGTTGGTAATTTGGACTACCCTGGAGTTCCAAGTCTGAATAAGGTACTGCTGGTAAAAGGGTTGACTACTAATCTCATCAGCATCAGTCAATTATGTGATCTAGGATTCATGGTCAACTTCTCAAGATCTGAATGTCTAGTGTTTAATGAAAAACTAGATATTGTAATGAGAGGAATAAAATCCAAAAATAACTGTTATGTGTGGCAGCCTGAGAACACTGATATCCCCACTTTGAGTCAAATCATCAAAGAAGAAAAAGATATGAAACAGTGGCAGCATAAACTTGAAGGAATGAAAAGAGCTATTCCTATGGAAGATGTCAGAAGAACTCCTAAACTACAGGCTGATAATATATGTGATGTGGCAAAGAACAAGTCTCATAAATTCTGTTCTCAAAAATTCTGGTCAACACAGATGCTACCTGAAGACAATGTTACACAAGATGTTGTGACATTGTGGTGTGATAATCTGAAAACATTCAACATTTCCTTAAACCCTATTGACTTTGGAGAGAAGAAATCATTTAAACTGAAACATAGTTTCTCTGAGCTTCAGCTAACTGATTCTTCTACCAAGGTGCTTGTTAGAAATCAACTTGAAAATTTGAGGGGCAGATTGGGCATTCACCAACATGAGAAATTATAGCAATTAGTTTTGCTGAAAACAAGGGTTGAAGGGATTAATTCTATTAAGTCTATATTTAGTGGGTTAATCATATTCACTCACAATTCCTTCAAAAGCCTTCAGAAGTTGAAAAGACTCCCTTGTACTCCCTATCTCTCTCATCCTTGCAACCTGTTTTCTCCTCCCAATCAAAGAGTTTTCTCAAACTGCTACTGCTACTCAACGTTAAACACAATGTCTCAGACATCATCTTCCACCATGGCGGCTTCGTCTCACTCATCATCATCATCATCTGATCAAGATTCTAGGGCAATCACTACATGCTTAGAATCTGAAGTTCTTGAGGTCACTCCTCTCAGGGAGATGGCAACTGACCCAACCAGAGTCAAAAAGCTCCGGACCAGACATGCAGGAAGAGCTCAAGCTACAATCTCTGGTAACTCTTCTCTTCCTTCGTCTTCTACACCTAATAAAGAAGGATCAGTTCAAGTACACCAAGCTATTGCTAGACTGGTTTCTAGCATTCTGAGTGGCAACCAATCTGTACCGGGGATTTCTATCCCTTTGAATCAATCAGAAAGTCCAAATGTGGAAGGTTCTGAAAATATAGATGTCACTAAGGATGTTGTGACACCAAAAGACAACATTCAAAAGGCTGCTGATCCACCTATCATTGATGTGGATGAAGATTACTCAGATAATGAACTGATTGCAAATGTGAACCCTAGCATTGCTAGGAGATTGATGAAAAGAAAGAGTAGTGAGACTGTTAAGCCTGATGCTAAGAAATCCAAGGCTGAAGGGTTGGCTGAGAAAATTCAGACTAAAGGGAAGAAGGCACAGGTGCAGACTGCTAGACAACCTGAAACTTCTGATTCTGAATCAGAATTTGAGGTTGACATTGACAATACTCCCATCAGAAGGAAGCTCCCCTCCAGCAAGATTGCTAGAGTGCCTGAAGTGCCAACAGACAACATCTCCTTTCATCATCCTGATAATGCAAACAGGTGGAAGTATGTTTGCTTGAAGTGAATAGCCTTGGAGAGAGAACTCAACAATGATGCTTTGGAGTGCAAAGACATCATGGAGCTGATCAGGAATGCTGGGCTAATAAAGACTGTGATGAAGTTTGGCAAATGTTATGAAAATCTGGTTAAAGAGTTTGTAGTGAACTTATCCAATGATTGTGTTGATGGGAGGTCAGCTGACTTTGAGAGTGTGTTTGTTAGAGGAAGAAGGGTCAAGTTCTCTCCATCAGAAATCAACAAGTTTCTTGGAAGAACAAATAAGGACTGTCCTGATCTAGAGGCAACTGACAATGAAGTATGCTTGACCATCACTGCCAGGCAAGTAAAGTGCAGGCCATTGAAAGGGAAGTTGAATGCTAGTAAACTCAGCATGAAATTTGCCATCTTGCATAAAATAGGTGCAGCAAACTGGGTGCCTACAAATCACAAATCAACCATCTCCACAGGACTGGGGAGATTCATCTATGCTGTAGGAACCAAGACTGCCTTTGACTATGGAAGGTACATTTTTGAACAAACCTTGAAGCATGCTGGCAGTTATGCTGTCAAAGGACCAATTGCCTTTCCCTCCCTCATTTGTGGAATCATCCTTGCACAATATCCTGACATACTTGTAGCAAGAGATACAGTCTGCAAAAGAGCCCCTGCCCTTGGCCTGCACTACAAACTGTTTCAGGGATCCCATGCTCCAGACATTGTCATAACATCAGCTGAGACATCGTCTGCAAAGAGCCAGTCCAAAACATCAGATGTCATAGCTGTCTTAAAAGAAACTTGCAAAGATCTGGATGCTAGAAAAAGGACCCTAGAAGCACTAATTGCCAAGCTAGAAAAGGAAGAAGCTGAAGCAAGCATGAGGGAAGAAGATGAAGGACAACTCAACATTGAAGAAAGTGGCTCCTCTGAGTCTGATGACAGTACTTGAAGGATGATTGCTGCTTGGTGATGTTGCTGGTGGAGTTTGGAAGTATGTTCTGCTGTTGTCTGCTGCTGATCTCATTATTTTGTCTTGGATAACTGTATTACTTTATAAACATGTAATCTTTGGCCCATTTGTGGCTAAAGTGGGGGAGAATATTTTTGGTACTGCTTAATTAGTACTTAACACTATATTTTTCTGCTGTCACTTATTTCTGCTGCTATCTATCTATCTCTGATTGTTTAGGGACTTTAGCCAAAAATCTGCCAAAGGGGGAGTTTGTAGGTGTTTAGGTATTGGCTTGCATTTTTGGTAAATTCCAAGTGTATGTGTGAATGTCATGACTGATGTCATAACATTCTAGTTCAGGTTGTACTAACTCTTTAGGTACATATGCAGAAAAATATTGTAACTCAAATACTGATGTTTATAAGTGTGTATCTGAGCATGTTTGCAAAATGATCACACTTTGCTAATCAGTAGACAGGTTTTCTCAGATGTCATAACAGATGTTATGACATCCTGTTCTGAACTAGCAGGATTACAGGATTGGATAAGTCTGAGTTTTTTCAGGAAATAACTCAGTCCTTCCTAAACAGAATCCTGCGTTTTCTGAGGAGTAACCTAGCTCAATCCTAACCTGATCAATGAAGTACTGTGACCTGGTCTTAAGGTCAAACGGAATCAACCCTAGGTTTTTGGAAACCCTAACTGAAGTTGCAGCTGCTATATATTCAACAGAGCTGCGGTTTTTGAAGTGATCCCTGCTGATTGATTAGAAGATCAAGTTTGTAATCTGTATAGATTTGTTTATTGTACTCCAAGCAATTATCATTGTGATAAGTGTCTTGGAATAGGTTTCAATTGTAAGGGTTGTGTAGCACTCAAAGCTTTGAAGCAAGAGTGTTTGAATGTTACTTGACTAAAGCTGTGAAGCAGAGTCAAGTTAGTTGTGTACATCACTCAAAGCTGTGAAGCACGAGTGATTGTGTTACTTGATTAAAAAGCTGTGAAGCTTAATCAAGAGTGTGTTTTGAAGAGTGTCTTCATCAATTCTCAAGTCAAATTGGTTTATGTATCACTGCTGTGATTGAGGGGGAGTGAGTAGGAACTCAGGTTTAAGTTGTACTTAGATTAGAATTGCATTGGGTAGGTCTTAAGTGAAGGAGATAAACTGGTTGGTTTATTCCTGAATTAACATCTCTTATAGTGGATTCTCTCCCTGGCTTGGTAGCCCCCAGAGTAGGTGTTGTTGCACACTGAACTGGGTAAACAATTGACTGTGTTATTTACTGCTTTTGTATTTACTGTCATATAGTAAGTCAGATACGGTGTCATAACATTGGACGTGACATTGAGTATCTGTAGCCAGAATTTTCAACATGGATAACAAGCAAGACAAACCAACATTGGATTTTATTAGTTAAATGATGAAAACAAAACAATATTAATGATCACAAAAGGAAAATAAGTCAAGGTGCTTGGTAATCCCTCAAAAGGAGAAAAACTCAAAGTAGGGAGGGGAACCAAGAATCTTAGTGTGATCCTGTTGTGAGTGAATCAACATGGTATGATGAAGGGATCTTAGGGGCAAAAATTGGGGTACAACACATAGTGATACGCTTTAAATCCCTAATTTTTTCCTGGACTTCCCTTTCGGGTTCTCAGTCCACCGGGATACCCTTTTTTTCCCAAGCCGCCTTTTCAGGTTTTCGACTTGTCGGGTGTATAGATTTTTTTGTTTTCATCCCTAATTTTTGCCCGAATCATTTTGGTTCAGCGGAAAGCCCTTATTTTTTCATAGGCCAGTCAACCTAGTGGGTCTTTAATCATGTGTAGTATCTTTTCACTATGTCCGCATTGACAGGGTGCAGAAGGTCGTCACCGTCCATGGTGGTCAGAATCATGGCTCCACCCGAAAAAATGTATTTGATCACAAATGGCCCTTCGTATGTGGGAGTCCATTTGCCCCTGGGATCACCTTGCGACAGTATGATGTGTTTGATCACTAGATCCCCGACTTGATATTCTTGGCATCTGAATTTTTTATTGGAAGCCTTGAGCATCCGTTTTTGATACATTTGACCATGACAGACAGCAGTAAGTCTCTTCTCATCAACCAGATTCAGTTGATCAAGTCGAGTCTGGATCCAGTCATCTTCGTTCAAACCCGCATCCTTCATTATCCTTAGAGAAGGGATTTGTACCTCGATAGGAAGGATAACCTCCATGCCATATACCAGAGAGTAGGGTGTTTCCCCTGTTGATGTTCACGCGGAGGTGCGTTACCCATGAAGAGAAAATGGTAACATCTCATGCCAGTCTTTGTATGTCACCGTCATCTTCTGTATAATCTTCTTGATGTTCTTGTTAGCCGCTTCAACAACGCCATTCATCTTCAGCCAGTAGGGAGAAGAGTTATAATGTTGTATCTTGAACTGCTTACAGAGTTTGGTGATCATCGTGTTGTTGAGATTCGTACCATTGTCCATGATGATTCTTTCGGGGATGTCGTAAAGACAAAATATGTTATGCTTGATAAACCTCGCCACAACGTTCTTGGTAACAGTAGCAAAGGAGGCAGCTTCAACCCACTTCGTGAAGTAATCAATGGCTACCAGGAAAGAAGCGATGCCCATTGGAAGCGGTAGGTCTAATCTCTCTGATCATGTCAATGCCCCATATTGCAAAGGGCCAAGGAGCCGTCAAGACATTCAAAGGAACCGGAGGCACGTGCACCTTATCAACATAGATATGGAATTTATGACAAGTTTAGGAGTGCTGATAACAATCTTCTTCAATAGTGGACCAATAGTATCCTGCCCGTAGGATCTTCTTAGCCATGGTATGTCCACTTGAATGGGTTCCGAAGGTACCTTCATGTAAATCTGCCATAATCCTCTCTGCTTCGCTCTTGTCTACACACCGCAGTAAGGTAGAGTCATGGTTGTACTTGTAGAGGATTCCATTACTGAGGAAGAATTTCGCGGCGAACCTTCTCAGAAACTTCTTATCATTGACAGATTCCCCCTCGGGATACTCTTGAGCCTCAAGATACCTTTTTACTTCGTGAAACCAAGGTTTGTTTGCTACCTCTTCAGTATCAATTTCACAGTAGTATTCTGGTTCATCCAACCTCTCAATGGTGATTTGGGGAGCTTCGTTGTCCCACCTGAACTTGAACATAGAAGACATGGTAACTAACGCGTCCGCTAACTGATTCTCCTCTCACGGGAAATGTTCAAAGGTTACCTCCTCAAAGTGTGGGAGCAATGTCAGCACGTGCTCTTTATACGGAATGAGGTTCAGATGCTTTGTATCCCACTCTCCTTTGATCTGACTTATCACCAAGGCTGAATCCTAGAAAATGTTTAAGAACTTGATCCTCAGGTCGATAGCAGCTTTGAGACCCATGATGCATGCTTCATACTCCGCCATGTTGTTGTTACAGTTGAAACATAGTCGGATGGTGAAAGGAGTATGACAACCCTCAGGAGATATGATTACAACACCAATGCCATTACCGAGTGCATTCGAAGCTCCGTAAAAAAACATAGTCCATCGGGATCCTTCTTCAGGTCCTTCATCCGGTCCAGGTTCTTCATAGTCGGTCACTAGCATAATATTCTCGTCTGGGAACTCGAAATTCATGGACTGGTAGTCATCCACAGCCTGATGAGCCAAATGATTGGCTAATACACTTCCCTTGATTGCTTTTTGGGTCGTATATTAGATATCGTATTCGGTTAAGATCATTTTCCATCTTGCTATTCTTCCAGAGAGAGCGGGCTTCTCGAAAATGTATTTGATTGGATCCATCTTAGATATCAACAAAGTAGTGTGGGTCAACATATATTGTCTTAGTCGGCGAGCAGCCCATGCCAAAGCGCAACAAGTTTCCTCGAGCAGTGAGTATCGTGTTTCTCAGTCGGTAAACTTTTTGCTCAAGTAGTATATTGTGTGGTCTTTTCAACTAGACTCGTCATGCTACCCCAGCACACACCCCAATTGATTGTCTAACACTATTAAGTACATTATCAAAGGTCTTCCTTCAATCGGAGGCATCAGAATTGGTGGTTCTTGAAGGTATTCCTTGATTCTTTCGAAAGCGGTCTGGCATTCGTCATTCCATTTTACTGCTTGATCTTTCTTCAAGAGTTTGAAGATTGGCTCACAAGTAGCAGAAAGATGTGAAATGAACCTGGAGATATAACTTAGGCGTCCCAAGCGTCTTACTTCCTTCTCAGTACGGGGAGTCAGCATCTCTTGTATGGCCTTCACCTTTGTAGGGTCTACCTAAATACCTTTGTCACTGATGATGAATCCCATAAGTTTACCAGACCTTACCCCGAAGGTGCACTTGTTCAGATTCAGTCTCAACTTGTACATCTTCAACCTGTTGAACAGCTATTGTAGATGATCGAGGTGTTCTTCTTCGGTTTGAGACTTGGCTATCATGTAATCAACATAAACCTCTATCTCATGGTGAATCATATTGTAGGGGTAGAAATGTTTAAGACTAAACCATTGGATTGACTAGACTTGTACAAATAAAAATAAAATCACCACCGCGCTTTATTGTTTCCAAAGGAATGGGAAAAGAGAGAATAACCCAAAAAAGGGGGAAAGATTCAAGGTAAGGGGGTTGGTTATGCAAAGTGAAGGTATTAGCACCCTAAACATCTACAGTACTCTGTAGGAACCTCTTTGTAAAATCTGTATATTTTGGCTATAAAATGTTGTATAGAAAATGGATGGTGGAGGTGAGAAAAGAAATATATTTTTATGTTTTTTTTGCACCTGCCGCGGTTGCGAACCTTTAGTTCCTACGCACCACCTTCCGTGCAATATGGGATCAGGGTACACGTAGTTCCTCTTTTAAAAAATTTAAAATGTAAGTGTGTTGGTTTAATTTTTACGAGATAAAACATCATCCTCATTGTCCATGTGGAAAACATACTTACTATCCACAATCATGAGAAATGAGAATTTTCATCATCTCAAAGTGGAGGATATGGCTTGGATTTTAAAATCAACAATGCCTCACTCAACACCCAAGTGGAAAATATCTCTCTTCACTATATATTGTAGGAGTATAGTTGTTTTCATCACTAAAAGGATTGACAAGAGTCCGGTATTTTTGAGAAAAGTTTAAAGATAAAAGCCAAAGTGGCAAAATGGTTTGAAATGAGATTGATTGACTTTTAGTCTTCTCAGAAAAATGTCAAAGTATTATTAATGTTGATTGAAGTTTATTTATGAATTTTTTTTTGAAAATGCATGGACATAAGTCCAAGTTTATTATGAAAGTGGTTCAAGTTTTTTTATAAAAAAAAACAAGAAGAGTTTTCAAAAGGGGGGAGAAGATTTTTGAAATTAAAGAAGATGAGAGGAGAAGAAGAGACTATCCTAAAGCATAAGGTAAAAGCTAGGGATAAGAACCATCTAACCAACAAGAAGTCAATACTTGAAACTATGAGCCAGGATAGAATTCCAATTCTTTGAATTAAAACCAAGCAAGCAAAGATACTAGACCTCTTTGAAAGAACCAAGCATCAAGTGTATTAAGTCTTTACAAAAATTGGGCAGAGTAACGGCTGTATATGGGTGAATTCCAGATTACAAACAAAGAGTGTAATCACAATAACCTGCACACAAAACAAACAAACAACCCAATGCCTTGAGGTAAACCTCAAGAGCTCCAGAAAAAATAATCAGATAAGGTCACAAGGTCTCCAATCATAGGCCAAGGTTTCTAATCCTAAGTCTAAACAGTCCAATGCTCCATAATGCCAAGGATATTAACCAAATAGTCCAAGTACCATTAAATTTTTTTTATGGTTTATGTTGATTATTAGGTGTCTTAGAAGAAAAAAAAGAAAAGGCTCAAGTGAGCAAAGATGAAGATAGCATGAAATGTAAATGCTTAAAAGTAAATGGTGCATAAAGCATAAAAATAAAGGGGCATAAAGTAAAAACAAAAGGTGAAATCAATTATTAGTGATTAGTGGTTAGTTAGATGATCATCTTGAAACTTTCATCTGGAACTCATTAGAGGATTGGTAGAACCAAAGCCTCCATACAATAAGTTGCATTTTCTTTTTGTCTAGTATATCATCCATTTGGAATCCTCATAAGTACCATTTAATGATCAACAATGTTTAAGTGATCCTCGTTGACCAAAGGTGTTGTGGATCTATTAGAGGATTGGTAGAACAAAAGCCTTCACACAATGAATCTCAAGGTTATTGGATCAAAGAGATTAAATTAACATACTTGGGCTAGCAAACATAAGTTTGGGCCACGAATGATCATTTATTCGAATCGGGACAAAATTTAGCGCTATATTAAGCAATCGTAAGTGGACTTATATAGAAGTCGCACATATTTTGAGGCCGATCAATAACAATCTATGCACCATTTTTTTAGACATGATATAAAGATCATACTCCAATAAAACTTAGTACAATAAGAAAAGGGATGAGATGAAGAGGGGTGCGAGAGATTATATAAACCACTTTTGAATTAAATTTAATCAAACTATTATTAAAATTATTCATCCATTTTTGTAGAGTTAGACTCAACACCATGGATCCAATGATGTTAATAAAGTTACTGATCAAAAATTTAACCCAAGATCAGCCAGAAAATAGTCACAAAATAATATTACATTTAATATATACAAAAAAGGTTTAAAAAAATGTTTTAAAATAGAAATAAAAGAGAAAAATATCAACTATGTTCAAATTGATCAAGAAATAAAAAGTAAGTCCATAGAAAAATCAGGAAAGGACTTAAATGATTTTATAATTTTTTTGGTAATTTTTTAAAGTTAGAAACTATTTTTTAAAATTAAAAGAAATGAGTAAAATAAACCAAAAATGATAAAAAAAATACTAAAGTCAGAAATAAAAAAAGTGAGCTCACCAATATTTGTCACAATATCATTGGATCATTCCATAATTTTTTCAGAATTTAAAAATGCATAAAAGTATTTTTAAACATTTAAAACAATTCAAATAAAGTGAAAATTTGTAAAAAATCCCCAAACACAAAATTAAATTGTGAAAAAATAAAAATCAAAAAGAGAATAATCGAAAATATTTTTCATATTTTTTGGTCTTAAAATGATTTTTCTATGATTTTTTGAAGTTTAAAACAATTAAATATAAAAATCAGAAAAGAAAATAAAAGTCAAAACACGTTAGTAATCAAATCTAAGGGATCTGGTGCGCTGTGCTTATCATGGTCATTAGTGAATAAAGCACTGAATCAAATGTAAATCAGAAATTCAAAAAATCCAAATGGCGTTGTTTCATTGGTTGAAGGATGACACGTTGGTCATCTTCAACCTCCAGGCAGTCCCAAAACCAGGTTGCTCAATCTGTAAAATTATAGCACGAGACCTATGTTATTTGTTTCGTCTCTTCAAGACAAAGACAACCACACCCTCGCGACAAGTTTATATAAATTGTAGCTCAAGCAATTTGGAAGGAAAGTTTTGAAAAGAGATTTGAAATTTCATGGTCAAAATGTGTTTCCTGTAAAAAGCAAGTGTTGTGACTAGAACCAGGGCAATGAGAGCATCACAATTATTTTTGAAGAATTGATGAAGGAATCTACCTATTGAAGTTGAGTTGCAGAGCTCTGAAACTGGACTTCTATGGAGCAATCTAAGGCACGATTCTTGAAGGTAATTATATGGTTAGCTTCAGGGAAGATCAAGGAAGGTGAATTGATGGAAACATTGGATTGAAAAAGGCTTGATAATGGATTTTGAAGTTGCTGAATTTTGAGTTATGGAATAAGTTTGGCAGGGTGATTCTGGCTATCCAAGCTTGAGGAAATGAATGGGGAATGACCCTTTATTTATAGGGAATCAAATGGAATGTCCAAGCGTGTAAAATGATGAAGTTTGGAGGGAAATCGTGTGAAGTTGCAAACAAGAAAAGTGTGACTTCTAATTTAATCAAAACTCATCCAAAATGCGCGTTTTGCTATGCTAATCACTTCTGGAAGTTCACTAAGCATGTTCAAAAGCAAAACCGTGCAGAAACAACGTGTTTAGAAGCCAAATCAAGGATTTCAAACTTCTGACTTGGTGAAAAATCCAGTTTCAAATTGCCAACTTCTGACCAATGGCATTCTCAGCTCAATGGGTCTTAGGGTATGATTATTGATGCTTTAGAAAGGTGAGGCTACAAGCTCTACAATGTGAAAATAATGGAGACAAATGGATACTTGAGCTGAATGTTGTAACGAGTCAAAGTTGGAAAAAATGTTGACTTTCCATACTTAGAAATATTTCAAATTTTTCTTCAAAAGTGACTTGTAATGTCTTGCATCCAAACATAGCCTTCCACTTGGAATTTGCTCTTGACCAAAAAAGATGGCATGAAGTATATCTCTTGAATGACATTTTGAAACATGAACCATTTAAAATCTCCAAAAATTGAGAGAGTTGTGACTTGTTGAAGTTGGAAAATTTTCATAAAATGACCTATAATATTTTGTATCCTTAAGGAAACTTCCATCCATTTTCTCACTTTGCACATAAAAGAAGGTATAAAGTTCACATCCTCGAGATCATTGTGGAAAAATAATGGGCTCAAGGTGATAAAAATTGACCAAGTTATGATTATTTGAAGTCACACAAGGTGTTTGGTGATTCCTCAAAGAGCAAAGCTAAATATAGGGAGGGGAACCAAGAATCCTAATGTGATCTTATTGTGATTGAATCAACATGGTATGATGAAGAGATCTTAGGGGAAAAAATTAGGATACAACAGCTGCCCTTAATTAAGTTTCTTCTATCCGGAGATACGAAGGTTAAAAATCTTCGTGTCGACGCGATCAAAGATACTTAAATATAAAACAAACCCTATTTTTGGCCCTAAGATGCCATGCAATGCTTATGAATATGAGTGCACATGGACAATCCTAAAGGGACGCAAAACACCACTGGGGATGTAACAAAAACAAAGAAACAAGAGAGTAACCCAACCAGGAAAATAAATCACTGGTTGATCAAAAGAAGACTTGAATCAGAGAGGATGGTAAAATGGTCAAAGGATACACCAACTTCCACTGGAGGCGAAGCTAACAACGTTTACTGAAAGCAGGGAGAAAGAATCATCGACGTTCACTACCAATGACCTACCTACTTTCACTGAAGGTAGGAAGAGAATATATCATAGCACCGCCATTCACTGACAACGAACTACCAACGTTCACTGAGGGTAGAAAAAAGATAACAATAATCGACGTTCACTGCCGATGACCTACCAACTTTCACTGAAGGTAGAGAGAGAATATATCATAGCACCTCCATTCACTGATGATGAACTACCAACGTTCACTGAGGGTAGTAAAAAGATAACAATCATCGACGTTCACTATCGATGACCTACCAACTTTTCACTGAAGGTAGGAAGAGAATATATCATAGCACCGTCGTTCACTAACGATGAACTACCAACGTTCACTAAGGGTAGCAAAAAGATAACAATCATCAATGTTCACCGTTGATGACCTACCAACTTTCACTGAAGGTAGGAAGAGAATATATCATAGCATCGCCATTCACTAAAGATGAACTACCAACACTCACTGAGGGTAGAAAAAATATGACAATCATCGATGTTCACTGCCGATGACCTACCAACTTTCACTGAAGGTAGGAAGAGAATATATCATAGCACCTCCGTTCACTGATGATGAACTACCAACATTCACTGAGGGTAAAAAAAGATAACAATCATCGACGTTCACTGTCGATGACCTACAAACTTTCACTAAAGGTTGAGAGAGAATATATCATAGCACCGCCGTTCACTAACGATGAACTACCAACATTCACTGAGGGTAGCAAAAAGATAACAATCACCGATGTTCACTGCCAATGACCTACCAACTTTCACTGAAGCTAGAGAGAGAAAATATTGTAGCACCACCGTTCACTAATGATGAACTAACAACATTCACTGAGGGTAGCAAAAAGATAACAAGTTTCCCCAAAATTGTGGCATTTCGCCTAGAACGGGTCTCAACTTCTTCTTTAACTCAGGCATTCTGCCTGTAAAAAGGTAATATATAAGTTGTCTCAAATAAAGAGACTACCACTTACAAATATTTCACAACGAACTGTCTCTGCGAATTTGAAAGTCTTGCCATCCACTGGCGTAAACTGACGACGGACTGCAAACTATCCACTCATAGAGTAGGTAGCAAAAAAAATATACGTAGACTTTTACAGGGAAGCACAAGTTGTTCAAATAAAGAGACCTGTCACTTTTTGTCATGGAGGATTGTAAAAATAAATGACTTTATGGGGAGAACATTATGGCTTCCTGGGGAATGAAATATGACTTCCTGGGGAAATGTCACGATACTCCTGCTGAGGAGATAAAGTCTTCTTGTGCAAAATAAATGCACAAACCAAAACTCGAAGCTTTCAGAAATCCAAAGTAAATAATATTGTTGGGAAACCAAAGATTCAAATTAGAAATAAACTGGAATGAAACAGTCAACCAAAATACAACCTTTGAGAAATAAACTCAAGAGGGAAAACCAAATCCATCCAAACAAGGAGATGTACAAGAAGGCTAAAGGAAAAATCTTCCACGAGGGATAACTCAGTGAGGAGATTGAAAGAATATATGCTTTCTGCTTAAGGCCAACACTCTATTGAAGAGAGGACAACACGACTCTGCAAAATAGGGTAATATGTAAACAAAAATATTAACAAATGTTAATGAGCAATGATTTTCCAGTTTTAGCTATGCATGATGTATGTATGAATGTATGAGTGTTATCGTGCGTATGATGACAAAACAAATATACAACACTCGGAGTAACCAGACAAAACCATCTCAGGCACAAACAACACTCGGCTAAATCACATCCAAGATGATCATTCCAAGAAAGCGTAAGCGCCAGCTGAGGAAACATAACCTACTGCCTGCTTCAGCTTTACTGGGGAGAAACACAATTCGAAAGTAAACAAAACAAAGTGACATAATAGTATAGATACACGAATATGACATCCTTGTCCAGGCTTCACCGGGAAAACAAATGTTTTCAAGAGTAACACTTCTATCGGGGAAACAAAACTGATCTCAAGTAAAGTAGATGGACACCAAATCATCAAAACATTCACTGGGAATTAGGGCCCACTTCATTGGAGATGTTAACCACCACATCCTCAAAGGGAAAACCACAATACGTTTTTCACTAGAGAAATCGGGGACCTGCGTTCTTCAAGAGTGATTACAGTACCGACTTCTCTAGAAAAAGAACTTCCATTAGACCGAATGAAAACTTCACTGGAGAAATCTCAGATTAAAACCTTACATCATGAAAACTCAGACAACGAGGAGAAATGAATCCAAACTTGACCGAGGATACCGGAGTCTGGAACCCAATACGGAGAATCGTCTTGAGTAAACTTTCCCGAGGGGAACAAAAACTTCTTAAAACAACTGGAGTTTGTCCATTCCTGGGATCACCATTTTTGTTGTTGTTATTTTTTTTTGCATCAAAAATTCTAAAGTAAAAGCAAATTGTAAATTCTTTTTGAAAAATCGATTTTGTTATTTAATATTTTTGCTTTGAAAGTTATTATCAATAATAAATGGAGTCTTTGCAAGCTAAACAAAATAAGAAACACAAAGAATTGGGTAATAGCTCAAACTTTATTAATAGAATGGTAGTCTGCGAATGGCGAGACTCCATAGAGGATTACAAAGTATGGAAAACGGTAATATATAATGGAAATGATACATTGAGATACAATGACCACTATCCCCTCTAATAATTTTGAAATCCTGAGCAGCAGCTTCTGTTAGAGTATGATGATGATTCGAGAAGATTGTTGCTTCAATGATCAGATCTTTCATGATGCAGTTACTTGCCAAGAAAGTCCCTAACTTTTTCCTAAGCTTCCCTTGCGGGTTTTCAACTTAGTAGTAATTTTATTCTCTTTATGTCTCTAACTTTTTCCTAGACCGCCCTTTCGAGTTTTCGACCTACCGAGACGCTCTTTTTTGCCTAAGCCGCCCTTTCGGGTTTTCAACTTAGTGAGCTGTTCTTTTATTTCTTTAGGCGAAGTATTTCTTGATTGCATCAGCATTTATGGGACGTGGGAACTCCTCTCCATCCATAGTTTCAAGAACTAATGCACCTCCAGAGAAGGCTTTCTTGAAAACATATGGGCCTTCAAAATTGGGAGTCCACTTTCCCCTAGAATCAGTGTTGAAAGACATGATCTCCCTGAGCACGAGGTCGCAGTCTCTAAATTCACGAGGTTTGACCTTTTTATCAAAACCTTTCTTCATTCTTTTTTGATATAACTGTCCATGACACAAAGCTGTCATCTTCTTCTCTTCGATCATATTCAATTGGTCAAACCGGTTTTGGACCCATTCAACCTCTGCCAACTTGGTTTCCATTATCACACGGAAAGAGGGAATCTCAACGTCGATTGGGAGTACAACTTCCATTCCATACACCAGGGAGAACGAGGTTTCTCCTGTTGAAGTGCAGACAAATGTTCGATATCCATGCAAAGCAAAAGGGAGCATTTCATGCCAATCCTTATAAGTAACGACCATTTTCTGGATAATCTTCTTAATATTCTTATTAGCAACTTCAACAACCCCATTCATCTTTGGCCTGTATAGAGATGAATTATGATGGACAATCTTGAATTCTTCACACAGTTTTGTCATCATTTTATTGTTCAAATTCGAGCCATTGTTGATGATAATTCTGCTCGGCACACTATACTGACATATAAGACTATTCTTGATGAAGCGCACAACCACCTGCTTAGTAACATTGGCATATGAAGCAGCCTCCACCCACTTGATGAAGTAATGAATTGCTACCAAGATGAAACGGTGTCCATTCAAAGCTTTGGGTTCTATCATCCCAATCATGTTAATACCCCACATGGAGAAAGGCCACGAGGAGGAAATCACATTGAGAAGTGTCGGAAGCACATGGACCTTATCTGCATAAATCTGAAATTTATGACACTTCTTTGCAAATTTATAACAATCAGATTCCATTGTCAGCCAATAGTAACCTGCCCTTAGCATCTTTTTAGCCATCGAATTTCCATTGGCATGAGTTCTAAATGAACCTTCATGAACCTCATGCATCAACATGCCTGCTTCGTGTCTATCCACGCATCTGAGTAAGACCATGTCATAATTTCTTTTATACAACACATTTTCACTGAGGAAGAAACTACTTGCCAATCTTCTCAATGTCTTTCTATCTTTATTCGATGCACTAATCGGGTATTCCTGAGTCTGGAGAAAATGCTTGATATCATAATACCAAGGCTTCTCATCTTCTACCTCCTCTGTTGTAAACACATGAGCGGGTCTATCCAGTCACTGAACCATAATTTGAGGTATATCATTCCAAGTATTTACTTGATACATAGAAGCCAAAGTTGCCAGAGCATCTGCCATTTGGTTTTCATCTCTTGGAATATGATGGAATTCAACTTTATTAAAGAAGGTAACAACCTTCTAGCATAATCTTTGTAAGGGATCAAGCCAGGGTGGCGAGTATCCCATTCTCCTTTAATATGGTTTATTACCAAAGCTGAATCACCATACACATTTAAAATTTTAATTCTGAGATCAATAGCTTCTTCGAGACCCATGATGCAAGCCTCATATTCTGCCATATTATTAGTACAATCAAATGTCAACCTTGCAGTAAAAGGAATGTGTGATCCATGTGGAGTGACAATCACAGCACCAATTCCTTTACCATAAGCATTCATAGCTCCATTAAATATCATACTCCAACAGGATTCAGGTTCAGGACCTTCCTCAGACAATGGTTCATCACAATCTTTCACTTTCAGGATCACATCCTCGTCGGGGAATTTATACTCTACAAACTGATGATCCTCCACTGGTTGGTGAGCAAGATAATCTGGCAACACACTGCTTTTAATAGCTTTTTTAGTGCGGTATTCGATGTCATATTCAGATAACAACATCTTCCAGCGGGCAATTCTCCCAGTAAGAGCAGGATTTTCAAAAATGTACTTGATTGGATCCATTTTGGAGATCAACCAAGTAGTGTGATTCAACATATACTGCCGCAAACACTTTTCTGCCCAGGCCAAAGCACAACGTTTCTTTTCCAGCATGGAATATTGCGACTCATAATCAGTGAACTTTTTACTGAGATAATAAATGGCGAACTCTTTCTTCCCTGTTTCATCCTGTTGTCCCAGAATACAACCCATGGACTTATCTAACATTGTCAAATACATAATCAACGATATTCCTTCGACAGGAGGTTCAAGTCGATATTCTTTAATACTTTCAAATGCCCTTTGGTAGTCATCCATCCATACACAACCTTGATCTTTCTTTAACAACTTAAAGACCGGTTCACATGTTACAGTTATGTGGGAGATGAATCTGGAAATATAATTCAAACGCCCGAGGAACCCTATGACTTGCTTTTCAGTTCTTGGCGCTGGTATCTCTTGAATTTATTTGACTTTATCAGGGTCAACTTCAATTCATTTCTGGCTAACAATGAAACCCAACAATTTTCCTGATCGAACACCGAAGGTGCATTTACTTGGATTCAAGCAGAGACGATACTTCCTCAAATGCTGAAACAACTTCAACAAATCTTCTACATGCCCTTCTTCAGTCTAGGATTTAGAAATCATATCATCAACATATACTTCGATTTCCTTGTGCATCAGGTCATGGAATAGGGTTGTCATATCCCTCTGGTACGTTGCACCAGCGTTCTTAAACACGAAGGGCATCACTCTGTAACAGAATGTTCCCCAGGGTGTGATAAACGTTGTTTTTTCCATGTCCTCTAGAGCCATTCTTATTTGATTATACCCGGAGAATGCGTCCATGAACGAGAATACTTTGAATTTTGCTGTGCTATCCACTAACATATCAATGTGTGGAAATGGAAAATAATATTTTGGACTAGCTTTATTTAGATCTTTGTAATCTACGCACATGCAAAATTTTCCGTCTTTTTTCGGTACTGGGACAATGTTGGCAATCCATTGAGGATACACTGACGTCAAAATAAAACCAGCATTAATCTGCTTTAGAACCTCCTCTTTGATCTTCACTGCCATATCAGGGTGAGTTATTCTCAACTTTTGTTTGATTGGCGGACACTCTGGCTTCAACGGCAAACGGTGTTCTACAATATATGTATCTAGACCAGGCATATCTTGATAAGACCAAGCAAAAATATCCACATACTCCTTCAACAGCTCAATCAACCTGCTCTTCACATCAGGAGGCAACAATGCTCCAGTCTTGACTTCCTTCGGATCTTCTTCTAAACCCAAATTGAGCACTTCCAATGGCTCTTTATATGGATGAATGGTATTTTCCTCGTGCTCAAGCAACCGTGAGACCTCTTTTGGAATCTCATCATAATCTTCTTCTTCGGCCCCATACACAGGACATTCAAAGTTGGGAGAGGGTGTAGGGTCATTGTATTCAACGAGTTTTTTAATTAATCTGCACATATGATTTATGATTGCTTTTAGAAACTGACACATGTAACAAGTGATCATGCAGATTGAATTTCAGTTATTATTTATTTTGAAAGGTTTATTTTTATTACCATTTTCCAAGAAAAAGCAGAAAATAAAGACACAATTTGGGAAACAAAGACAAATTTTATTATTTATTTTAAAAGTCACCACAAACAGATAATCCCTACAACATTAAACTTCCACCTTGGGAAGAGTGAAAGCTTTTAAAAAAGATTAACAAAACAAATTACTTTGAAACATGTATGCAACAGGGAACATCAATGGTGATCTAGTTCTGAACCCTAACTCCGTGCGTCACATAATTCGGCATTTCCTGCTCTGCTTCATCTTCCATAATTGCGTTAATCTTGGAAACAGTTGGAGGAAGATAACCCCCGCTACGGAAGATGTCTTGATACTTGCTCGCAGCGGACTCCGGCTTCATGCTCTTACCTTTGTCATTCTTCAAAGAGAACCCCAAGCCGACTTTGTTCTTGTTCACAGGTGGATCCACAATCTGTCCCCATACCTCGTTATGACCCTTTCGCACAACTTGCTGAGCATCCTTAAGCGAAACCATGGAATTATTATTTCCTCTTATGTTGTCAATGGATAAGGCTTGGAACTGGGTTCCAACAACAGCTTCATCCGCCTCCACAATGCTGAAAGAGGAGAAATGAGATATCAATAATTCTTGTTCCCCATTTATGATTACCACTTTCCCTTCACGTACAAATTTCAATTTATGGTGTAAAGTTGAAGTGACAACCCCTGCCTCATGTATCCACGGCCTTCCTAGAAAATAGCTATAAGCGGGTCCAATATCCATGACCTGGAAAGTTATCTGAAACAAACGTAGTCCTATATGAATAGGCAAATCCACTTCACCAATAATAGATTTCCTTGATCCATCAAATGCTTTCACAATGATGCCACTCGGGAGCATATGCGTTCCTTGATATTTCAACTTCATAAGAGTGCTCCTCGGTATAACGTTCAAATAGGATACATTATCAATCAGCACATTAGATAATGAATAATTCTTGCAATTTATAGAGATGTGGAGGGCCAGGTTGTGATTCCTTCCTTCATCTGGTAATTCATCATCGCAGAAACTCAAATTATTACATGACGTAATGTTTCATATTACACTGCTGAATTGGTCTATTGGCATATCACTCTTCACAAAAGCCTGGTTCAATACCCTCATCAAGGATTCTCTGTAAGCAGAAGAGTTCATCAATAACGCCAAGATAGATATTTTTGAAGGAGTCTGCAGTAGCTGATCTACAATTCTGTAGTCGCTCATCTTGATTATCTTAAAAATATCATCCACTTCTTTCTCTAACATAGACCCACTAGTCTCACCCGTAGCCTTCTTAGGTTCAACATTCTCATCAATTTTCTTTCCAGCACTAACATCTCCTCGAACAACTGGTGCAAACACACGACAGCTGCGGGTCACCCTACTATTTTCAGCAATATTTCCGACATCAGGCATTGGCTGGATGGGAACTTCCACTCCAACCTCTAAGATTGTAGCATTGTATTTGTAGGGCACAACCTTATGTGACTCGTAGGGGATAGGACCCGACAAACTAATCACCAATGGAGTAACAACTGGTTTTCTATAATATTCAACTTCAAGATGGGTGGGTGCCCTAAAATAAGGTACAATGACGTTTACCCCTTCTTCAACACAATCAGTCATTGTTGAGTCATTTTTGGAAAAAAAATCCTCATCTGAGGAGAAATACTCATCTGCAGAGGCATGCTCTTCATTTGACTCTTCTTCAGTCAAGCAAACCTCAATCAAATCAACTTCATGGTAATCATCCCTTTGACCTGTAACCTTGATAGTTCTATTGTCCAACAACAACTGAACACCCTTATTCAAGATTGAACATCCTCGGGAGTCCCGGTAGAAAATTCGGAAAGATCCATACAGGTGTTCTATCTGACCAGCCATGTGGCAGAAAGTAGCATGCAATTGCACAAGGTCCTCATTCATATACTGTACATAAAAAATTATGAATTCTCCAGGACATCCAGAAACCATATTCACCTCCTCTTCATACTCTTCCCTAGGCCTGATTATGTGGATGAGGCCATCATCCATCATCTCCTGCAAATCAGCCTTTATCTTGTCGCAACCCTGTATGTCTGTACTGCAAATAGCACAATCGGAATAGTCATGCGTATAGTAGCTAAATTCATAAAGCTATGCATGCATTTTCACCAAATCTCCTCTAACCAAATTAGTATAAAAAATCCGGAAGTCGCCTGGACAACTGGCCACCATATTCATAACATTTACTCCTCCATGCTTGGATAGAGGATTGTCTTTCACATTAGGACCCACGTCCTTGAAAGATAGAATATCAGACTTTGTCAATTTCTGTACCTCAGTCTTCAAAGGATAACAATTCTCAACATTATGCCCTGGGGCTCCCTGATGAAAAACATATGTTTGGTCTGCCTTGTAATACCAAGGCAATGGTGATGGTACAACGGGAGGTGGTCAGGTCTGAACCACCTTCTTCTGAATCAATGCCAGTAGTAACTCTGTATAGCTCATAGGAATAGGGTCATAACTCTCCCTTCTCTGATTATACCATTGATTCCCCTGCTGGGACGGTCTCTGATAAGCAACGGTAGTTGGAGTTGTACCCACAACTGGAGTAACTGAGGCGACTTGTTGATGACGCTGTTAATTCCTTCTAGGAGTGTTAACCCTCCTCTCCTGCATAACGACATTTGCATCCCCTTCATTTTTCTTGGTAAACCCATAAGATGGCTTCTTCACACCTCTAGAGCTTTCACTTCTCGTTAAACGGCCCTCTCTTACAACCTCTTCTAAGCGGATACCCATTCATACCATTTCAGTAAAGTCACTTGGCGCACTTGCTACCATCCTCTCGTAGTAGAAAGCACCCTGCGTTTTCAAGAAAATCTTATTCATGTCCTTCTCTTCCATGGGAGGAATCACTTGGGCGGCTACCTCACAACATCTCTGTGCATGTTCTTTGAATGATTTCCTGTCTTTCTGAACCATGGCCCTGAGTTGATCACGGTCAGGCTCCATGTCCATGTTGTACTTGTATTGTCTGATAAATGCTTCTCCCAAATCATTGAAAGTATGGATATTGACGATGTCCAAACTCATATACCACTTCAGCGCAGCACCGGTCAAACTATCCTAAAAAAAGTGAATCAACAAAAGCTGATCATCAGTATGAGTAGACATTCTCCTTACATACATCACCAGATGAGCACGACGGTAAGTGTTGCCCTTGTACTTCTCAAACTACGGGACCTTAAACTTAGTAGGTATCTTAACATTCGGGACCAAGCATAACTCATTCACATTTTTCCGAAATAGCTCTTTTCCCCTGAGGGCCTTCATCTCTCTCTGCATCTTGTCAAATTGTTCTTGAAAATCATCCATTCTGTCATAAAGACACAAGTCTTCACTCGGTGGTGGGAAAGGATGACATACATCATCATTAACAAACAGAACCATATTCACCTAAGGAGGCGCAGCAGGAGCAGCATGCACCACAGGAGGTGTCGGAGTAACAATAGTCTGAACAATTGGAGTATCTTGAGGACCAAGATTGAAACCTACAGGTGCAAAATTTTCTAGCATTCCCCATGGATAACCTTGAGGCATGCGGTTTTGAACAACATTTGGAGTAGCAGACACGAAAACAGTCGGAGCTTCAGTAGTTACCCTTGTTGGTTGAGGTTGAACACTCGGTGGCTGATTCTGAGCATCCACCAGAGCTTCCATCAGAGCAGTCAGATTGGCCATGTCGGCCTTCAAAGCAGAAACTTCCTCGCGCAGCTCGCGATTCTCTTGTTCTAAGTTGTCCATCTTCTTTCTGAAATTAGCCTGAGTGTTGTAGTGGTGAGTCAGCTTTCTAAATGAAGTAAAGAAGCTTGGTAAGACACCTGGATATGCATAAAAAATGTAAGAAATATGTGTAATATGATGCATGATATGCAATGCACATGATCTTATTTTATTATTTAATATTTCAAGGGATTTAAAATTTATGGACATATTGCAAATATCAAAGTAATAACGCATTTGAAATACTGAAAAATTTCATTATAAAAACTCCAAAATGGATTACAAAATTCAATGATCCCAAGTACAAGATGAAAATAAAATCTAAAACCATGAGAAGTAAAGCTGTCAAAGATCACTCTTTACGCTAGAGCTTCCCTGTGAGCCTGGCAATCTGAGCCTTCAACCTCTAGTTTTCTTCCGCATATCTGGTGGAAACCTCCTTCCAATCACCTGAATCAGGGAGTGAGCAAATGGCATCTGACTGAGGCTTAGGAGAAAATAAATCCACTGGCCTCTCCGTAGTCTTTACCGCTTGACTCTCAAGGATCTCAATCAAGTCGTCTTTCTCCTTCAAATATGCTCTATAGGAAATCTTTAAAGTTTGGCACTTGTTCTTCCAAGCATCCTTTTCCTGTTGCATCCTGACCAAAGAAAGCTGCAACTCTTCTAGATCGTCTAATAAGGGAGGAGTGGTCTTCACAAATAGACAAGGCATAGGTGTTTCCGGGAATACGACATCTTCAACTGAATAGCTCTCGTTTGGACTCACTTAAGATATGGCTCCAAAGAAACAACACCCCTAGGTCCCAAATCCTTCCTACTCTTCTAATGAATGTGACACCAAGCCTTCGCAATCTACTCCCTATCTTCCATATGGTCTTCTCCTTCCTTCATAAAGAAACTACTTAAATGAATACTATTTGGTTTATCCCTCATCTGATAACCGAGTTGTCGTCGTGCAAGAACAGGGTTATAGTTAATTCCTCCCTTTGTACCAAGAAGAGATACATTGGGGAAACTACCATAATTGTCAATAATCTATATATCCTGGTAAGCTCGATGATACCAATTGTAACGCCCGTAATTTAATTAATTATTAATTAAATTATTTTTGGAATATTTGTGAAGATATGTTATTATTAAATTGGATTTATTTTATTAAGTGGAGAAATAATAATATTAGAGGTATAATATTATGATGTGGTGAAATAATATTAGAAGTGTAATATTATTTAAGGTGGGCCTATTTTGAGAGAGTAGAAGTAATAAGGGGGTGTAGATTTGGAGCCCAATAAGAAATAAGGAATAATAGAATATTAGGTTATTTTATTATTTGTGAGAAGGTAGAGAAGAAAGAAGCAGTAGAAGAAAATAAGGATTTGGAAGAGAACGTGAAGCTGTTGGAAAAAGTGGAAAACGGAAAGAACCAAGATTCAACCTGGAAATTGTAGAGCGACCTTCAATCCAAAGTAAGGGTGGGGTTCTGACTTTATAATTGGGTTCATGATGTATGATATGTGGGGTTAGAGGATTGTTGTTTTGTTCTTGAATTGGATATGTGTGATGATGTATGATGAAGATTTGATGAATTTTAGATGAATAACAATGCCATGATGTTGTTTCAGCGATGTAGTATTATAGGATAATGTTAGGTGATGTTATATCATGTTTATAATGAGGTTTGTAGGACTGTAACATAATTCCCATAGTAAAATATAGAGAAAACTCGCAGAATTTATGTAGGAAGGGTCAGGATGTGTCGACCTCAAACTTGATGTGTCGATACATGAGGACTGTAAGACTCAGGATGAGTCGATACAAGAAGGGTTTGCATCGATGCATGGTAGTTGCAAGACTCAGAATGAGTCGACCGGTAAGGTGCATGTGTCGATACATTTTGTGATTTAAAGCCAGGATGAGTCGATCCATAAAGAGGATGTATCGACTCATAGTGTACAGATGAAGCAGGATGAGTCGATCCATAGGGTTTTGTGTCGACCCATAAGGTCTGATTTTTAACAGAATTGGCTTTTAATTGCTGTAACTTGAGTTTTAGGATGCTGTTTGAGATGCCGTTCAAAGTGTTGATTAGCTAACACGATGAGCTTTATTCTAGGTGATTAAATGATGGATAAGAAGTGTATTCCTAGCATATAATTCATGATTTAGAATTAATTCCCATAGATGATCGTTGTGTTGATTTTTGGACAGAACGATGAATAGTATATGTTTAGAGGCTGGTGTTAGAATTATGACAGTAGGATTAGTGACAATAACAATATAAATTAGCAGAATAACATGATGGATTAATGTGCTATTCATATACAGTTGAGTATTGGTGAGATGTTATTGATGAAGTTGTGTTCGATGATTTCGTGATGATAAATGATGTTTAATAAATTATGAGATGTTGTTAATTGAGATGTTTTGAGATGATTGAGATGTTTTGAGATGATTGAGATGTTGTTGTTTTGAGATGATTTGAAATGTTGTTAACTTGGGTGTTGTTATTACATTCATGATGAGTCGCATACATTGCATTTTTGATATGGAGCTTATGCTCGTTGAGATCGCCTGGATTGGAAAATTTTGAGATGAAGGCTATGCCTTGTTGATGCCTCTATTAATTGGCATATTTTTGAGATGGGAGTTCTGCTCCAATGGTACCACATGCGTTTGCATAGTTTTGGAGTCGCATTATATGATTGAATAATGAAGTGTATTTGATGTTGATGAATGAGTATATATGCTGTAATTATTGTTGATTATGAGATGAGAAGTGGTGATATTAGTGATCTAATTTAATATATTAATTATCATGCGCTTTATTATATTGTTAGATATCTCACCCCTTCTGTTTGAATGTTGCCCTTATGTTGGTAACGTGCAGGTAATCGCGAGTGAAGGCCGTATACCTTTAATAGTTCGAGTCGGTGTCATTGCTCTGATATGTAACACTCGGGGGTATGAACTCTTGCTGATTTTTGATTGTTGATTTTCAGTTGTTGAGTTTTGAATTGATTATTATTAAATATGAGATGTTTCGAAGTTGCTGTTTTATTTAGAGATGTTATTGAAGAATTCCGCTGTGCGGTTGTTGAATTATTTTATTAAAGATGTTATGATGATGGTTCATCCGATGTTTTAAAAGTGTTATATATCCACGATGAATGCAATGAATTTGTTAGAAGAATTTGTGACGTCCCGATTCGTTTGTATGATTGAAATTTTATAACTCTGATTTATTTTGCATAATTGCTTGGGGTAGAATTAGGGTGTTGCAAAGTTGGTATCAGAGCGAAAGGTTGGTACGACCTTGTCGTCGAGTCATAGTTGTATAACAATTGAGTATTGTTATTTGAGTTCTAATCGTTGTTCGTGTTGTAGTGATAAGTTGAGATGGCTGGAAGGAATGATGCTGCTCTTGTTGCTGCTTTAGAAGCAATGGCTCATGCTATGGAAAATCAGCCGAATGCTGACGGGAATGCTGGATCTCGTAGCTTGGCGACTTTCCAGAGAGAGAATCCACCTACGTTCAAGGGAAAGTATGACCCTGACGGAGCTTTGGAATGGTTGAAATAGATTGAAGGATCTTTCGCGTGATGGACTGCACTCCAGTGTAGAAGGTTCATTATGGGACTCTATGCTAGCAGCCGAGGCGGATGACTGGTGGCTAGAGACTTATCAGAAGTTAGAAGCTGCTGGTGAGAATGTCACTTGGGCTGTGTTCCGTAGGGAGTTTTTGAGAAAGTATTTTCCTGAAGATGTCTGTGGTAAGAAGGAAATTGAGTTCCTGGAGCTGAAGCAAGGAAATCAGTCTGTTGTTGAGTATGCTGCCAAGTTTGCTGAGTTGGCCAAGTTTTATCTGCATTACACTGAGGAAAATGCTGAATTTTCAAAGTGTATTAAGTTTGAGAACGGGTTGCGCACAGAGATTAAGAAGGCAGTCGGATACCAGAAGATCCATGTCTTTGCTGATTTGGTTGATAGCTGCAGGATTTATGAGGAGGATAATAATGCTCATTACAAGATTATCAGTGATAAGAGGGGTAAGCACCCACAGAATCGTGGTAAACCTAATGATTCCCCAGCTGGTAAGGGCAAGCAGAGAGTTTCTCATGGTCAGCGGACTAGTGGGGGAGATGCTCCTGCTGGTATGGCGTGTTTTAAGTGTGGGAAACCTAGACACAAGAGTAATGTGTGCACTACTGAAGTGAAGAGGTGTTTCCGTTGTTGCAACAACGGACATGTTGTAGCTGAGTGTGAGCACAAGAGTGTGGTTTGTTTCAACTGTAAAGAAGAAGGGCACATTGGTAGTCAGTGTCCGAAACTGAAGAGGGCTCAGTCAAGTGGTAAAGTGTTTGCTTTGGTTGAGGATCAGACAACTGCTGAGGACAGACTTATCAGAGGTACATGTTTCATTAATAGTACTCCTTTAATTACTATTATTGATACTGGTGCTATGCATTGTTTTATTGCTGCTGATTGTGTTGAAAGATTGGGTCTTGTGTTGTCTTCTCTGGATGGAGAAATGGTCGTCGATACTCCATCCAAGGGGTCGGTGACTACTTCTTTTGTGTGTGCTAAGTGTCCCTTGTCGATCTTTGATAGAGACTTTATTGTTGATTTGGTTTGTTTACCGTTAAGAGGTTTGGATGTGATTTTGGGTATGAACTGGTTAGAGCATAACTGTGTTCATATTAACTGTTATGACAAGTCGGTGAAGTTTTCTACTCCTGAAGAAGAGGAAGATGGTTTGTTGTCTGCTAGAGAGTTGAGAAAATTGATGCAAGAGGAAGCAAAAATGTTTTTGTTGATGGCGTCGCTATCTGTAGAGACTCAAGCTATAATTGAGGAATTGCAGGTGGTGTGTGAATTTCCTAAAGTTTTCTCTGATGAGATTCCTAATGTACCTCTAGAGAGGGAAGTTGAATATGCAATTGATCTTGTACCTGGTACCAGACCTGTGTCTATGGCACCATACAGGATGTATGCATTTGAGTTATCAGAGTTGAAGAAGCAATTGGAAGAGTTACTTGAGAATAGGTTTGCAAGACCATGTGTATCGTCGTGGGGTGCTCCAGTGTTGTTAGTGAAGAAGAAAGATGGAAGTATGAGGCTTTGTGTTGATTATAGACAATTGAATAAAGTGACGATTAAGAACAAGTATCCGCTTCCAAGAATAGATGACTTGATGGACCAATTGGTGGATCCCGTGTGTTTAGTAAGATTGATTTGAGGTCGGGTTACCATCAGATTAAAGTGAAGAATGAAGATATTCAGAAGACGGCTTTCAGAATGCGTTATGGACATTACGAGTATTCAGTGATGCCTTTCGGTGTTGCTAATGCGCCGGGAGTATTCATGGAATATATGAATCGTATCTTTCATACTTATTTGGATCGGTTTGTAGTGGTGTTCATTGATGATATTTTGATTTACTCTAAGTCAGAAGAAGAGCATGCTGAACACTTAAGAGTAGTATTGCAAGTTTTGAAAGAGAAGAAGTTGTATGCAAAGCTGTCCAAGTGTGAATTTTGGTTAAAAGAGGTTAGTTTTCTTGGTCATGTGATTTCAGGTAGTGGCATTGTTGTAGATCCATCGAAGGTTGATGTTGTGTTGCAATGGGAAACTCCAAAGTCAACTACTGAGATTAGAAGCTTCTTGGGATTAGCTGGTTATTATAGAAGGTTTATTGAAGGGTTTTCTAAGTTGTCACTCCCGTTGACTGAGTTGACTTGTAAAGGTAGAGCTTTTGTTTGGGATGTTCAGTGCGAAGAAAGTTTTACAGAAGTGAAGAAGAGGTTGACGTCGGCTCCGATTTTGACGTTGCCAAATCCAGGAGAGCCTTTTGTGGTGTATTGTGATGCTTCTAATATGGGTTTAGGAGGTGTGCTTATGCAGAATGGTAAGGTAGTTGCTTATGCGTCAAGGCAGTTAAGGACTCATGAGAAGAACTATCCTACGCATGATTTAGAGCTTACTGCTGTTGTTTTTGTGTTGAAGATTTGGAGGCATTATCTTTATGGTTCTAGATTTTAAGTGTTTAGTGACCATAAGAGCTTGAAGTATTTGTTTGATCAGAAGGAGTTGAATATGAGGAAACGAAGATGGTTGGAATTGTTAAAGGATTATGATTTCGGTTTGAATTATCATCCAGGAAAGGCGAATGTGGTAGCTGATGCATTGAGTCGAAAGACTTTACATATGTCAACAATGATGATCAAAGAGTTGGAATTGATTGAGCATTTCAGAGATATGATCTTAGTTTTCGAGGTTACTCCACAAAGTGTTATGTTGGGTATGTTGAAGATTAATAATGAATTTTTAGACGGTATCAGAGAAGCTCAGAAGTTGGATGTGAAACTGGTAGATTTGATGGTTGGGATTGATCAATCTGAGAATAATGATTTTAAGTTAGATGAGCAAGGTGTGTTGAGGTTTCATAGTCGAATTTGTATTCCTAATGGTGCTGAGATGAAGAAAGTGATACTTGAAGAGATTCATAGAAATAAGTTGAGTATTAATCCAGGAGCTACAAATATGTATCAAGATTTGAAAGGTTTATTTTGGTGGCCTGGGATGAAGAGTGACGTGGCTCGATTTGTGTATGCATGTTTGACTTGTCAGAAGTCAAAAGTTGAACATCAGAAGCCTGCAGGATTGATGCAACCGTTGGAAGTTCCAGAATGGAAATGGGATAGCATTTCAATGGACTTTGTGATGAGATTGCCTAATACTTCAAGATGACATGATTCGATTTGGGTGATTGTTGATAGGCTTATGAAATCAGCCCATTTTATTCCTATTAACATCAGTTTTCTAGTGTCGAAGTCAGCTGAGATTTATATTAGTGTGATTGTGAAACTGCATGGTGTTCCTTTGTGCGTTGTGTCGGATAGAGATCCAAGATTTACTTCTGATTTTTGGAAGAGTTTGCAAGAAGCATTGGGTTCTAAGTTGAGGCTGAGTTCAGTGTATCATCCTCAGACAGATGGTCAGACTGAACGAACTATTCAATATTTAGAAGACTTGTTGAGAGCATGTGTTCTTGAGCAGGGAGGTTCGTGGGATACTTATCTTCCATTGATAGAGTTCACGTATAATAACAGTTACCATTCTAGTATTGGAATGGCACCTTTTGAAGCGTTGTATGGTTGAAGATGTAGAACTCCGTTATGTTGGCATGAATCTGGTGAGAGTGTAGTGCTTGGACCTGAACTTGTTCGTGAGACTACCGAGAAGGTGAAGTTGATTCGAGAAAAGATGAAAGCTTCATAGAGTAGACAGAAGAGTTATCATGAAAAGCGAAGGAAAGATTTAGAATTTTAAGCTGGTGAGCATGTGTTTTTGAGAGTTACACCTGTGACTGGTGTTGAGCGTGCATTGAAGTCTAAGAAGCTCACTTCTCGTTTTATTGGACCGTATCAGATTTTGGAGAGAGTGGGGAATGTTTCCTATAGAGTGGCTTTACCGCCTAATCTTTCGAATTTGCATGATGTGTTTCATGTGTCGCAACTTCGGAAGTATATTTCAGATCCATCTCATGTGATTCATATGGATGATGTGCAAGTACGGGATAATCTTACGGTGGAGACGATGCCTGTACGGATCGCAGATCGTGAAATGAAGACTTTGAGGGGCAAAGAGATTGCCTTGGTTAAAGTGGTTTGGTTAGGAGCTGCAGGAGAAAGCATGACTTGGGAGTTGGAGAGAAAGATGCGAGACTCCTATCCTGAATTGTTTGATTGAGTTAAATTTTCGAGGACGAAAATATTCTAAGTGGGGGAGAGTTGTAACGCTCGTAATTTAATTAATTATTAATTAAATTATTTTTGGAATATTTGTGAAGATATGTTATTATTAAATTGGATTTATTTTATTAAGTGGAGAAATAATAATATTAGAGGTATAATATTATGATGTGGTGAAATAATATTAGAAGTGTAATATTATTTAAGGTGGGCCTATTTTGAGATACTAGAAGTAATAAGGGGGTGTAGATTTGGAGCCCAATAAGAAATAAGGAATAATAGAATATTAGGTTATTTTATTATTTGTGAGAAGGTAGAGAAGAAAGAAGCAGTAGAAGAAAATAAGGATTTAGAAGAGAACGTGAAGCTGTTGGAAAAAGTGGAAAACGGCAAGAACGAAGATTCAACCCAGAAATTGTAGAGCGACCTTCAATCCAAGGTAAGGGTGGGGTTCTGACTTTATAATTGGGTTCATGATGTTTGATATGTGGGGTTAGAGGATTGCTATTTTGTTCTTGAATTGGATATGTGTGATGATGTATGATGAAGATTTGATGAATTATAGATGAATAACAATGCCATGATGTTGTTTGAGCGATGTAGTATTATAGGATAATGTTAGGTGATGTTATATCATGTTTATAATGAGGTTTGTAGGACTGTAACATAATTCCCGTAGTAAAATATAGAGAAAACTCACAAAATTTATACAGGAAGGGTCAGGATGTGTCGACCTCAAACTTGATGTGTCGATACATGAGGACTGTAAGACTCAGGATGAGTCGATACAAGAAGGGTTTGCGTCGATGCATGGTAGTTGCAAGACTCAGGATGAGTCGACCGGTAAGGTGCATGTGTCGATACATGCTGTGATTTAAAGCCAGGATGAGTCGATCCATAAGGAGGATGTGTCGACTCATAGTGTACAAATGAAGCAGGATGAGTCAATCCATAGGGTTTTGTGTCGACCCATAAGGTCTGATTTTTGACAGAATTGGCTTTTAATTGTTGTAACTTGAGTTTTAGGATGCTGTTTGAGATGCCGTTCGAAGCGTTGATTAGCTAACGCGATGAGCTTTATTCTAGGTGATTAAATGATGGATAAGAAGTGTAATCCTGGCATATAATGCATGATTTAGAATTAATTCCCGTAGATGATTGTTGTGCTGATTTTTGGACAGAACGATGAATAATAGATGTTTAGAGGTTGGTGTTAGAATTATGACAATAGGATTAGTGACAGTAACGATATAAATTAGCAGAATAACAGGATGGATTACTGTACTATTCATATACATTTGAGTATTGGTTAGATGTTATTGATGAAGTTGTATTCGATGATTTCGTGATGATAAATGATGTTTAATAAATTATGAGATGTTGTTAATTGAGATGTTTTGAGATGATTGAGATGTTGTTGTTTTGAGATGATTGAGATGTTTTGAGATGATTGAGATGTTGTTGTTTTGAGATGATTTGAAATGTTTTTAACTTGGGTGTTGTTATTACATTCATGATGAGTCGCATACCTTGCCTTTTTGAGATGGAGCTTATGCTCGTTGAGATGGCCCTGATTGGCAAATTTTGAGATGAAGGCTATGCCTTGTTGATGCCTCTATTAATTGGCAGATTTTTGAGATGGGAGTTCTGCTCCAATGGTACCACATGCATTTACATAGTTTTGGAGTCGCATTATATGATTGAATAATGAAGTGTATTTGATGTTGATGAATGAGTATATATGCTTTAATTATTGTTGATTATGAGATGAGAAATGGTGATATTAGTGATCTACTTTAATATATTAATTATCATGCGCTTTATTATATTGTTAGATATCTCACCCCTTATGTTTGAATGTTGCCCTTATGTTGGTAACGTGCAGGTAATCGTGAGTGAAGGCCGTATACCTTCAATAGTTCGAGTTGGTGTCATTGCTCTGATATGTAACACTCAGGGGGTGAACGCTTGATGATTTTTGATTGTTGATTTTCAGTTGTTGGTTTTTGAATTGATTATTATTAAATATGAGATGTTTCGAAGTTGCTGTTTTATTTAGAGATGTTATTGAAGAATTCCGCTGCGTGGTTGTTGAATTATTTTATTAAAGATGTTATGACGATGGTTCATCTGATGTTTTAAAAGTGTTATATATCCACGATGAATGCAATGAATTTGTTAGAAGAATTTATGACGTCCCGATTCATTTATATGATTGAAATTTTATAACTCTGATTTATTTTGCATAATTGCTTGGGGTGGAATTGGGGTGTTACACAAATCAATATCCGAGTGAGTAAGTTCCATGATCTTAGGGGGCTAACGGGGTTCTTTTTTGACATCCCAAAAAGCATCAGAATCAGGCATATGAGAGATAAACCACTGGTACAACAGGGGCGTGCAACAGATAATCATCCCCCCGTGATAATAATTCCAAAGATGAGTAGAGTAATAAGCATCACCTAACAAGGTAGGAACTGAGTTTCCAATCATGAAGATCCTGATAACATTAATGTCAACAAACTTGTCCATATTAGGAAATAAGAACAACTCGTAAGCAAGTAGAGCAAAGATTGCCTCAAAAGCGACTGTGCACTTCATCCTGGCAAAGTAACGGGCTTTCTCTAATAAAAACTGAGTTGGTAATCCTCTAATCCCTCCTTTGGTAGTCATATGGGCTTCCACCTCATACTTCCCCAGATGAATCAAAGCAGCAATCTCATGTGGTTTTGGCTCACCCTCCAAACCAGTAAAAGGAACACGATCGGTAACAGGTAAATCCAACTGATAAGAATACTCCTCCAGTGTAGGCATCAACTGATAGTCGGGAAAAGTAAAGAAATGATACATCGGATCATAAAACTGGACCAAGGTCGAGAGAATACCCTCCTTCATATTTAGTTTCATGAGAGGAATGATGGATCCATACTTCTTCTGAAAGTTTGCAGAACACTCGATCTCGGGGATTAGACTGATCAACTCATCTATCTTGGGATCCTTGAAACTGTATTTCTCGTTATTTATCTTTCCATAATCCATGGTTAAAAAGTACCTGAGATATTCACAAAATAAGATCTCTTCAAAAGATGCTTATGAGTGCATGGATGCATGATGCAACAATCACACATAAGATCACACATATAAGGTTCATAGGTTTAACGTCACGAGCATGAGGTTGAAGGTACTACCCATAAGGTATTGGTCTAAAAGTAATCACCTGCCGAACAAGGTTCTAGAGGTTCCCATAGTGTACATCCTTCCTTCGGATATTACCAACTTCCCGATTAACTCGGTAATTAGTAATACTCTCAAGAAAAACTCGTCCGAGCATAGTATCGCGTGACAACTATTTCTGGATTACTCTGTCATATCTTCCGCACTACACCTAAAAGGCCAAGGTGGGTTTGGTATTCTACGGTCCTTAGTTTCAGCAGGCTCTCAGGTCGAAAGCAGTACGTCTTCCCGATTACTCGGTAAACGACACTATAGTCAAAGGGGCCTCCACTGAGTGTGGGATCTCATGCCTCCTTTTTTGGAATTACTCCCTCAAAGTTAACATGACTATACCACCCGTCCTATCTTAAAGTTTTCCCAAGTCCGGGTATAAGACTTATGAGTAATCACCAAGCACCCTGAAAACTAGGAAAATCCAGGAAAGCATATATACAACATATAACACATAAACAACAAAAGCATATACACAGATATAAACAAAGAAAGGCTCAACCCACTTAGGATGGACCAGTAAGAGGTCAATCTTTCCCCAGTGAAGTCGCCATTTTTTATGTAGCGGTAGAAATGTTTAAGACTAAGCCATTGGATTTACTAGACTTGTACAAATCAAAATAAAATCACCATCGCGCTTTATTTTTTCCAAAGGAATGGGAAAAGAGCGAATAACCCAAAAAAGGGGGAAAGATTCAAGGTAAGGGGGTTGGTTATGCAAAGGGAAGGTATTAACACCCTAAACATCTACGGTACTTTGTAGGAACCTCTTTGTAAAATTTGTATATTTTGGCAATAAAATGTTGTATAGAAAATGGATGGTGGAGGTGAGAAAAGAAATATATTTGTATGTTTTTTTTCACCCACCTCAGTTGCGAACCTTTAGTGCCTATGTACCAGCTTCCGTGCAATAGGGGATCAGGATACATGTAGTTCCTCTTTTAAAATTTTTAAAATGTAGGTTTGTTGGTTTAATTTTTACGAGATAAAACACCATCGTCATTGTCCGTGTGGAAAACATACTTACTACCCACAATCATGAGAAAGGAGAATTTACATCATCTCAAAGTGGAGGATATGTCTTGGATTTTAAAATCAACAATGCCTCACTCAACACCCAAGTGGAAAATATCTCTCTTCACTAAATATTGTAAAAGTATAGTTGTTTGCATCACTACAAGGATTGACAAGAGTCCGATCTTTTTGAGAAAAGTTTAAAGATAAAAGCCAAAGTGGCAAAATGGTTTGAAATGAGATTGATTGACTTTTAGTCTTCTCAGAAAAATGTCAAAGTATTATTAATGTTGATTGAAGTTTATTTATGAAAAATGTTTTGAAAATGCATGGACATAAGTCCAAGTTTATTATGAAAGTGGTTCAAGTTTAAAAAAAACAAGAAGAGTTTTCAAAAGGGGGGAGAAGATTTTTGAAATTAAAGAAGATGGGAGGAGAAGAAGAGACTATCCTAAAGAATAAGTTAAAAGCTAGGGATAGGAACCATCTAACCAACAAGAAGCCAATACTTGACACTATGAGCAAAGATAGAATTCCAATTCTTTGGATTGAAACCAAGCAAGCAAAGATACTAGACCTCTTTGAAAGAACCAAGCTTCAAGTGTATTAAGTCTTTACAAAAATTGGGCAGAGTAACGGTTGTATACAGGTGGGTTCCAGATTACAAACAAATAGTGTAATCACAATAACTTGCACACAAAATAAACAAACAACCCAATGCCTTGAGGTAAACCTCAAGAGATCCAGAAAAAATAATCAGATAAGGTCATAAGGTCTCCAATCATAGGCCAAGGTTTCTGATCCTAAGTCCAAACAGTCCAATACTCCATAATGCCAAGGATAATAACCAAATAGTCTAAGTACCATTAAATTTTTTTATGGTTTATGTTGATTATTAGGTGTCTTAGAAGAAAAAAAGAAAAGGCTTAAGTGAGGAAAGATGAAGATAGCATGAAATGTAAATGCTTAAAAGTAAATGGTGCACAAAGCATAAAAAATAAAGGGGTATAAAGTAAAAACAAAAGGTAAAATCAATTATTAGTGATTAATGGTTAGTTGGATGATCATCTTGAAACTTGGATTTGGAACTCATTAGAGGATTGGTAGAACCAAAGCCTCCACACAACAAGTTGCATTTTCTTTTTGTCAAGTATATCATCCATTTGGAATCCTCATAAGTACCATTTAATGATCAACGATGTTTAAGTGATTTGCGTTGACCAAAAGTGTTGTAGATCCATTAGAGGATTGGTAGAACCAAAGCCTCCACACAATGAATCTCAAGGTTATTGGATCAAAGAGATTAACTTAACATACTTGGGCTAGCAAACATAAGTTTGGGCCATGAATGATCATTTATTCGAATTGGGACAAAATTTAGCGCTATGTTAAGCAATCGTAAGTGGACTTATATAGAAGTTTCACCTATTTTGAGGCCGGTCAATAGCAATCTATTCACCATTTGTTTTGAGACATGATATATAGATCATGCTCCAATAACACTTAGTGCAATAAGAAAAGGGGTGAGATGAAGAGGGGTGAGAGAGAATATACAAACCAGTTTTGAATTAAATTTAATCAAACTATTATTAAAATCATTCATCCATTTTTGTTGAGTTACACTCAACACCATGGATCCAATGATGTTAATAAAGTTCATGATAAAAAATTTAACCCAAGATCAGCCAAGAAATAGTCACAAAATAGTATTACATTTAATATATACAAAAAAAGTTTAAAAAATGTTTTAAAATAGAAATAAAAGATAAAAATATCAACTATGTTCAAATTGATCAAGAAATAAAAAGTAAGTCCATAGAAAAATCACAAAAGGACTCAAATGATTTTATAATTTTTTTGGTTATTTTTTAAAGTCAGAAACTATTTTTTAAAATTAAAAGAAATGAGTAAAATAAACTAAAAATGATAAAAAATACTAAAGTCAGAACTAAAAAATAAGTGAGGTCACCAATATTTGTCACAATACCATTGGATCATTCCATAAATTTTTCAGAATTTAAAAATGCATAAAAGTATTTTTAAACATTTAAAACGATTCAAATAAAGTGAAAATTTGTAAAAAATCCCAAAACACAAAATTAAATTGTGAAAAAATAAAAATCAGAAAGAGAATAATCAAAAATATTTTTCATAATTTTTTTCAGATTTTTTGGACTTAAAATGAATTTTTCTGATTTTTTGAAGTTTAAAACAATTAAATATAAAAATCAGAAAAGAAAATAAAAGTCAAAAATATGTAGACCATTGGATGAGAGTCAAAACACGTTAGTAATCAAATCCAAGGGATCTGGCGCACTGTGCATATCATGGTCATTAGTGAATAAAGCACTGAATCAAATGTAAATCAGAAATTCAAAAAATCCAAATGGCGTTGTTTCATTGGTTGAAGGATGACACATTGGTCATCTTCAACCTCCAGCCAGTCCCTAAACCAGGTTGCTTAATCTGTAAAATTAGAGCACGAGACCTATGTCATTCGTTGTCTCTTCAAGACAAAGACAACCACACCCTCGCGACAAATTTATATAAACTGTAGCTCAAGCAATTTGGAAGGAAAGTTTTGAAAAGAGATTTGAAATTTCATGGTCAAAACGTGTTTCCTGTAAAAACCAAGTGTTGCAACTAGAACCAGGGCAATGAGAGCATCACAATAATTTTCGAAGAATTGATTAAGGAATCTATCTATTGAAGTTGAGTTGCAGAGCTCTGAAACTGGACTTATATGGAGCAATCTAAGGCACGATTCTTGAAGGTAATTATATGGTTAGCTTCAGGGAAGATCAAGAAAGGTGAAATGATGGAAAAATTGGATTGAAAAAGGCTTGAGAATGGATTTCGACGTTGCTGAATTTTGAGTTATGGAACAAGTTTGGCAGGGTGATTCTGGCTATCCAAGCTTGAGGAAATGAATGGGGAATGACCATCTATTTATAGGGAATCAAATGGAATGTCCAAGCGTGTGAAATGATGAAGTTTGGAGGGAAATCGTGTGAAGTTGCAAACAAGAAAAGTGTGACTTCTAATTTGATCAGACCTCATCCAAACGCGTGTTTTGCTATGCTAATCACTTATGGAAGTTCACTAAACATGTTTAGAAGAAATAATGTGCAGAAACAACGTGTTTAGAAGCCAAATCAAGGATTTCAAGCTTCTGACTTGGTGAAAAATTCAGTTTCAAATTGCCAACTTCTGACCAATGGCATTCTCAGCTCAAGGGGTCTTAGGGCATGATTCTTGATGCTTTAGAAAGGTGAGGCTACAAGATTTACAATGTGAAAAGAATGGAGACAAATGGATGCTTGAGCTGAAAGTTGTAACGAGTCAAAGTTGGAAAAAATGTTGACTTTCCATACTTAGAAATATTTCAAATTTTTCTTCAAAACTGACTTGTAATGTCTTTCATCTAAACATAGCCTTCCACTTGGAATTTGCTCTTTACCAAAAAATATGGCATTAAGTAGATCTATTGAATGACATTTTGAAACTTGAACCATTCAAAATATCCAAAAATTGATGGAGTTATGACTTGTTGAAGTTGGCAAAATTTCATGAAATGACCTATAATCTTTTGTATCCTTAAGGCAACTTCCATCCATTTTCTCACTTTGCACATAAAATAAGGTATAAAGTTCACATCTTCAAGATCATTATGGTAAAATAATGGGATCAAGGTGATAAAAATTTTCCAAGTTATGATCATTTGAAGTCACACATGGAAAATTGGGGATTCATCTAGAGGACTTGTAATCGTTCTTCTTCATCAAGTTTCTTCCACATGAAAACTCCTTGGAACTTTTGAAGTGATTTTTTGGTAACCCTTTTAAGAGAATGATGTTTTTTGAATCACTCCAAAATACCAAAAGATGAGCAAGATATGCTTCTTTGAAGTTCAAAACCCTAGTTCCTAGATCAAGAAAAATGCCTTGGGGAACTTTGACAATTTTGAACAAACTTCTTGTAACAACACAAATTATTTGTAAATATAAGTTGTTGAGGATGATAATGAGAACTCATAGCAACCACAACCACTTCCATATCTTGATAATTGAGAGAGATATGCACTTGTGACCAAATGGAACAAAGTATTGTCCAAACATGACTATTTCTTCCATCAACCCCTTGTACTTCTTGGATCAAATTTGATAACCTTGAAATATGGTGAACCAAAATAACCTTGCCATGCCATTCCTTCCAAAACTAATCCAATGATAAGGTTTGAACTTCTCAAGCTTTATTGACTTGGTCATGGAAATAAACTCATGAACCCATGGAGCAACTTGTTAAATCTCATTGCCTTTACCTATATTAGTAACAAGCAAGACAAACTAACATTTCATTTTATTAATTAAGAGGAGAAATCAAGACAGAAATATTCATGATCATAAAAGAACACAAGTCAAGGTGCTTGGTGATTCCTCAAAGAGCAAAGCTAAATATAGGGACGGGAACCAAGAACCCTAATGTGATCTTATTGTGATTGAATCAACATGGTATGATGAAGGGATCTTAGGGGCAAAAATTGGGGTACAACAAATATCCTGGAACAAAGCTACCATGGCTCGCTGATAAGTTGCCCCAACATTCTTTAATCTGAAAGGCATCACCTTGTAACAGAAGGTGCCCCATTGTGTGACGAAGGTTGTATTCTCCATGTCTTCGGGAGCCATCTTGATCTGGTTATAGCTAGAGAAATCATCCATGAAGGAGAAGATTTTGTGTTGTGCGGTGTTGTCAACTAGAACATTGATGTGGGGAAGCGGGAAGTCATCCTTGGGGATTACCCTGTTCAGGTCTCTGTAGTCCACACCCATCCGTACCTTGCCGTCTTTCTTTTGTATTGAAACAACATTAGCCACCCATTGGGGATAGGAGGTGTCAACTAAGAACCCAGTGTTGAACCATAATATCAGTGTCTAAACCAGGCATATCTTCATATGACCAGGCGAAGATCTCAACATAGTTGTGCAACATCTGTATCAATCGTTGTTTGACATTAATCTACAGATTTGCGCCGATCTTGATTTCTTTCCTGTCTACCTCTGTGCCCAAGTTTATCATCTCAACTGGCTCTTCATGAGGCTGTATAGCCCTCTCTTCCTGCTATAACAGTCTAGCAAGTTCTCCAGGCACCTCACAATCTTCCCCACCTTCATCCTTGGCTTGGTTGATCGGATTTTCGAAGTTAGAACTGGCAATAGCAGAACTGTTATCAATGGAATCCAGAGTGGATATTGATCTGTAGTTTGATAAGAGCATAGCTGTATTGATAAAGTGAAAAGTAGAAAAGAAAAACAGAGAGCGCAAAATTTGTATGCAAGAAACGTCCAATGTTTTATTGATGACATATGATAATGATATATGATAACCCTCACAAATAAACCATTGTGCCTCGGGTAAGACATAAGGCCATATAGTTTATATTGTTTATTACAAAACCAAAAAACAAGTAAGACAATTAATGCTGAACAAAAGAAATCCGCAAAAAATATTTGGTCGTCCAGTTATTAGGTCCACCATTGGTAGTAGGGTAGACCCAGCTGTCAATATTAGAATCCTCATCATTGTCTTCTATAGCGTTAACCCCATGATTGTTGATGCGTATGGGAGGTCCTCCATCCCGAGCACGTCGAACAGCCCTTTGAGCTCCTGAAGTAAAGCCCAAACCAAATTTGTCAGTTTTATGAGGAAAATCAGGGAGCTGTCCCCAAATGGTACACCCATCTTTTTAAACTACTACTCTGGCGTCCTTGAGAGAAGTTGTCTTCAAAGGAGGTTTGGTGATCATTGGCACGTTGGTGATAGTCTCGGTTGATGCCATGATCTTGGGAACCTCTTCAAAATTTTGACAAGGGGTCTCTATGAATTCCCCGTCCATCTCCACATACCTGAAAGAGTTCAGGTGGCTTACCATATACTTCTCTTCACCATGCACAGTGAAAATCTTCCCCTTCACTGGATACTTCAACATTTGGTGCAACGTAGAAGTAACGGCTCCAGCTTCATGGATCCAAGGACGACCCAACAAACAAGAGTATAATGGTCTGATATCCATCACGTAGAAGGTGGATTCAAAGGTCTAGGAACCCACTTTGACAGGGATGTCCACCTCCCCATGCACCATTCTTTTTGAACCATCGAAAGCCCTTACCACAATGTTACTGGGCTTTAAGGTTAAACCTTCACAATCTAGCGGATCAAGAGCCTTCTTGGGGAGAACATTCAGTGACGATCCAGTGTCCACTAGCACATGAGCCATAGTAGTGCCCATGCATTCGATCGAGACATGCAGATGATCATTATGCTTTCTCTCCTTTGGTGTCAAATCAGCATCTGAAAAACCCAACCCATTGTCAGCAGTCAAACTGGCCACATAGTTTTTGAATTGGTCAGCGGAGGTTTCTTGCGGCACATGAGCAGTCTTGAGAAATGCAATCAAAGTCATTTCTTGTTTATTTTTAAAATCTCCTCCATTTCTTGTTTAGAGGATTCCAAAACAACTTTTCTAGGTGCCTCCGTCCGGGCAGGCTCACCTACAACTTCTTTTCCCCGAGTCCCAGATGACTCATTGGCAAGGATAACAATGGGAGTAATGATGGGAGTAGAAGAAGAAGTACTAGCAGGAACAACAGATGGAATAATAACATGCTTAGCAACAGTCTTCGGGGAGATCTTGGGAGAGAAAACCCTTCCACTTAGGGTAACTTTGCTGGTCCCGACAATGTTACTGATATCGGGATCAGCCTCTTTAGTCTTCAAATACTATTTGACGCCATGGTAGTAAACGTCAGCACCATAATTCCAAGGAACAACTTTGTCCGAGGAGTACGGTACAGGGCCAGGAAAAGTGATTATCAATGGAGCTATTCTTGGAGCAGGTGTAATCCTAACGGGTATTTTAGAGGAGATCTTGGAAGGATTGGCGGAAATGGTTATGATAGCAACATCTTCACGCAGAACAGTTAGAACCAGGGTTTTTCGAACAAAATTTCTCTGCTATCCATCAAGCATTGAACACCTGCTTTCAGCAAATAACAACCAGAAGGTAGAGATAAACACATGTGGAAACCTTCACCATAGCCCGGAAATAATCTAGCTAGCAATAAATTCTTCTTGACGGTCATGAGAGGAGTGGAGACTTCATCAACAGAGATAACAAATAGATAAGTATCAACGGAATTAACACCACGGTTGTGCTTGGGCATGGGAGCAGTTATGACATTAGGCTTCTCTGGAGCATCAAACTCAATCTCATTGGCTTCAATCAGATCCTGTATCTTATTCCTCAGAGCCCAACAATCATTTGTATCGTGTCCTGGACTCTTAGAATGGTAGGCACGCCGAGCGTTTGGATTTTAACGAGGAGATGTGGTGTTAGGATTCTTGGGAGCCTCCTTTAAGGTTGCCAAGTTAGATCTTAACATATGGGGTAAAACCTCGGACAACGTCATATTAATCCAGGTGAACTGCCTTTGAGATCTTTCTGCCCTTTGTTGATTGTTTCATTGTTGAGTAACCACAGGCCTAGGTATCATCACAACCCCTACCGTTGGACGGTGCTCAGCTCTGCTCTGACCACTTGGGTTATAAATGGCATTGACCTCCTTCTTACTCATGAATGGCTTCTTCACTGTACTTGACGAGGTGTCCTTCTGGATCTTGCCACTACGATTCCTGGCTTCTACCCTTTCTCCAGTCAACATCAACTCGGTGAAACCAGCTGAGGAGCTACCAATCAAGTGATTGAAGAACGAACCAGACAGCGTACCAAGAAACATGTCCACCAACTCCCTATCAGACAAAGGGGGTTGGACTCTCCCTGCCAGATCTCTCCACTTCTGAGCATAGTCCTTAAAACCTTCGCTTGCACCCATGGACATACTCTGGAGTTGAGTATGGGTAGGGGCAAGGTCAGTGTTATATTGATACTGCTTATAAAAAGCAGCGGCCAGATCTTCCCAGTTGCGAACATTGGTTCCCTCCAGCTGATAGAACCACTCGAGCTGAGTCCCAGATATACTGCCCTGAAAGAAATGGACCCACAAGTTCCTATCAGCAGTGTGAGGCTGAATCTTCCTCACATAAGAACGGAGATGAAGCTTGGGACAAGACCCCTCATCGTACTTTAAAAATATTGGATCCTTGAGCTTCGATGGGATGACAACCCCAGATACCAAACCCAGCTCTTCAAAATCCATCCCTGGTACTCTTTGGATCTCCATTGCATTCAGACGATCCTCTAACTGCTTGTATCTATCCTCAGTCGGGGATACTGTTCTTCGTTGTAATCAGTGTCATTATCAGAAACCTCTGGGCTAGGGTCCTCCTCCCTTGTTTCTCCCTCTTGATTCTCCCCTTCTTTGGATGAGGAGGTCAGATCAACCGTTGCTTCAACAGTCCCTTGAATCTTCTTCCCAGATTCAGGACACCGACAGTCTTCTTTGTCTTCTTCTTTCTATCTTTCAAGATAAGGTCCTTCAGATCTTCCTGCCCTTTATCCAAATTTACGAACATTTGCTGAAATTGGGCATTTTTTTCCTAGAGGTCCTTGATACTTTGTTCAGAAGTCATTATTGCTGAAATAAACAACGAAGACGATGAGAAACCTGTTATGAAACTTGTTTATGCAATGTCATGGATGATATGCGTATGCAATGATTTCAAGGACTTTGGGAAATTTAAATTTACGAACCCAAAATGAAACAAAGATTTTATTAGTAGAATTCAAAATACAATTGCCTTTTAGTCGCTACAATTAAAAATTCTAAAAACTAAAAAAAAAGATCAAGTTTCCCATGGATGCTTCCTCTTCGTGCCGAGATAGACATTAAGGATTCTTTCCTCATGAAGTTGCTTTGTGAGCTCTAAGACTTTCTTCTCCTGGGCATAGAACTGGTATCTATAAGTATCTCTCTCCTTCTTCAACTGAATCCAGGACCACTGTAATTTTTCAAGATCAGTGGGCATATCAGGATGAAGAACTGTGTAGGGAATATCCCCTTCAGTAATGGGCTCCACAATAACTGGTAAGACAGTTATGTATGGCATCATCAGTTTCTGAGAACGAGCTCGTACCCATCGGAGATAAGGTTCCATAGGAATGGAAGCCTTCGGCCCCAAAGTCTTAATGTCGGATCTGTTTACCATGCCCCTAGCTCGTATGAACCTCTAGTGATACCCTTGAACATCATCCTCATAGTTAAACACAATGCCCTATATAAGCATCTCATGAGGACCGTCCCTTCGAGCGTAACCAAATTATCACAGAGCCAAAGAAGGATTATAAGTTATACCTCCCCTAATGCCAAGTAGTGGGATATTAGGGAATTCCCCACAACGGTCAATAATAGAAATATCTGCCATAGATCGGGAATACCAGAGAATATCTGCGTGAGAAAGTGACATTATCCTTTGCGACCAACCTAAACCTTCTTCATTCTTCAGCACTGACTTAGGGAGGTTAGAAATAAACCACCTCGACGGTAATGGCATGCAGCACATAAGAACCCCTCTTCTCTTCATAGTACGAGTGTAGAGAGCATGCAAGATATCTCCGAGCAAAGTAGGCACAGGGTTGCGAGAGAGGAAGATCTTGATAGAATTCACATCTATGAGTAAGTCTGGATTAGGGAACAGTACTAACCCATAAATTAGAAGAGCCAAAACCTCCTCAAAATCCTGAAAGTCCAAATCATTCCAAAACATATGGGCCTTCTTTATTAGGAACTTGGCTAGAAAACCCTTGACTCTGCTTCTTGTTTCCCAGTTGGATACCACGTCGGCCCGTTTCAGATGCAAATCTGAGGCAATGATCTCTGACTTGGGAACTTCTTCTAAACCTGTGAAAGGCATCTGGTCAATAATAGGTATATCCAATAACTGAGAGAACTCTTCCATGGTAGGCACCAACTGATAGTCTGGAAAGGTGAAGCAATGGTGTTTGGGATTAAAGAACTGAAAGAGTACACCTATCATCTTTTCATCAAAGCTCGAAGTAACCAGGTTGAGAAGTCGACCATGTCTTTTAGTGAACGAAGAAGTTTCAGGAACCCTTGATACTAGCTCCTTGAGTTGGAGAGGTATTCTCACAAAGCTAATTAGGATAGTGTTTCTACGAGCGGAAGTCATGATCTGTAAAACAAACAAAGATAAATTCCCTCGGTCCTTGAAATGGTTAGTGTAATAAGGATGGATGTTATGTTATGATGCATGGTGTTATGTTCAAACAGAGTAAATCACACACAAGCAAAGCACAAATAGACCTTAGGTTCAAAGGCTTGCATGAGGTTAAAGGGATGTACCCTCTTGAAGTTTAGTTGGTTTCAAACCTGTCTTAGAAAAGTAATTGGGTTCTAAGGATTCTCAATATCACTGATCATCCTTTATCGGGCATTGTTTCAGCTCAAGCAATCTTTTCTTGCGGCCGAAATATCCCGAAAGTATGATCTCAATGAGTGTAGCATCGAGTAACAACCAATCCTCAGCTTTATACCGAGGCTGGATATCTCACTACTTTCTAATGGCCAAGTTTGTTCAAATAAGGTTCTATGGTCCGTTAGTGCTTCAAGACACCACGCGGCGGCCCCGTATTCTCCTCGTTTCCACACAAAGGATACCGGTACCAACTAAAGTGTCACACCAAAACATCCATCTCTTAAACCATATTGGTCTACACCGTACAGTCTCCATGATCTATTGTTGTTTACCTAAAAAGTCCCCCCCCCCCAGATCCGGGTGTAGGATCTTCAACAATACCCAAACAAAAACCCTTAAGGATAAAGCAGACAAAACAAACAAGAAATCAATTTTAAAAATGACCTATATCCTAAGGTATACCCCACTTTATTAAATCCCCAGCAGAGTCTCCAGTTCTGGTGATACGGTGGTAGAACCGACTATTTTTAGTTACTACTTGTTTTGTGTTTTTTGTTCGCAAATGTACGGTAAGAAAGAGTCGCCACCGACTTTTATTTTATCCAACAAAGGAAAAGGGAAAAGAATAGAAAAAAAAATTTCGAGATGTTTCTGAGTACGGGGGATATATTATAGAAAGGGAAGGTGTTAGCACGCTTTCTATCCATGGTTTCCCATGGGCTTTTAGGTACTTGCTCATTTTTGAAATTGCTTTCGTGTGTTTATATGTTTGAAAAGTTTTGAAATTGCCTTAGCGCGACGTTTCACTTTATGGTAACCCTTGTATCAGTCCTCAAGGGTGTGATAAAGTGTTTTTTTTAAAACTTCGTTTGAAAATCTTGTTTGAAAGTGTATGTGTAAAAATTTGTTGTTTTTTGCAAGTACCTAAAAGTTTCTACCTACTCGAAAAAGGCTGTTTGTTTTCTTATTTTCTTAAGACATCGCTATCCTACTATTAAGGAGTAGGTAGCTCCATCGTTGGAGTTTAAGGGACAATCGAGAGGGATAAGTACGATCACTAAAGAAATGGTTAGGAAACCTTAGTAATTACCCTAGAGTCCTAAAGATCTTTTCGAGGCAACATTCGAACGGGTCATTTTTTATCTTTTGGGACTGGAGAACAACCACTAAGACTCCCTATACTTCATTACCATTTACCGAAGGCAACCGAAGTGGGGAAAACCCTAGGAGTGAGCATGTGCAACTGTTTGTTTTTTCAGTTATTTATCTTTGCATAGTTAGGGTTTTCTACTGTTTTGAATTATGGATTTATCTTTCGCATATAATCCTATTATCAATCATCAAACAGTTTGTAATGACAGAAAATAAAGTGCGAGAAATTTAAACCTAGCTATTACAAGGCTTTGGGGAGCGGGATTACATAATCAAAAACCAGGGAAAAAAGTAAATGACAATAGTAAACCTAAGTTAAAACTATTACAAACTCGGAGCAATTACATTAATCGGAAAAATAATGAAATAAATACGCGCGATGAAATTAAATACGGAATTAAAATTAAATTCAAAGACATTTAATTTAATAGATAAAGAAAGGTATTTTTTTGGATTTTTGAGAAAAAATAATTAATTTTTGCAAATTAACCTAATTTTTGATTAATTTTAATTATGAAAAAAATAATTTAAGTTATCCTAATTAATCTAATTAATTAATGCAATTAAATATTTTATATGAAAAAAAACCTAATTATAATTTTTGTGTTTTTATGATTTTTTTGATTTAATTAAAGAAAACAATGATTTTGAAAAATAATTAAAAGCCAATACTTAAAATAAGAAATTAAAAAAGAAAAAGAATGGGCCTGGTGTGAAAGTAATTCTGGGGGGCGTATGCTGAATTTGTCCAGGCCCAGAATAGCTGGCCCAAAGGTGCGCCTGATCCAGTGTCATTAGCCTTTGGAAGGTTCACCATGTGCTATGTCAGTGGTGTGCTGGATCTGGACTGATGATGGATCTAGTGGATGAGATGTTGAGGTGTATGGTAGGCGCGTTTAGACTGATAATACCAGATCTTAAATCAAACGTTAGGAAACATATTATGTAAGAGGCAGGGATCGAACCCCTGACCTCCTACATACGCGCGCCTTGAAACCTTCTCTCTTTTCCATCTGTGTTGGATTGTTAGTCATGCATATAATCAAATAAAATGAATATAATGTAAACAAAATGCCATGCCCAGAAAAAACGCGCGAATATTAAACAAGCCAATGGTATGCTGCCACGCCCTCATCTTCTTCCCCATGGACTGCTATTTTAGAAAGAGCTTTTACCTACGGACGAACTCGTCACTATAGGCTATAGTGACGGTTCTTGTGCATCACTACAAACCTGCAAACATCAAAAATGCAACACAAGCAACATAAATCCCAACCAAGGGCATGGATCAATGGGAAATAACCCCCTGAGTGTTATGGTACCCATAATTTGGGCTAATTTTCCCTAGAGAAGGAAACCCCAAATTCGAGCTTATGAACCCTAGCCATGGCAAGAAGCTATTCCTGCGCTTAAACTTTAATTAAACCAATCAAAAACATTGCAAATATGGTAGAAAGCATGAATATATGATCAAAACAGATTCATGATGGGTAAACCATTGTAACCGAGTTTTGGAAAAGAACACAAACCTTGGATGTGATAGAACACGATTCTTGATGTCTCAGGCCGTATGAATGCTTGCAGCAGCTTTAATGAGTGTCCAGGAATATGATTTGATCCTTGAAATGGCTTGAAACGGCCTATGGAGAAAGATCCAATCTACATTTTTTCACAAAAAGTTGAACTTTGTTCTTGCTCTTAGGGAGGCAGGTTGCGCATGAATTCTTGTTTCCTAGGGTTCACAATGCCTATGTATATGTACTGAATCCAATTAGGTCATTATAATTGGAAAAAAATCAAAAGATTAATGGTGTTGAATTTTGATTCAAATCTTTCCAAAATTGGAGATTTCTTCTTTCATGGCTTGGCACAGTTTCGCTTGATGTTATACAGCTTGCATGATCTATAATTCAATACAAAACAAATCTCATCCCCTTAATTTGATTTAATTTGATTTTATTTAAATTTATTTGATTTTTAAATGAATAAAAATAAAAATAAATTAAATAAACAAAAATAAAAAGGCATGGAGGATCCCATAGGTCATGTACCATGCTAGGACAGAGATTTAATCTTGAAAAGATGGGCCCATGTGGAAAAATGCAATTTTGGGCATTGTTGACTTTGTGCAAATTTCCAAAAATGGCCAACTTTGACAATGCATATCATTCTCAATTTTGACCCTAAGAGGGTGTTCTTGGACTTCTTAGAAAGCTTAGGATGTTCCCTAAGCAACCTTTTTGGTTTCATCTCAATTGGATCTTCCATGTACATGTAAGAAGCTTTGACCCAAAAGGGATTTTTGTTGACTTTTTGAAATGACCTATAATGTGTGAATTTATATCTTTTCATGAGTGCATTATTGAACTTGAGGGCTGAATATGAATTGTATGGAATTGAATTATCTTAAAAATGAGCCTTGTATGAGCAATTTCTGATAAAGTATGAGAAAGTTATGCCTGGTCAAAGTTTGGTTGACTTTTCCTATAAAAACCCTAATTTAGGAACTTTTGAGTTTTGATGAATTAGGGGCATTCCTTGAGGAATCATGATCAACCCTTGATCAAATGATGGATATTACTTCTAAATGTTGATGTTGACAAAAAATATTGAAGTTTGACTGTATGTGGGCCACCGTTGACTTTTGACCTAGTACAATTGATTTTAAGGCATTTGAGCAGTTGATTGAGCAAACTTTTTGTGCAAGGCATGAAACTTGACATGGATGGTCTTGAGGACATATTATGGAAATGGAGACCAATTGGGACCCTTGGAACTCAAACATCTTGATGAGGAGTGAAACCCTAGTTTGAGGCTCATTGTGTTAGGAGGAGGATTTGTCTGGTCAATCTTTAATCAACTTGAGCAATTGAGACCTCTAGGAGTATGTCTTGAGTGAAAATGGGAGGGGAAATTTTGGGGTACAATAACTGGGTTAGCCGAGACATTGGAAATATCCGAAGGAAGGGTGTAGACTCTGGGAACCTTTTAGAACCTTTTTCGGTATGTAATAAACTATTAGTCCTTACCTTGTAGGTAATATTTTTGAATTCATGCTTGTGACGTCGAACATATGAACCCCCGTGTTTGTGATATTATGTGTGATTATTGCATCATCATGCATTCATGCACCCATGAGCATTCTTTAAAACCGTTTTTCAAGGAACCTAAGGTTGACTTCTTCAAATATCTCGGGTACTTTTTGACCATGGATTTTGGAAAAAGAAAGACTCGAAAGTAAAATTTCAAGGATCCTAAGATAGAGGAACTGGTGAGTTTAATTCCTGAGATTGAGAGCTCTACAGATTTTTGGAAGAAGTATGGATCTGTCGTGCCTCTTATGAAGCTCAAGATGAAGGAGGGTATTCTTTCTACATTGGTCCAGTTGTATGATTTGTTGTGTCGGTGTTTTACTTTCCCTGATTATCAGCTGATGCCCGTATTGAAGGAGTATTCTTACTTACTTAGTTTACCTATTACCAATCGTGTTCCTTTCACCGGCTTAGAAAGAGAGCCCAAGTCTCATTTGAAGAAGTCGAAGATTGAGGCTAACATGACTACAAAAGGAGGAATTAGGGGTTTACCTGCTCAGTTTTTATTGGAGAAAGCTTGTTATTTTTCCAAAATGAAGAATGCAGATACTTTCAAGGCTATCTTTGCTTTGCTTGCCTATGGGTTGTTCTTGTTTCCTAACATCGATAAATTTGTGGATGTTAATGCCATTAGGACCGTTCTGATTGGGAATCTAGTCCCTACATTGCTAGGAGATACTTATTATTCCATCCATCTTCGAAATTTCTATCAGGGAGGGATGGTCATTTGTTGCACGCCATTGTTATATCAATGGTTTATTTCTCACTTACCTCGGACTGTTTCTTTTTGGGATATCAAGAAGGAACCATGTTGGGCCCCGAAGATTATGACTCTCACCCATTCTGACATTAATTAGTATCATCAAGCTTATTATTATGTGGAGATTATTGATAGCTGCGGTAGTTTCCCCAATGTGCCTCTTCTTGGTACAAAGGGAGGAATTAACTACAATCTTGTTCTTGCGCGTCGTCAGCTTGGATATCCAATTAGAGACAAGTTAAACAACATTTACCTGAGTGGTTTCTTTATCAAAGAAGGAGAAAATCACAATTAAGATAAGAAAGATATTGATAAGGCTTGGTGCCATATTCATAGAAAAGGTAGAAAAGATTTGGGACCAAGAGGAGTTGTTTCCTTGGAGCCTTATCTCTGTTGGGTACAAGCAAGAGCAATTCAATTGAAGATGCCCTATTCTCGTGAAGAACCTATACCCGATCTATTTATGAGGACTACCCCTCATATCTTAGATGATGTGGAAGAACTTCATCTTTCCCTGGTTAGGATGCAGTAAGAGAAGGAAGCATGGAAGAATAAGTACCAGACTTTGGAGGTGTCCTACTCAACAGAATTAAAAGAGAAGGATGATTTGATCGAGATTCTTGAGAGTTGTGTTGTGGAGATGATGGAGAAGCAAGAGGATTTATTTTCCTCTAGAGCTTATCCAGGTCCCAGTCACTCATCTTCTGACTCTAGTAATTAGAAAGAAGTCGCTGACAAATATGCAGCAGAGAACGCACAATTGGAGGCTCAGATAGCAAGACTCAAGGGAAAGCGTCAGTGTGTGGAGAGATCTTCATCAGCTTTGGCTCCTTAGAATTTGTAGACTCTATCTTTATTATCTTGTACTTAGGATTATTGGAACTTGTACTAAAAGTTGTAATCCATTCTAAAATTATTATTAAAATGAGATTTTTCAGTATTTCCTAATGTTTTAGTACTTTAATATTTGCAATTGTTTACAATTATTTGAGTTTCTTGAATAAACACAATAAATCATATGCATTGCATATCATGCATCATTTTGCACATATTTTTACATTCTTGTTCTTTCACAAGAGTCTTAATTGTTTCTCTACTTCGTTCAGTCAGCAAGTTATCTCATCACTACAATACTCGGGCTAATTCGATAAGAAGATGGAAAATCTTGAACAAGATAATCGTGAGCTGCGCGAAGAAGTTATTTCTTTGAGAGCTGGTATTGCCAACTTAGCTGCTTTGGTATAATCATTGGTGGTTTCTCATAATCAACCACCACCTCCTCCTCCTCTGTCTCCTCATGCTACTCAGCCACAACAAACGACTGTTGCTTATAAAGTTCTGCCAGTTCCCATCTCTGTTACTCCAGTTATTGCTGCTTAATATTGTATGCCTCAGGGTTACCCATGGGGAATGCCTAAGAATTCCATGCCACATCTTACAATCATGCTGCTCAAGTTGCTCCATTTGCTCAAACCGCTGTTGTTTCCGCACCTCCTATGGTACATGCTACTCTTCTTGCCAATAATGAGATTTATCATGTTGTGCCCCTTACAGTGAATGTTATGCATGTTATTAATGATGAAATTTATCATCCTGCTCCTCCACCGAGTGAAATTTTGGGCTTCTATAACCGATTGGATGACTTCCAGATCAATTCAATGAAATGCATAAAGAATTGAAGGCTCTCCGAGGGAAAGAGTTATTCAAATAGAATTTCAGTGACCTCTGTTTGGTCCCTAATGTAAAAGTGCCAGCGAAGTTTAAGGTGCCAGAATTTGAAAAGTAATAGGGCAACTCTTGCCTCCATGACCACCTGGTGATGTATATCAGAAGGATGGCCACTCATACTAATGACCAATGTTTGCTTATTCATTTCTTCAAGGATAGTTTAACTGGTGTTGCTTTGAAATTTTATATGGAATTGGACAGTAGCAACATTTGCACCTTTAATGACTTTGGGTGAAGCTTCCGTCAAGCAGTATAAGTATAATATGTTTATGGCACCTGACCGTGACCAATTTAGAGTGATGGCTCAGAAAGATAAAGAGTCGTTTAAAGAGTATGTGCAACGTTGGCACGAGGTTTCTGCCTAAGTGGTACCCCTTATGGGAGAGAAAGAAATGACCAAGGTCTTCCTGAAAACCCTTGGATCATTTTACTATGAAAGTATGGTTGAAAGTGAATTAAGTGATTTCACTGAGATGGTAAGATGGGTGTTCGTCTAGACGAAGCTGTCAGGGAAGGATGATTGACAAAAGATGAAGGTTCTAGTGGAATAAGGAAATCATCATATGGGTTTTATAAAAATAAAGAAAGTGAAACAAATGCTGTTGTTGAGAAAATAAAGGTTAGACCTTAGAGAAGACATCATTAGCACCAACAACAGGTTGCTTCTGTAACTCCAGTCGTCAGTGTAGCTTCGATTATTGTTGCCTATCAGAGAGCATCTCCTCAAGGTAATTCAGGGCAAGGTTAGAAGAGAGAAGATTTTGATCCTATTTCGATGAGTTATGCAGAGTTGTTTCCGGCTTTGATTCAAAAGAAATTGGTGCAGACTAGGCCTCCCCTGCTATACCTTCAACTTTACCATGGTATTATAAGGTGGATCATACTTGTGCTTTTCATCAAGGATCCCCAGCGTACAACATTGAGAACTGTCATCCATTGAAGTATGAGGTACAAAAAATTGTAAAATTTAGTCTTCTATCTTTTAAAGATGTCGGTCCCAATGCAAAGGATAATCCACTACATAAACATGGAGGTGAAAGTGTTGTAAATATGGTTGTTGGTTATTCTAGGGACTTTCAAATTTTTGATATCAATCTGGTCAGAGGTGATTTAGTGAAGATGAATGTTTATCTTTGTGAGTTTAGTTATTATACACATGCCCATGGTGGTTGTAGTATTTTCAGTTCAAATATTCATGGATGTGATAAAGTAAGAGCTGATCTTCAAGAAATGATGGATGAGGGTCTTATCCATATAATTAGACCAAGAGTTGAATATGAAGATTATGTGAATATGGTTTATGGTTGCCCCGGAGAATTCCAGATTTTTGATGTGAATTACATGAATGATGATTTGGTATAGTTGCACGCCACATTTTGTCACATGGATGGCTAGGAGGTGCATCATTATGGGTCTTGTCAGATCTGCTGTAGGGATTCCTATGGTTGTTCTGTTGTAAAAAGAGGTGTTCAAATGTTGTTAGATAATGGTACTATCAAAGTCATTGGAAACATAGATGATTATAATGGAGTTAATGTGATTGAAGACTACTCAGTTGAGGCCATGTCATATAATGAATATATTTCTTCTGATGAGTTCTTTTCTTCTGATGAAGGTATGTTCTTTGATAATGATTTTGTGATGCCTGAATATTCTGAAGAAGTTGGGGTGAATGTTATTGTAGCATGTTTTAGTGATCCTGCTCCTGTAGAGATTGAGTAGCATAGCAAGCCTGTTGTTGCTCCCGTGATTATTTGTCTTCCTGGTCTTATCCCATATGAATCAGATAAAGTTGTGCCTTATAATTATAATGCAACTATCCTGGAAGATGGTGTGGAAATTCCTATCCAACCTTTGTCCCATGTTGAGAATATTGCTGAAGCTAGTCAGGAAACTCGTAGTGGTCGTGTCTTCGCCCCTACCTTTAGAGGAAATGATAATCTTGGAAAAAAAGATTGTTGAGACTTATGTTGAGCCTAAGAAAGTGGTAGGAGGATCTAGTGGCGCCGCCTTGGAAAATGATGTTGATGATCTGTTAAAAATCATCAAGATGGGTGATTACAAGATTGTGGATCAGCTGTTGTAGACTCCCTCTAAGATTTTCATTTTAGCTTTGTTGATGAACTCCTCTGCCCATCGAGAATATCTGATGAGGGTGTTAGATCAAGCTTTTGTTGAAAGTGATATGCCCCTAGATCTGTTCAACGGTGTTGTGAGGAATATTACATCTTGTAACAATTGGAGCTTTTGTGATGACGAGTTTCCTGATGAAGGAAGAAACCATAACCTGGCTCTCCATATATCTATGAATTGTAAGAATGAATCTTTGTCTAAAGTGCTGATTGACAATGGATCTGCTTTGAATTTCATACCGAGAAGTACTCTCATGAAGATTAAGTACCAGGGAACTCTTATGCGCCCTAGTGGTATTATAGTGAAAGCTTTTGATGGTTCGAGAAAGTATGTCATCATAGAAGTGGATTTACCTATTCATATAGATCCTCACTTATTCCAAATCACCTTTTAGGTTATGGATATTATCCCTGCCTATAGTTGTTTATTGGGACGACCATGGATCCATGAAGCAGGAGCTGTTACTTCAACCTTGAATCAGAAGCTGAAATTTGTCTGTGAAGGAAAGGTAGTCACTGTGAACGGTGAGGAAGCTCTGTTGATATCTCATTTCTCTTTCTTTAGCATTGTAGAAGCTGATGAAGCCACTGTTGGAACTCAATTCTAATCTTTTTCCATTGATAATATAAGGAAGAATGAAGATTTTATCACCTCATTTAAGGATGCGCAACAGGTAGTACGAAAAGGCCCTAGCAAGGTGTATGGGCAGGTTATCAATCCACCTGTGAATAGGAATGGGACTGGTTTGGGTTTCTCCGTGAAGAAGGAAGTTGTGAAGCCGTAGTCCGCTTTGAGTAAATATCAAGACATCTTTCACAGTGCAGGATATCTTCATCCGACTACTCTAAGGATCAACACTATTCTCGAGGATGAGTCAGGGAAAGAGATACCGAACTTCGTGACACATGGAGTCATAATCCAGAATTGGATCACTGTTGATGTTCCTTCTTGCATTCACATTTCAATTTTTTTTGTTGGTCTTTTCAAAAGTCTTTCACTCTGCCCAAGGTGGAAGTAATTATTGTATGGGCGTACCTTTTGTTTTGAATTTTAAGATCATTAATAAAAGTTGTTTTTGATTTCTAAATCATGTCTTTATTTTATGCTTTTTCTTGGAAAATTTTAATCGGAAAAACCTTTTGAAATAAATAGTAATTGTAAATAAATATGCATAATCACTTGTTACATGTGTCGGTTTCTAAAATCAATGATAAACCATATGTGCAGATTAATTAAAAAACCCATTGAGTGCAATGACTATGCATCCTCTCCAACTTTGAATATCATGTGTATATGGCTAAAGAAGAGGAATATGATGAAATCCTATAAGAGGTTTCACAGTTGCTTGAGTACGAGGAAAAACTATTCAGCCGTATAAAGAGCCGTTAGAGATGATTAACTTGGATTCAGAGGAAGATCCGAAAGAAGTCAAGATTGGGGCATTGCTTCATCTCGAGGTGAATAGAAGGTTAATTGAGTTGCTAAAAGAGTATGTGGATATATTTTCTTGGTCTTATCAAGACATGCCTGGTTTGGATACCGATATTATGGAACACTATTTGCCACTTAAGCCAGAATGTTCACCAATCAAGCAGAAGCTACGAAGAACTCATCCTGACATGGCAGTGAATATTAAAGAATAAGTTTTAAAGAAGATTGATGTTGGTTTTCTTGTGACATCAGTGTACCCTCAGTGGATTTCCAATATTGTACCAGTACCAAAGAAAGTCGGAAAAGTCCGCATGTGCGCCGATTATAAAGATTTAAATAAAGTCAGTCTGAAAGACGATTTCCCATTACCGCATATTGTTATGTTGGTGATAGTACATAAAAATTCAAGGCATTTTCATTCATGGACGGATTTTCCATATACAATCAAATTAGGATGTCCCCTGAGGACATGGAAAAAACAACGCTTATCACACCATGGGGAACATTCTATTATAGAGTGATGCCATTCGGGTTGAAGAACACTGGTGCAACGTACCAGAGGGCTATGACAACCCTATTCCATGATCTGATGCATAATGAAATTGAGGTATACGTTGATGACATGATTGCCAAATCTTAGACTGAGGAATGGCATATAGAAGACTTATTGAAGTTGTTTCAGCATTTGAGGAAGTATTGTCTTCATTTGAATCCAAATAAGTGAACTTTTGGTGTTCGTTCAGGAAAGTTGCTAGGTTTCATTGTCAGCCAAAAAGGAATTGAAGTTAATCCTGGTAAAGTTAAGGCAATTCAGGAAATGCTTGCACCAAGAACTGAAAAGCAAGTTAGTGGCTTCCTTGGACGTTTGAATTATATTTCCATATTTTTTTTCCAATATGACTGCAACATGTGAACCAATATTCAAGTTGTTGAAGAAAGATCAAGGTTGCGTGTGGACAAATGATTTCCAAAGGGCATTTGAAAGCATTAAAGAGTATCTGCTTGAGCCTCCTATCTTGCTCCCTCCTGTTGAAGGAAGACTATTGATTATGTATCTGACTGTGTTGGATAATTCCATGGGCTGTATTTTGGGACAACAAGATGAAACAGGAAGAAAATAATTTTCCATTTATTATTTGAGCAAAAAATTCATTGACTGTGAGTCACGGTATTCTATTCTAGAAAAAACATGTTATGCTTTGGCCTGGGCGGCAAAGCGATTGCGGCAATATATGTTGAATCACACTACTTGGTTGATTTCCAAAATGGATCCAATTAAGTATCTTTTTGAAAAGCTTGCTCTTACTAGAATTTTCCTGTTCTCAGATGTTGTTGTCTGAATATGATATTAAATACCATACTCAGAAGGCTATTAAAGGCAGAGTGTTGGCAGAGTACCTTGCTCACCAACTGGTTGATGATTATCAGTTTGTTAAGTATGATTTCCCTGATGAGGATGCGATGTAGTTGAAAGTTAAAGATTGTGATGAACCTTTTCCTGAGGAAGGTCTTGATTCTGAATCCTGGTGGGGTATGATGTTTGATGGAGCTGTAAATGCTTATGGAAAAGGAATTGGTGTTGTGATTATCACTCCCCATGGGTCACATATCCCTTTTACTACAAGGTTGACATTTGGTTATACCAATAAGATGGTGGAGTATGAAGTTGTATCATGGGTCTTGAAGAGGCTATAGATCTCAAAATAAAAATTCTTGATGTATATTGTGATTCATCTCTGGTAATAAATCAAATTAAAGGAGAATGGGAGACTCGTCACATTGGCTTGATTCCCTACAAGAATTACGCAAGAAGATTATTACCTTTATTAAATAAAGTTGAATTCCATCATATTCCCAGAGATCAGAATCAAATTGAAGATGCTTTGGCCACTTTGGCTTCCATGTACCAAGTAAATGCTTGGAATGATGTACCTCAGATCACAGTTTGATGTTATTGTACCCCAAATTTCCCCCCTAAGATCCCTTCATCATACCATGTTGATTCACTCACAATAAGATCACATTAGGATTCTTGGTTCCCCTCCCTACATTTGATCTTGCACTTTTGAGGGATTACCAAGCACCTTGACTTATGTTCCTTTTGTGATCATGAATATTGTTTTGATTTCTTCATTTAACTAATAAAATGCAATGTTGTTTTGTCTTGCTTGATATCCATGTAAGTGAAGGGCAATGAGATTTAACAAATTACTCCATGGGTTCATGAGTTTATTTCCATGCCCTAGTCAATATAGCTTGAGAAATTAAAACCTCGCCATTGAAGTTGTTTTGAAAAAAATGGCATGGAAAGGTTTATTTTGGGTCACTACCTTTCAAAGTTATCAAGATTGATTCAAAATTACAAGGGGTTGATTGAAGAAGTTGTCATGGTTGGACAATGCCTTGTTCCCATTGGTCACAAGAGCATATTTCTCTCAAAATTCAAGATATGGAAGTGGTTTTGGTGGCTATGAGTCCTCATTATCATCCTCAACAACTTCTATTCACAAATCAAGAATACTGGTACAAGAAGTTTGTTCAAACTTGTCAAAGTTCCTCAAGGCATTCTCTTGATCTAGAAGCTAGGGTTTTGAACTTCAAAGGAGCATATCTTGCTCACCTTTTGGTATTTTTGAGTGATTCCAAAGGCATCCTTCTCTTCAAAAGGTTATAAACAAATCACTTCAAAAATTCCAAAGAGTTTTCATGTGGAAGAAACTTAGTGAAGAAGAAAGATTACAAGTCATCCAGATAAATCCACAATTTTACATAAGTAACTTCAAATGATCACAACTTGGTCAATTTTTATCACCTTGAGTCCATTCTTTTTCCATAATGATCTTGAAGATGTGAAATTTATGCCTTCTTTTATGTGCAAAGTGGGAAAATGGATGGAGGCTGCCTTAAATATGAAAAGGATTATAGGTCATTTCATGATTTTTGGACAACTTCAACAAGTCATAACTTGCTCAATTTTTGAATATTTTGAGTGCTTCAAGTTTCAAAATTTCATTCAAGAGATCTAATTCATGCCATCTTTTTTTATCAAGAGCAAATTCCAAATGGAAGGCCATGTTTGGATGCAAGACATTATAGGTTATTTTTGATGAAGAATTTGAAATATTTCTAAGTATGGAAAGTCAACTCTTTTTCTCCAACTTTGACTCAACACAACTTTCAGCTCAAGCATCCATTTAACTCCATTATTTTTCCATTGAAAAGCTTGTAACCTCATCTTTCCAAAGCATCAAGAATCATGCCTTGAGACCCCTTGAGCTGAGAATGCCATAGTTTCAAAAATGGTAACTTGGAATTGAAGTTTCCTTGCAAGTCAGAATTTGAATTCCATGTTACAACCTCTAAACCTAAAATTAACACGCGTTTTGGGTCTAAACATGATTAACCAACTTTCCCAAGTGGATTATGCATCAAACGCAAGAATTGGATGAGTTTTGATGAAGTTTGGGTCACATTTCACTCGTGCATCAGGTTTGCACGAATTCCCTCCAAAACACATCATTCACCCTTCCTTTTGATCCCATTCACTTCTCCTATAAATACATGAACTATCCCATTCAATTTCCCAAGCTTGGATAGCCAGATTCACCATGCAAAACTTGCTCCATAACTCAATTTTCTTAACTTCAAAATCCATTCTCAAGCCTTTTTCAATCCAATTTTTCCATTAATTCACCTTCCTTGATCTTCCCTGAAGCTAACGACATAATTACATTCAAGAATCGTGCCCTATATTGCTCCATAGAAGTCCAGTTTCAAAGCTCTGCAACTCAACTTCAATAGGTAGATTCCTTCATCAATTCTTCAAAAATATGATATCATTGTGTTGCTCTCATTGCCTTGGTTCTAGTCGCAACACTTACCTTTTACTGGAAACACGTTTTGACCATGAAATTTCAAATCCCTTTTCAAAACTTTCCTTCCAAATTGCTTGAGCTAAAATTTATATAAATTTGGCACGAGGGTGTGGTTGTCTTCGTCTTGAAGAGACGAAGCGAATGGCATAGGTCTGAGCTTTTGATTTTACAGTTTGAGAGACCTGCAATTCGTGATGGCTGGAGGTTGAAGATGACCAACGTGTCATCTTCCAACCAATGAAGGCGCGCCATCTGTATTTTTCAAATCGGATTTAATTAATGATTCTGTGCATTATTCACTATGACCATGATATGAACAGCGCGCCAGATCCTTTGGATTTGATTACTAACGCGTTTTGACTCTCATCCAATGGTCCACATATTTTACTTTTATTTTCTTTTTCTGATTTTTATATTTTAATTGTTTTAAATTCCAAAAAATCATAGAAAATTCATTTTTAGTCCAAAAAATCTGAAAAAATTATGAAAAATATTTTTGATTATTCTCTTTCTGATTTTTATTTTTTCACAATTTAATTTTATGTTTTGGTATTTTTTATAAATTTTACACTTATTTGATTTGTTTTAAATGTTTAAAAATATTTTTAAACATTTTAAAATTCTGAAAAAATTATGGAATGATCCAATGATATTGTGACAAATATTGGTGACCTCATTTTATTTTTGTTTCAGACTTTACTATTTTTTACTATTTTTTGTTTATTTTACCCATTTATTTTAATTTTAAAAATAGTTTCTGACTTTAAAAAATTACCAAAAAATTTGTAAAATTATTTGAGCCTTTTTCTGATTTTTCTATGGTCTTACTTTTTAGATAAAATACTCATTTTGGTCCATTAACTATACCCTTGGGTTCACATTGGTCCCTTAACTTTCAAAATGTTTCATTTTAGTCCTTTTTGTCTAATTAGCTACGAATTTAGCGGCTGATTTCAAAGTTTTTCCGTCTAATTAGCTACGAATTTAGACAAAAAGGACTAAAATGAAACTTTTTGAAAGTTAAGGGACCAAAATGACACAAAAAAAAGTTAAGGGACCAATATGAACCCAAGGGTATAGTTAAGGGACCAAAATGAGTATTTTGCCTACTTTTTATTTCTTGATTAATTTAAACATAGTTGATATTTTTCTCATTATTTTCTATTATTAAAACATTTTTAAAATCCTTTTTTGTGTATATTAAATGTGATATTATTTTGTGACTATTTTCTAGCTGATCTTGGGTTAGATTTTGGATCATGAACTTTATTAACATCATTGAATCCATGGTGTTGAGTTTAACTCTACAAAAATGGATGAATGATTTTAATAATAGTTTGATTAAAATTTAATTCAAATGTGGTTTGTGTATTTTTTCCCCATCCCTCTTCATCTCATCCCATTCTTATTGCACTAGATATTGTTGGAGCATGATCTCTATATCATGTCTCAAAAAAAATGGTGCATAGATTGCTATTGACCGGCCTCAAAATAGATGCGACTTCTATATAAGTCCACTTACGATTGTTTAATATAGCGCTAAATTTTGTCCCGATTAGAATAAATGATCATTCATGGTCCAAACTTATGATTGCAAGCCCAAGTATGTTAATTTGATCTCTTTGATCCAATAACCTTGAAATTCATTGTGTGGAGGCTTTGGTTCTACCAATCCTCTAATGGATCTACAACACCTTTGGTCAACGCGGATCACTTAAACATTGTTGATCATTAAATGGTACTTATGAGAATTCCAAATGGATGATATACTTGACAAAAAGCAAATGCAACTTGTTGTGTTAAGGCTTTGGTTCTACCAATCCTCTAATGAGTTCCAAATGCAAGTTTCAAGATGGTCATCCAACTAACCACTAATTATTGACTTGTTTTACCTTATGCTTTTTTCTTTTTTATGTACTATTTACTTTTAGCATTTACATTTCATGCCATTTTAATCTTTGCTCATTTGAGCATTTATTTTCTTGCAATTTTTACTTTGCTCACTTGAGCTTTTCTTTTCCTTTCTTAAGATACTTAATAATCAACATAAACCCTAAAAAAACTATAATGGTACTTGGACTATTTGGTTACTATCCTTGGCATTCTGGAGCATGGGACTTTTTCTTGGACTTAGGATTAGAAACCTTGGCCTATCTTAGAGACCTTGTGATCTTATCTGATTATTTTTTCTGGAGTTCTTAAGGTTTACCTCAAAGACATTGGATTGCTTGTTTGCATTTGTGTGCAGTTTTTTTTTTTGTGATTGCATCCTCTGTTTGTAATCTAGAATTCACCTGTATACAACCGTTACTCTAACCAATTTTTGTGAAGACTTAATACACTTGAAGTTTGGTTCTCTCAAGAGGTCTAGTATCTCTGCTTGCTTGGTTTCAATCCAAAGAATGGGAATTCTATCTTGGCTCATAATGTCAAATATCCGCTTTTTGTTGGTTAGATGGTTCTTATCCCTAGCTTTTACCTTATGCTTTAGGATATTCCCTTCTTCTCCTCCCATCTTCTTTAATTTAAAAAATCTTCATCCTCCTTTTGAAAACTCTTCTTGCTTTGAAACTTAAACTATTTTCATAATAGACTTGGACTTAGGTCCATGTATTTTTCAAAACATTTTCATAAATAAACCCCCAATCAACTTAATGATATATTGACATTTTTTGTGAGAAGACTAAAAGTCAATCATTCTCATTTCAAACCATCTTGCCATTTTGGATTTTTTATCTTTAAAATTTTCTCAAAAGATTAGACTCTTGTCAATCCTTGTAGTGATGAAAACAACTATACTTCTACAATATATAGTGAAGAGAGATATTTTCCACTTGGGTGTTGAGTGAGGCATTGTTGATTTTAAATTCCAAGCCATATCCTCCACTTTGAGATGATGCAAATTCTCCTTTCTCAGGGTTGTGGGTAGTAGGTATGTTTTCCACACGGACAATGACGATGATTTTTTATCTCATAAAATTAACCAACACATTTGTGTTTCAAATTTTTAAAAGAGGAACTACGTGTACCCTGATCCCCTATTGCACGAAAGGTGGTACGTAGGCACTAAAGGTTCACAACCGCCACCATCCATTTTTTTATATATACAAAACCTTTTTTTATAGCCAAAATATACAGATTTTACAAAGAGGCTCCTGCGGAGTACCGTAGATGTTTAGGGTGCTAATACCTTCCCTTTGCATAACCGCCCCCCTTACCTTGAATTTCCCCCCCTCTTTTTGGGTTATTCGCTCTTTTCCCATTCCTTTGGAAACAATAAAGCGCGGTGGCGATTTTTATTTTGATCTGTAAAAGTCTAGTCAATCCAATTGCTTAGTCTTGAACATTTATACCGCTACAGAAAAATGGAAACTTCACTAGGGACAGATTGACCTCTTGCTGGTCCATCCCTAAGTGGGTTAAGCCTATATTTGTTTATATCTGTATATGTGTTATTACTATTTTTTGTGTTATATGTTATATATATATATATATATATATATATATATATATATATATATATATATATATATATATATATATATATATATATATATATATATATATATATATATATATATATATATATATATATATATATATATATATATATATGTTTTGTCTGGATTTTCTTGGTTTTCAGGGTGCTTGGTGATTACTCATAAGTCATATACCCGGACTTGGGCAAACTTTAAGATAGGACGGACGGTATAGTCATGTTAACTTTGAGGGAGTAATCCCAAAAAATTAGGCATGAGATCCCCCACTCAGTGAAGGCCCATTTGACTGTAGTGTCGTTTACCGAGTAATCAAGAAGACATACTTCTTTCAACCTGGGAGCCTGCTGAAACTGAGGACCGTAGAATACTAAACCCATCTTGGCCTTTTAGGTGTAGTTCGGAAGCTATGATGGAGTAATCCAGAAATAGTTGTCACGCGATACTACACTCGGACGAGTCTTTCTTGAGAATATTACTAATTACCGAGTTAATCGGGAAGTTGGTAATATCCGAAGGAAGGATGTAGACTCTGGGAACCTCTAGAACCTTGTTCGGCAGGTGATAACTTTAGACCAACACCTTATGGGTAGTACCTTCTACCTCATGCTCGTGACGTTGAACCTATGAACCCTATATGTGTGATCTTGTGTGTGATTGTTGCATCATGCATCCATGCACTCATAAACATATTTTGAAGAAACCATATTTCAAGGGATTTAAAGGTTGACTATTTGTGAATATCTCAGGTACTTTCTAACCATGGATTCTGGAAAGAGAAAGACCGGAAAATACAGTTTTAAGGATCCCAAGATAGATGATTTGATCAGTCTAATTCCCGAGATTGAGTGTTCTGCAGACTTTCGGAAGAAGTATGGATCCATTATTCCTCTCATGAAGCTGAAGATGAAGGAGGGTATTCTCTCGACCATGGTCCAGTTATATGATCCGATGTATCATTGCTTTACTTTTCCCGACTATCAGTTGATGCCTACACTGGAGGAGTATTCTTATCTGTTGGATTTACCTGTTACTGATCATGTTCCTTTTACTGGTTTGGAGGGTGAGCCAAAACCACATGAGATTGCTGCTTTGATTCACCTGGGGAAGTCTGAGGTGGAAGCCCATATGACTCCTAATGTGGACAAGTTTGTCGACATTAACGCTATCAGGATCTTCGTGATTGGAAACCCAGTTGCTACAATGTTGGGTGATGCTTATTACTCTATTCATCTTCGGAATTCTTATCAGGGGGAATGATTATCTGTTGCACGCCTCTGTTATACCGGTGGTTTATCTCTCATATGCCTCAGTCTGATGCTTTTTGGGATGTCAAGAAGGAACCCCGTTGGGCTCCTAAGATCACGACACTTACTCACTCAGATATTGATTGGTATCATCGAGCTTACAAGGATGTAGAGATTATTGACAGTTGTGGTAGTTTCCCCAATGTACATCTTCTTGGTACAAAGGGAGGAATTAACTATAACCCTGTTCTTGCACGGCGACTGCTTGGTTATCCGATGAGGGATAAACCAAATAGTATTCATTTGAGTAGTTTCTTTATGAAGGAAGGGGAACACCATAGGGAAGCTAGGGAGCAGATTGCGAAGGCCTGGAGTCACATTCATAAGAAGAGTAGGAAGTATTTGGGACCTAGGGGTGTTGTTTCTTTGGAGCCATATCTTTAGTGGGTCCGATCAAGAGCCATTCAGTTAAAGATGTCGTATACCAAGGAGACACCCTGCCTGATCTATTTGTGAATACCACTCCTCCCCTATTTGATGATCTAGAAGAGTTGCAGCTTGCTTTGGTCAGGATGCAACAGGAAAAGGATGCTTGGAAGAACAAGTGCCAAACTTTAGAGATTTCCTATAGAGCAGACTTGAAGGAGAAAAATGACTTGATTGAGATCCTTGAGAGTCGAGCGGTAGAGTCTATGGAGAGGCAAGGGGATTTATTTTCTCCTGGGCCTTAATCAGGTGCTGATCACTCACTTCCTAATTCAGATGATTGGAAGAAGGTTGCCATCAGACATGTGGAAGAAAACCAGAGGTTGAAGGCTTAGATTTCCAGGCTTACAGAGAAGCGCCAGCGTATAGAGTGATCTCCATCAGTTCTTTTTCTCAAGATTTTAGATTGTATTTTCATCTTGTACTTGGGATCATTGAAACTTGTAATCCATTTTGGAGTTATTATAATAAAAATTTTCAAGTATTTCAAAAGCTTTATTATTTTGGTGTTTGCAATATGTCTATAAACTTTAAGTCCCTTGAAATATTGATTAACAAAGTAAAAATAATCATGTGCATTGCATATCATGCATCATATTGCACATATTTCTTGCATTTGTTATGCATATCCAGGTGTCTTACCCAGCTTCTTTACTTCGTTCAGCAAGTTGACTCATCACTACAACACTCAGGCTAATTTCAAAAAGAAGATGGACAACTTAGAACAAGAGAATCGCGAGCTGCACGAAGAAGTTTCTGCTTTGAAGGATGGCTTGGCTAATTTGACTACTCTGATGGAAGCTTTGGTGGCTGCTCAGAATCAGCCACCGAGTGTTCAACCTCAACCAACAAGGGCAAATACTGAAGTTCCGACTGTTCCTGAATCTGCTGCTTCGGCTGTTGTTCAGAATCACATGCCTCAAGGTTATCCATGGGGAATGCCAGAGAATTTCGCACCTGAAGGTTTCAATCATGGTCCTCAAGATACTCCAGTGGTTCAGACTATTGTTACTCCAACACCTCATGTGGTGCATGTTGCTCCTGTTGTGCCTCCTTCGGTGAATATGGTTTCATTTGTTAACGATGATGTGTTTCGTCATTTCCCTTCGTCGAGCAAAGACTTGGGTCTTTATGACAGAATGGATGATTTTCAAGAGCAGTTTGACAAGATGCAGAGAGAGATGAAGGCCCTCATGGGAAAAGAGTTATTTGGGAAGAATGTGAATGAGGTATGCTTGGTCCCAAATGTTAAGATACCTGCTAGTGTCAAGGTCCCATAATTTGAGAAGTACAAGGGCAATACTTGCCCTCGTGCTCATATGGTAATGTATGTAAGGAGAATGTATACCCATACTGATGATCAGCGTCTGCTGATTCACTTTTTTCAAGATAGTTTGACTGGTGCTGCATTGAAGTGGTATATGAGTTTGGACAGCGCCAATGTCCATACTTTTAATGATTTGGTAGAAGCATTCATCAAACAATACAAGTACAACATGGACATGGTGCCTGACCGTGATCAACTTAGGGCCATGGTTCAGAAAGACAGGGAATCATTCAAAGAGTATGCACAGAGATGGCGCGAGGTAGCCACTCAAGTGATTACTCCCATGGAAGAGAAGGAGATGACTAAGATTTTCTTAAAAACGCTGGGTGTTTTCTACTACGAGAGGATGGTAGAAAGCGCGCCAAGTGACTTTACTGAAATGGTAGGAATGGGTATCTGCTTAGAAGAAGCTGTAAGAGAAGGCTGTTTGACGAAGAGCGAAGGAGCTGGAGGTGTAAAGAAGCCATTGTATGGATTTACCAAGAAGAAAGAGGGAGATGCAAATGTTGTTATGCAAGAGAGGAGGGTAAATGCTCCTAGAAGAAATTATCAGCATCATCAACAAGTCGCCTCAGTTACTCCTGTTATGAATGTCGCTCCAACTACCGTTGCTTATCAGAGACCGTCCCAGCAGGGGAATCAAGAGTCTAATCAGAAAAGGGAGAGTTATGGCCCTATTCCCATGAGCTATATAGAGTTATTACCAGCATTGATTCAGAAAATTTGGTCCAGACACGACCACCTTCCGCCGTACCATCACCATTGCCTTGGTATTACAAGGCAGACCAAACATGTGATTTTTATCAGGGAGCACCAGGGATAATGTTGAGAATTGTTATCCTTTGAAGACTGAAGTGCGGAAATTGGTGAAGCCTGGTATTCTATCTTTCAAGGATGTGGGCCCTAATGTGAAAGACAATTCTCTACCCAAGCATGGAGGAACGAATACTGTGAATATGATGGCCAGTTGTCCAGGCGATTTCCGGATTTTTGACATTAGTCTGGTTAGAGGAGATTTGGTGAAAATGCATGCAAACCTCTGTGAATTTAGCTACTATATGCATGACCATACCGATTGTGCTATTTGCAGTACAAACATACAGGGTTGCGAGAAGATAAAGGTTGATTTACAGGAGATGATGGATGAGGTCCTCATCCACATAATCAGGCCTAGGGAAGAGTGTGAAGAGGAAGTGAACATGGTTTCTGGATGTCCTGGTGAATTCATAATTTTTGATGTGGAGTATATGAATGAGGACCTCGTGCAGTTGCATGCTACCTTCTGCCATACGACTGGTCAGGTGGAACACCAATATGGATCTTGCATAGTTTGCTGTCGAGACCCCCGAGGATGTTCAATCGTGAAGAAGGGTGTTCAGTTGTTGTTATAAAATGGAACTATCAGGATCACAGGTCAGAGGGATGATTATCATGAAGTTGATATGGTTGAGGTTTGTTTAATGGAAGAAGAGTCAGAGGAAGAGTATGCCTCCGCGGATGAGTATTTCTCTTCAGACGAAGATTTGTTTTCCAAAAATGACTTATTGATGACTGATTATGTTGAAGAAGGGTTAAATGTCATTGTGCCTTGTTTTGGTGCACCCTCCCACTTTGAAGTTGAGTATCATAGCAAGCCAGTTGTTACCCCATTGGTAATTAGTTTACCAGGTCCTATCCCCTACAAATCAGATAAGGTTGTGCCTTACAAATATAACGCTACAAGGGCAGGAGGATTTGAAGACCCTTATTCTGAAAGAGAAGAAGAAGAAGAAGAAGGTCAGTATTCTGAACATGGGTAGAAGGTTTGGAGAAAGGTTGAGATAACCAGCTGATCTGACCTCCTCATCCAAGGACGGGGAGAACCAAGAAAGGGAAAAGGACCCTAGTTCTATAGTTTTTGATAACGATACCGATTACGATGATGAGCAGTATCCTCCTGCTGGGGATAGGTACAAGAAGTTAGAAGACCGTCTGAGCGCTATGGAGATTCAGAAAATACCTGGTTTGGATTTCGGAGAATTGGGACTGGTATCGGGAGTGGTTATCCCTCAGAAGTTCAAAACTCCAGTTTTTGCCAAGTATGATGGGGTGTCCTGCCCAAAACTCCATCTCCGCTCGTATGTCGGAAAAATCCAACCCCACACCACTGATAGAAATCTGTGGGTGCACTTCTTTCAAGATAGTCTGTCAGGGACTCAACTTGAATGGTTCTATCAGTTGGAGGGAGCTAATGTCCGAAACTGGGAAAATCTTGTTGCTGCTTTCTACAAGAAGTATCATTATAATTCCGGCCTTGCTCCCACTCGTACTCAACTCCAGAGTATGTCCATGGGCACAGGTGAAGGCTTTAAAGACTATGCACAAAAATGGAGAGACTTAGTTGGAAGAGTTCAACCCCCATTGTCTGATAGGGAGTTGGTTGACATGTTTCTGGGGACGCTGTCTGGTCCGTTCTTCAATCATCCAATAGGCAGCTCGTTAGCTGGTTTCACTGAGTTGATTTTAACTGGAGAAAGAGTAGAAGCTGGAATTCGAAGTGGAAAAATACAGAAGGATGCCTCTTCGAGTTCGGTAAAAAATCCTTTCACTGGTAAGAAGGATGCCAGTGCAGTCTATAGCCCGAGGGGCCAGAACAAATCTGAACATCGTCAAACGGTAAATGCTATAGTGATACCAAGACCCGCAGTTTCTCCACAATGCAACAATCAACAAAGGGTGGAAAGACCCCAATGGAATTTTACCTGCATCAACATGACTTTGGCTGAAGTTCTACCTCATCTGTTAAAATCCAACTTGGCAACCTTGCGAGAGGCTCCCAAGAATCCAAACACTACTTCTCCCAGATACAATCCCAATGTGTGGTGCGCCTACCATTCTGAGAGTCCTGGCCACGATACAAATGATTATTGGGCTCTGAGAAACAAAGTACAAGACTTGCTGGAAGCCAAAGAGATAGAGTTTGATGCTCCAGAAAAGTCGAATGTTATAACTGCACCCATGCCCAAGCATGGCTCGGAAATCAATGCTATTGAGGTTGTCTCCTCCCCAGAAGATGCTGAAGAGGATTCAAACATCGACAGGTGGATCTACCCAACAACCAACGGTGGACTGAATAACTAGACGGCGAAGGACTTCATACATGTTTCTTTTATTCCGCAGTAATTGACTTTTGTTTTAATATTTGTAATAAACAGTTTGAAACTTTACGGCCCGGTGCCTTGCCCGGGGAACTTTGGCTTTGTGTGTGAGGGCTTATCATTTGGAATTTCATATATCATTAATAAAGCATTGGATGTTTCTTGCATTACAAATTTTGCACTCCTTGTTTTTCTTTTCTGTCTCTCACTTTATCAAAACAACTATTCTCTTACACACACTCACGTATCATAATGCAGATCCATATCCACTCTGGATCCCATTGATAACAGCTCTGCTACTGCCAATTATAACTTCAAAAATCCGATCAACCAAGCCGAGGTCGAAGGTGAGGATGATTGTGAGGTACCTGGAGAACTTGCTAGACTGTTACAACAGGAAGAAAGGGCCATACAACCTCATGAAGAGCCAGTTGAGTCAATGAATTTGGGTACATAGGAAGATAGGAAAGAGGTTAAAATAAGTGTGAATCTGGAGCCTAGTGTCAAACAATGATTAATACAGATGCTACACGACTATGTTGAGATCTTTGCCTGGTCCTACAAAGACATGCTTGGTTTGGACACTGATATTGTGGTACATCACCTGCTGACTAAAAAAGACTGCCCTCCGGTAAAGCAGAAGGTCCGCCGTATGCGCCCTGAAATGTCAGAGAAAATCAAAGCAGAGGTCATGAAACAGTTCGACGCAGGATTCTTAGCTGTCACTTCTTATCCGCAGTGGGTTTCTAACGTCATTCCGGTACCTAAGAAGGATGGTAAGGTACGGATGTGTGTGTACTACAGATATATGAACAGGGCAAGCCCCAAGGATGACTTCCCACTTCCTCACATTGATGTTCTAGTCGACAACATCGTGCAACACAAGATCTTCTCCTTCATGGATGGTTATTCTGGCTACAACCAGGTCAAGATGGCTCCTGAGGACATGGAGAAGACAACCTTCATTACACAGTGGGGCACCTTCTGTTACAAGGTAATGCCTTTTGGGTTGAAGAATGCTGGGGAAACTTATCAGGGCACCATGGTCGCTTTGTTCCACGATATGATTCACCACGAGATCAAGGTTTATGTTGATGACATGATATCCATGTCCCAGACTGAGGAAGAGAACCTTGATCATCTCCAGAAACTGTTTGACAGGTTGAAGACGTACAAGCTGAGGTTAAATCCAAACAAGTGTAGCTTTGGGGTATGGTCTGGTAAGCTTCTGGATTTTGTTGTCAGTGACAAAGGTATTCAGGTGGACCCTACAAATGTAAAAGTCATATAAGAGATGCCAGCTCCCTGCACAGAAAAAGAAGTTAGAGGTTTCTTGGGACGTCTGAATTACATCGTCAGGTTCATTTCACATCTGACTGCTACTTGTGAGCCAATCTTCAAGCTGCTGAAGAAAGAACAAGTGGTAAAGTGGAATGATGAATGCCAGACTGATTTCGAAAGAATCAAGGAATACCTTCAAGAACCACCAATTTTGATTCCTCCAGTTGAAGGAAGACCTTTGATATTATACTTGACAGTGCTAGATAATTCAATGGGGTGTGTGTTGGGGCAGCATGACGAGTCTGGCTGAAAAGAGCACGCTATTTACTAACTAAGCAAAAAGTTTACCGACTGTGAGACCCGATACTCATTTCTCAAGAAAACTTGTTGCGCTTTGGCATGGCTGCTCGCCGGCTGAGACAGTATATGCTGACTCACACTACCTTGTTGATATCAAAGATGGATCCGATCAAGTACATTTTCGAGAAGCCTGCTCTCTCCGGAAGGATAGCAAGATGGCAGATGATCTTAACCGAGTACGACATCCAATACGCAACCCAAAATGTAGTCAAGGGCAGTGTATTGGCAAATCATTTGGCGCATCAGGCCATGGATGACTACCAGTCCATGAATTTCGAGTTCCCGGATGAGAATATCATGTTGGTGACCGACTGCGAAGAACCTGGACCGGATGAAAACCTGAGGAGGGATCCCGATGGTCTATGTATTTTTATGGAGCCTCGAACGCATTGGGTAATGGTATTGGTGTTGTAATTATATCTCCTTAGGGCTGTCATACTCTGTTCACCGCCCAGTTATTGTTTAACTGCACCAACAATATGGTGGAGTATGAAGCGTGTATCATGGGTCTTCGAGCTGCTATCGACCTGAGGATTAACTTCTTAAGTGTAATCGGAGATTCCGCTCTGGTGATAAGTTAGATCAAAGGCGAGTGAGATACGAAGCACCGAAATCTTATTCCTTACAAAGATTATGTACTGACATTGCTCCCACACTTTGAGGAGATAACCTTTGAACATTTCCCAAGAGAAGAGAACCAGTTAGCGGACACGCTAGCTACCATGTCTTCTATGTTCAGAGTTAGTTGGGACAATGAAGCTCCCCAGATTACCATTGAGAGGTTGGATGAACCCGCACACTACTGTGACATTGAGACTAAAGAGGTAGCGGATAAACTCTGGTTTCATGAGGTAAAGAGGTATCTTAAGGCTCAAGAATACCCCGAGGGGGCATCTATTAACGATAAGAAGTTTTTGAGAAGGTTCTCTATGAAGTTCTTCATCAGTAATGGGATCCTCTATAAGCGTAACCATGATTCAAACTTACTACGGTGTGTAGACAAGAGCGAGGCAGAAAGGATCATGGCAGAGTTACATGAAGGCACCATCGGAACTCATTCTAGTGGACATACCATGGCAAAGAAAATCCTACGGGCAGGATATTACTGGTCCACTATGGAAGCCAATTGTTATCAGCACTCTCGAACTTGCCATAAGTGCCAAGTCTACATTGATAAGGTGCATGTGCCTCTAGTTCCCCTGAATGTTTTGACAGCTTCTTGGCCCTTTGCAATGTGGGGCATCGACATGATCGGCGAGATCAAACCTACTGCGTCTAACGGGCATCGCTTCATTCTGGTAGCCATTGATTACTTTACGAAGTGGGTTGAGGCAGCTTCCTTTGCTACAGTAACCAAGAACGTCGTAGCGCAGTTCATCCAACACAATCTGATTTGTCGATATGGTGTACCAGAGAGGATTATTACTGGAAATGGTACAAATCTCAATAACACAATGATCACCGAGCTCTGCAAACAGTTTAAGATTCAACATCATAACTCTTCTCCCTACCGACTGAAGATGAATGGGGCTGTTGAAGCGGCTAACAAGAACATCAAGAAGATTGTGCAGAAGATGACAGTGACATACAAAGACTAGAACGAGATGTTATCATTCGCTCTTCATGGGTACCGTACCTCAGCATGGACGTCGACAGGGGCAATGCCCTACTCTTTGGTGTATTGCATGGAGGGAGTCCTACCCATCAAAGTCCAGATACCCTCTCTCAGGATTATGAAGGATGCAGGTTTGAACAAGGACGATTGGATCCAAACCTGACTTGATCAGCTGAATCTAATCGATGAAAAGATACTTACCGCTATCTGTCATGGTCATACGTATCAAAAGCGAATGATCAAGGCTTTTAACAAGAAAGTCAGACGTCAAGAATACCAAGTCGGGGATCTGGTGATCAAACGCATCATACTACCACAAGGTGATCCCAGGGGTAAATGGACCCCCACATACGAAGGGCCATTTGTGGTTAAGAACATTTTCTCGGGAGGAGCTATGATTCTAACCACCATGGATGGTGACGACCTTCCTCACCCCGTCAATGCAGACATAGTGAAAAGATACTACGCATAATTAAAGACCCGCTAGATTGATTGGCCTAGGCAAAAATAAGGGCTACCCGGCGAACCAAAAGGGTTCGGGCAAAGATAAGGGATGAAAATGAAAATAATTGTACACCCAGCAAGTCGAAAACCTGAAAAGGCGACTTGGGCAGAAAAGGGTATCCCGGTGGACTGAAAACCCGAAAGGGCGGTCCAGGCAAAAATTATGGATTGAAGCGTAACACTATGTCTCATTGGATCATCTTGCAACCAGACCTCGGTATCGACTATCAAGCTCAAACAACGCCAATCAATCTGATCCACCTTCGACCAAGCAACAAAGTGATGAGACGCTTGAAGATATAAAGGCAATAGCAGAGTTGAAACCCGATGGGATCGTTCCACATAGCTGTTTTTCTTTCTTTTACAAATTGTAGTTTCTTTCGGCGGTATTCTCTTACTAGGACGTCAGCCTCTTTGTACAAAACGCCTATTACAGGCCAACTTCAAAAATCAATACAATTCATTTTCACAAGAAATTTCCATTTGTTTTTATTTTTCTGTTTTGTTTTGCAAGAATGTCCAATGATTCATTTTCAATATATGAATTTGAAAATGATTGCTACTCATAAGAATTTTACATAAAAAATGAAATACGATTACTCGTAATTCCAGGAACAAGGAAAACAAGAAATACCTAAACCTTACAGTTACTCTACCCATCAGGTACCGGGATAGAGCCAGCTTGAGAACATGAGCAATGATACATACACTCCCCACAGAGTAAAAGGTATCTAAAGACAGATGACAGCTTCCCAGAGCAAGACATAACTCTCCCTTACTGAAGTTTACAATCGCGAGTGAGTCGGTAAATTTTTCCCCAAGCAGAGTTTATTTCTCTCACAAGAAAAAATTTAATCTCCAGCAAAATTCATTATCACCAGCAACTGAAATTCATCCCTAACTGAGTTATTTCTCCATGTCATCAGATCTAGCAGCAGAGTTATTCCCCACAGAGTTATCCTCAGACAGAGTCTCGTCCGGCAGAATATTTTCCAGCCAAGGGGCAAAACCCCAGCATAGTCATTGTTGTTCACCATCCCCAACAGAAGCAGAGGAACTATGGTTCTTTAAAAGCAGTCAAGAATACTATTTCTCATATCCTCCAAACAACAGTCAGGGATTTATTTTCTCGGACTCGGATTATTATGACAGCATTTATTGTTCATACATCATGACATGTGCATACATTACATATAACATAGTCTCATTTATTTTGAGAACATTATTATACAATGCATCTCATGCATCGCGCATAACTAACCCTGTATTTCTTTCAGGAAAGACAATTATTATCAAAAATTTCCAACAGGTCCATGATCAACACTCGAAGCTAAACAAAGTAATCATCGGCGCGACAAGAACAACCTTACCCAGGTTCCCTCTGCAATTTTACCCAAACTCATTCTGAAGCAGCCCTACTATCCAGGATTTCATATTAAAGTAACCCTACTACCCAGGTTCCTTCTCAAGCCCTACTATCCAGGCTTTCATCTCGAACTAACCCTACTATCCAGGTTCCTTCTCATAGCCCTACTATCCAGGCTTTCATATCAAAGTAACCCTACTACCCAGGTTCCTTCTCAAGCCCTACTATCCAGGCTTTCATATCAAAGTAACCCTACTACCCAGGTTCCTTCTTAAGCCCTACTATCCAGGATTTCATCTCGAAATAACCCTACTATCCAGGTTCCTTCTCACATCCCTACTATCCAGGCTTTCATATCAAAGTAACCCTACTACCCAGGTTCCTTCTCAAGCCTTACTATCCAGGCTTTCATATCAAAGTAACCCTACTACCCAGGTTCCTTCTCAAGCCCTACTATTCAGGCTTTCATATCAAAGTAACCCTATTACCCAGGTTCCTTCTCAAGCCCTACTATCCAGGCTTTCATCTCGAAGTAACCCTACTATCCAGGTTCCTTCTCACAGCCCTACTATCCTAGTTTTCATATCAAAATAACCCTACTACCCAGGTTCCTTCTCAAGCCCTACTATCCAGGCTTTCATATCGAAGTAACCCTACTATCCAGGTTCCTTCTCACAGCCCTACTATCCAGACTTTCATATCGAAGTAACCCTACCATCCAGGTTCCTTCTCATAACCTTTTTATCCGGGTTCTTCCTCTCTTATCCCTAGACAGCAGTCCATAACACTGTAAGACCGCGATTCGATCAAGCACAATTGATTTCACATTTCCCCAGAAAGTTGCGGTGCAACATATACCCTGACCAAACACACGGTTCACTTTCGCTTCCCAAAAAAGAGTTATACCCTAGTAGAGTAACAAACAACTGAAGCTCCTAAATCTCTATTTCTCACAAGACAGAGACCAACATTCCCCAATGGAGTCCTCCTTAACAACAGGTATACGGGTTCTCGCAAAGGAATCTCTTATGCGATCGACACCTCTAGGTGGCATCTTTAAACCCATCTCTGACAATTATCTAGCAACTTCCAAATGGCATCTGTAAGCCCATTCCCGATATCGTAAATCGAGTATCACTTCATGCGAGTGCAAATTTCTTGGCACTCTAGTGTTCAATCATCTTCCACCTTCAGATCACGAAAGACAGAATAGCCAATCTATATCCTCAGGTTTAAGAAGATTGAACAGGGGCAGTTGTTGTACCCCAAAATTTTCCCTCTCATATTTCTCAACACATGGCAAGTGAGATCCCAAATTGCTCAGGGAAGTTCAAGAGTTGACCATACAAACTCTCTCCTAAGGCAGTATACCCCAAATTAGGGATTCTATTTTCATCAAGGTGCTTGAGTCCAAAGGATCCCAAATTCTCACCATTGTCCTAATATGTCCTGAAGATCATCCATGTCAAGTGTCAAGCCTTGCAGAAGAAGTTTGCTCAATCAATTGCTCAAATACCTGAAAATCAACTATGCTATGTCAAAAGTCAATTATGGCCCACATACAGTCAAACTTTAAGATTTTTGGTCAAGATCCTCATTTTTAAGTATTATCCATCATTTTTTCAAGGGTTGATCAAGATTCCTCAAGGATTGCTCACAATTCATCAAAACCCAAAAGTTGCTAAATTAGGGTTTTGTAGGAAAAGTCAACTCAACTTTGACCAAGCATAACTTTCTCATACTTTATCAGAAATGACCCATCCAAAGCTCATTTTGAAGAGGATGCAATTCCCTACAATTCATATTCATCTCCCAAGTTCAAAATATGCACTCACAAAAAGATATGAATTTTGACATTATAGGTCATTTTGAAAAGTCAACAAAAACACCTTTTGGGTCAAAGCTTCATACATAAGCATGGAAGACTCAAATGATATGAGACCAAAAGAGTTGCTTAGGAGACATCCTAAGATTTCTAAAAAGTCCAAGAACACCTCTCTAGGGTCAAAATTGAGAGAGTTATGCATTGGCTAAGTTGACCTTTTTTGCAAAATTTCCAAAAGTCAAATGTGCTCAATTTGCATTTTTTGCTAAATGGGCCCAACTTTTTATGCTTGCACTTCAATGATAACATAGTCCACGACCTATGGGACCCTCCATGCTTTATTTATTTAATTTATTTTGATTTTATTCACTTAAAATTCAAATAAAATCAAATAAATCTAAATAAATCATATAATGTGTTTTAGGGATGATTTTTGCATTGAAGGAAGATCTTATTTGCTGTCAAATGAGAACCAATTCGTGCAAGGCTGATTTGAGTGGAAAAAGATTGAATTGAAGCAAATTTGGAAAGATATCATATGCCATGAAAGACCAAATCAAATCATCATAATGGGCAATATTGAATTCGTTTTTGTTGACCTAATAGGTTGCACTACATATACAGAAGGAGTCCAAGGCAAGAGGAGAGGTTGAACAGTCGTGCAGATCAAGAACAAAACTGAAAAAATTAAAGAGAAAGTGGTGATCCAATTTCCATCCTAGAGGCCACTCCAAGCCATTCTAACATAGCCAACAGATTGCTGGACATCCCAGGAACATATCCCAATCGATTGCAAGCCTTTTCACGCCTGGAATTGTAAGTTACAGGTACCACGGTTTACTTCTAAACTCAATTTTGATTTCGTTGATTTACTCATCCTACACATGTTTTGATTATATATTCATGTTCATCATTGAGTTTGCAAACTATTGGTACCACTTAATTGCATTTTTAACGCCTGTACATGACATTGCCATAGCTAGGGTTTTACTTTCTTGTTTAGGGCTTTGCAGTATAGGCTGAATTGGGTTTGGATTCTGGTGCCATGATACTCGTGAGGATGAGACGAGTTGATTGGAACCTTTGAATTTCATTTATATTGCTTGTAGGGAATTTTTGTGATAAATAGGCTTGTAGCTACAGCGAGGCAACCGTAGGTAAAAATGCTGTTACCTAAAACGACGGTTGGGAGGAAGAAGATGATGTGTGGCACTCCCTGGTTGTGTGGTTTGAATTTTAGCGCGTTTTTCCAATTAATTAGCCTGTTTTATATATTATGCATTATTTTTATTATGTGAACAGATGAAGCGCGTGGTACAGATGGTTGGGCGTGTTTAATGTTGAGCATAAGGGCCTGGGTTCGATCCCCAGGTCCCAACCTTTGTTCATAATATTTTTCAATAGGTAATCCAGCACGCTGCATATCAAGAATTCCACCGTACGCCATCAAAATATGGCCATCACACGCCTCTCCATCCAGATCCAAGGCTATTCCACTGAAGGCCCACCATACGCCTCAGGTCAATGCATGCACTGAAACAGGCAAAGTCAAAAGGGTTGAGTTTGATTTGGGCCCAGAATTTCCTTAGCACACCCTCCCAATTGTTAAATAGCATCAGGCCCATCTCTAACCCTTTTTTATTTTATTTATTTCTTTTCTTTAATTTCTTTTTAATCATTTTAATTGGCAAATTAATTATTTTTCATAAAAATCATAAAATCAAATTCACAAAAAACTAGAATTAGTTTTTTTTTATATTATCAAAATTAATTTAATTTAGTGTTAACTTAGTGAAATTATAATTTATTTCCATAAATAAAATAAAAATAGAAATTAGGTTAAAACTTTTAATTTAATTTTGCTCTTTTTCTCAAATAAAATAAAAATACAAAAATAGTGTTTTAAAGTAAATTAATTTATTTCTTTAATTAATTAGAATTAGGATTTTCTTTTTAATTTAATAATTTTTTTATTTTCTTAAATAACAATAACATGACAAAAACATTTTTCTTAATCAATCTCAATTAGGTTTAGTCGAGGGTCAAAACCCTAGTTGTTTCGTATTTAATTCATTGCGCGCGTATTAATTATTTTCGCTAATATTTTTGTAACTGTTCATGGTTTGTAATAGTTTAATCTAGGACTTTTTACTTATCGCTTTTCCCCGAGTTTTTGGCTATGTAATTAATCCCCCTCCCTGAAGCCTTGTAATAGCGTAGATTTACTTTCTCGCATTTTAATTCCCGCAAATATTTGACTGTTTAGATGTATGTTAATAGGATTGTATGGCAAGAATGCATGACAAATTTAATACAGTTAGAAAATCCTAATGTGCAAAGATAAATAATTGAAAACAGATCACTCGCACATATCACTCTTAGGGTACACTCTTACTTCGGTTGCCTTCGGTAAACGATCATTAAGTATAAGGTGTCTTAGTGATTGCCCTCTTGTCTGAAAAAGATCAAACGTCCCATTCGAATGTTGCCTCGGAAATGTTGCCTCGAATATGATCTTAAGACTCTAGGGTTATTACTAATTTGTCCTAACATTACTTTAGTGATCATACGTCCCTTTCGAATAGACCCTTACAACTCCAACGACGGTGCTACCTATTTCTCAATAGTGGGATAGCGCTGTCTAAAGGAAACAAGAATGGAAATGATCTTTTTTCGAGTAGGTAGATGCTAGTAGGTACTTGCTCAAAATCAAAACTTTTCACACTTACACTTTTCAAAGAAATTTTCAAAATAACTTCGTCACACCTTTGAGGACTGATACAAGGGTTATCACGAAGTCAAACTTTTCAAAACAAAGCACATACACAAGCAATTTAAAAAGATGAGCAAGTACCTAAGAGCCCATGGAAAACCATGGATAGAAAGGGTGCTAACACCTTCCCTTTCTATAATCTACCCCCTGTACTCAGAATATCTCGAAAAAGGATTTTTTTTTCTGTACTTTTTCCTTTCCGGTTGGATGAAATAAAAGTCGGTGGCGAATCTTGCTTACCGCGACATTTTTCTAACATAAAACATAAAACGCAAAACAGCATTCAAACAGTCGGTTCTGCCGCCGTATCACAAATACAATGACCCTGCACCCTCTCCCAACTTTGAATGTCCTGTGTATGGGGCAGAAGAAGAAGATTATGATGAGATTCCAGAAGAGGTCTCACGGTTGCTTGAGCACGAGGAAAATACCATTATGCCGTATAAAGAGCCTTTGGAAGTGATCAATTTGGGTTTAGAAGAAGATCCAAAGGAAGTCAAGATTGGAGCATCGTTGCATCCCGATGTGAAGAGAAGGTTGTGATATGGTGGGAGAACTGACTTGAAGGTTTTGCATTTGATCACAAATGTTGCGGTTAGCAAGAGTCGCCACCGACTTTTCTTTTATCCAAAAGGAAAGGTGAAAAAGCACAGGAAAGACCTTTGATATTGTTTCTTGAGTTCGGGGGGTAGATTATGAAAAGGGAAGGTATTATCACCCTTTTCATCCATGGTTTTCCATGGGATCTTAGTTACATGCTAGATCACTTGCTTTTGTTTGAAATTGTGCTTTGTGTGGTTTTGAAAGTATTTTTTAAAAGAGGCCATTGTTTAGGCAATCTTTGTAATGATTCTCGTTCGTAAGAATGTATATAAAGATGTTGATATTTTTTTGAATATGTTTTCAATGTTTGTAAGATGTTTGGAAATGTGTGTGTTTGTTTTGAAAATAGCAAGGATATTTGTTTTGAAATGGAGCATGTAACTAAAAGTAATCTACCTACTCAAATGTCTTTCTTGTTCATTTTCTTTTCCTTTGACATTGTTGTCTTACCATTGATTTGGTAAGCAACCCTATCTTTGGATGTAAACGGGACGGGCGCGGGTCATCGTATAACCATGATTAGCAATGTTGCAAAGTATCTTAGAATTTTTTAGGGACTAAGACCATTTTTGTAAGGCAACTTTGAATAGCGTCACCGAGGGACTATGATCTTGTATTTGTTTGTTTTTGCTAAGACACCTTACATGCGTAATATGGCCATTTTTGTATAAGGCAACCAAGTGGGATAACCTAGGGGTGTTTTGTGTGCAAGTGTGTCATTTTCATGCTTGATTTTGTCTTGAATTAGGGTTTTCTATTTGATTGATTTTATCTTTCCATACAAACCCCAATTACTAGCATGTTATATAAAAGCGAAAAATTGTGAAATTTAAATATCCTACGCTATTACAATATTTGTGGGAGGGGGGGTATACAATTTATGAATGGGGATTGCAATAATATAAATCTAATTAGTCTATTACAACCAAATTGAATATGTACAAATATTGGAATAAAAAATATACAAGATGAATTAAATATGCAAAGGTATGTAAATGCAAAGAAGATTTTTGTTTGGTTTTTTATGTGAGAAAAAGGTTTTAATCCTAAACCTAATAAATAAATCAAGATTAACTTAAATTAATTAAGAAAAGAAATTATTTTAGAAAAAGACTTTTTGAATAAACCCTAATTCTTTTTGATTAAAAGGAAATAAATTTCTTTAAGAAAAAGTAAGTATTTTTGTATTTTTTATCTTAAAAATAATATATGGCATTATGAGATATTTTGGTCCTTTTATATTAAAATAAATATTTAATGGGTATAAAGGAAAAATAAATATTATACTAGTTATAATTTAATTTACAAGAACAAAAATATAATATATAACTAAATAAAAATATTTTTTTGTGAGAAAAATAAAATATAATACGCTAAAATATAAATCTACCATTTTTGTATTTTTTATGATTTTTAATATTAAGAAAAATATATTTAATAAAATAAAAGTAAAATAAATAAATAAAATTATATGGGTCGAGGGTGTCATAAACAAACAGGAGGTGAATGTGAGAAAAAATGACAAAGCCCATAAATTAGAGGCCCACACTGCAAAACAACAAAAAAAATGGAAAATGTGAGAAAGTGGCAAAAGGCAGCGCGCTAAGGCTCGAACCCGTGACCTATAGCATTTTTGCGCGCTGCCTTACCACTGTGGTGGCTGTACATCCGTTTATAGAAACACAAACATAAATATATGTTAGAAAACGCCTCCAGAAGGCAACTTCATCTTCAACCTTGAGCCATGGCCAGACCACCTGTATCTCTCTCATTTCTCCATAAAAAATGGAAAGTCCAAACATGAAAGTTACGGTGTTTCTTCCCACGAGTTCAACCATATAATTTATATAAACTAAAAGTCAAAGATCAAAGCTAATTTTATTTTCCCTAATTTGAAACCTAATTTTTACAGAAATTTCAAATCTAAAATTCTCTATGCACAGTTAATATAAATGAAATCTATGAACATGGTTAGTTTTAGAGCAAGGATATCTACATTTTTCTTTCACAAATCAAGACCAAATGATGCTTGTATGAAGAGATAGAAGTTTTAGTTTTTACCTCTTTCAGTTGGGATCGTGAATGGAGTTTGAGCAAGTTTTGAGAAGGCCTGAGGATCTCTTTAGCTTGCTTGGACCTCCCTGAGTGTATTCCAATCCTTACTCTGTCTTGAAAGTCCCTGAATCTCCCTAATCAAGTCAACCTGCAAGCTTGACATTTGAAAATAATGGATGGAGGAGGAGGAGTTACAGTGAGAGAACAGGGGTCTGGATCACTTAGATATGAGGTATATTAAGTGTTTAGGTGGTTAAAACTCAAAACGCACGAGTGGTTTTGGAGATGGTTGTGTAAGGTTAAAAAATGTCAAGCTATGGCAGATTCTGAGTTGCAGAGTATTTGGGAGTGTTTTGGAGTCTTAGCCTTCTTCTATTATGTTGAAATACATTTGTGTATATGTATGGAAAAGGTTAGAGATCAACTCCACTCAAGGTTTCTGAGTTATAGCCTTTTGGCTCTATGACTTGCTTTTGAAGAAAAGTGAGGAGACAACTCTCTAAGTGTTGTACAAGCATGGTCTGGTTTGGGAGAGGCTTCAGGCAAGTTGCTTTTGGTTTTGACTTTGCTTGTGTGCAGAGAAAACAATTGAGAGGCTCAAGAAGTGGAAAATTGCAAAAGTAATGCTTTATCAAAATGGAAATGGCAATTTTGTGCCAAAAATGGAATTGTTCTTGTACAATGCATTCAATGCTTGGATTAAAGCATCCGACATCTGTGAAAACATTTAATTATGGAGTGAGAAACAAGTTTGAGGCCTGCAAAGCAAATATTATGCAGCCTAGGCTTGGATTTGGATTTTTGTTCATCATGAAATGGCTTGAAATCAAAGTGATAAATCACCAACTTCATCTCTTCGATTCTCCCTGCTTAGGAATGATCTCAAGGATTTCTTGGACATTTTGGAAAGCTTGCAACGTGCTGTACAACTCATCTTTGAATTTCTTTTGAAAATTCCTTTTGGAAATATGTGAAAAATTGCCATGAAGTTAGGTCAAAAATCTGCCTGACTAGGGCAAAATTTCACTAACTTATTTTGGTTCATGAGCATGTATTCACAAAATTATATCTTGAGATCCAAGCATTTTTAGGAGAAATTGTGTGAAGAAAAGTTATATATTTCATGGAGATCTACAACTTTCATGTTGGAAGTTTCCTTTGAATCATCTTGCATCATGGTTAAAATTTGGCTCAAAATTGAGAAAAAATAAGAAATTTTCTATACTTAGAAAAATTTCTAAGTTAAAATTTTTCAACTTTTCAAATCAAAATCTTGAATCCTTGATTTCTTGATGAACAAGTTTCACATTTTGACATGTTTTGGCGAATTATGGTCTTTGGCACTTTATTTTGACCAAAAGTCAAAGTTTAACTTTCCAGTGTACAATTGACTTTTGATAAGTTGACTGAAAAATTCATCTGTCAATCCAATGGATTTGTAATGTTTTGAATCATGTTATTGGGTCAAGATGATGCAATTGAACTCTTGAAATCATACTTCAAACCAATTGATCATTTTCTAGGTCAAAAATCAGAAATTGCCCTTTCTCAGTCAAAACCCTAATTTTGACCATTTTGCCCTTTTGATGATTTGATCAAATTTCTTGAGGAATTATGGTCCAAACTTGATAAAATGATACATATGAGCCTAATATGTTGATGTGGATCAAAAATTATGAAGTTTGACTGTAAATTGGCCATGGTTGACTTTTTCCCCAATACAACTGATTTTTAGGTCAACTGTCTAATTGACTGATCAAAAGTGTGATTCAAAGCTTGAAACTTGACATGGGTAATATTAGGGGTCCCTAATGATCCTTGAAAGTCATATGAAACATTGGTAGTCCAAAAATCCTTGTGCAAACTCAAACCCTAATTTTGGTCATCATTGCATGAGGAGATGTCTTGAGCTGGTCAAACCCTAATGCAGTCTTGAATCAAAGAGATCTTGTGAGGAAATTCTTGATAAGTGAGAGGGAAAATTTTGGGGTACAACAGCTTCCCCTGTTCAATCTTCTTAAACCTGAAGAGTTAGACTGGCGAGTTTTGCCATTCGTGACTCGAAGGTGGAAGATGATTGGACATTGAGTGCTCAGAAATTTGCACTCGGCGATGCGATGATAGAAGGAATGGGCTTATAGATGTCGTTTGGAGAGGTGATAGAAAGCTGTAGGAGATGGGCTTGCAGATGCCATCCAAGAGTGATTGTTGAATTGTAATTTGTAAGATGAAAGAATGAGTATCAGAATGGAGTCTGTGTCTGTGGCGTATCTGTACTGTATCTGGAAGGGGCTTTGATTAAGTATTAAAATGGAATCCGTGTCTGGAGCGTATCCATATTGCGTCTGAAGTTTGAATCTAAATGAGTATCAGGATGGCATCTGTATCTGGAGCGTATCTAAACTGTATCTGAAAGTTGAATCTGAATGAGTATCAGAATGGAATCCGTGTTTGGAGCGTATCTGAACTGTATCAAGTCTGAATTTGAACGAGTATCGAAATGGAATCCGTATCTGGAGCGTATCTGAACTGCGTCTAAAAGTTGAATCTGAATGAGTATCAGAATGGCATCTGTGTTTGGAGCATATCTGAAATGTATCTTAAAGTTGATTCTGAATGAGTATTCAAATGGCATCCGTATCTGGAGCGTATATGAACTGTATCAAGTCTGAATCTGAATGAGTATCGGAATGGCATCCGTGTTTGGAGCGTATCTCTACTGTATCAAAAGATTTTGAATATTTGTTAATGGTAGCTATTAACCTTATCCTGAAAAGGGTAAAATTTTAGCTAAAACATAATGTTTATGTTGTATGAAATTCATAGTATAATGCATTCGTGTTATCAATGTTTATGATATATGGATGCAATGCATGCGTATATGAGCTAGTTTGTTGCACTGCTGTTGGACTGGGGAAAATAAATCCCTGACTGCTGCTGAGGATATGGAGTATAAGTCTTCATGTTGTGAAGTCTAAGTGTTGATGAATTTCTATTTATAGAAATAAACTCCGTTGTAAGGGAAATGCCGTATACTGCTTGTAAAATCCTACTGGGGAATCCTGAGAAGTTTTACGACTTCTACTGGGGAATCCTGAGAAATTTGATGACTTCTACTGGGGATTAACAAGTTGAAACTTTGTTCCACTGGGGATTTAAATGACGTACTGTAGGGGTTTACTTATGGAATGGCCTAGAGATATTTTCCTATCTTTTCAACCTATCAGTAATTGTTCTTCCCATTTTGTTTATTTTTAAACAGTAATTATGTTCAAATGCATATGTTCAACAATGAATCGTTGGACGTTTTTGTAAACAAAGCACAAGCGTAAAGAAAAGACAAATAGTTTTTGCTCTTTCAAAGGGATGTTTTGTATTGACTTTGAATAATTATTTTTGTACAAGGAGACAAACATTCTGGTAAGAGAATGCTGTCATAAAAAAATGAAAATTTTGATACAAAGAAAAGATAGCTATGTGTACAAAAATCCCATGGGGTTTCCATTCTGCTATAGCCTTCGTATCTTTGAGCATCTTGTCTATTTGTTTCCTCGTCCGAAGATGATTGAATTGATCAGAAACTCTGAGTTTGTCAGTTGAAGCCAAAGGTTGTCCGTAAAGTGATCCAACGGGATATACTCATACGCTTAAATTCCCTAACTTTTTCCTGGACCGCCCTTTCGAGTTTTCAGTCCACCGGGAAACCCTTTTTTGCCCAAGTCGCCCTTTCGGGTTTTCAACTTGCCGGGGGTACAAATTTTTTTGTTTTATCCCTAACTTTTACCCAAACCTTTTGGTTCGCCGGGATGCCATTATTTTGCCTAGGTGTGTCAACCTAGCGGGTCTCTTATGCGTAATATCTTTTGACTATGTCCGTGTTAGCAGGGTGTGGCAGGTCGTCGCCATCCATGGTGGTCAAGATCATTGCCCCACCGGAGAATGTGTTTTTTTATTACAAATGGTCCTTCATAGGTAGGAGTCCATTTTCCCCCGGGGTCACCTTGTGGTAAGATGATGCGTTTGATCACTAGATCCCCAACTTGATACACTTGGCGTCTGACTTTCTTGTTGAAAGCCTTGATCATCCGTTTTTGATACATTTGACCATGGAAAACAGCAGTAAGTCTCTTCTCATCAATCAAGTTTAGTTGATCAAGTCGAGTCTGGATCCAATCGTCTTCGTTCAGCCTTGCATCCTTCATAATCCTTAGAGAGGGGATTTGGACGTCAATATGCAAGACAACCTCCATGTCGTAAACCAAAGAATAGGGTGTTTCCCCGGTTGATGTGCGAGCCGTGGTACGATATCCGTGGAGAGAAAATGGTAACATCTAATGCCAGTCTTTGTATGTCACCTTCATTTTCTGTATGATCTTTTTAATATTCTTATTTGCAGCTTCGACAGCACCATTCATCTTTGGCCGATAGGGGGAAGAATTGTGATGCTGAATCTTGAATTGCTCGCACAAGGCGGTGATCATAGTGTTGTTGAGATTTGTACCATTGTCAGTGATGATCCTTTCCGGGATACCGTACCGACAAATAAGGTTTTACTTGATGAAACAGACAACAACATTCTTGGTAACAGAAGCGAAGCAAGCTGCCTCCACCCATTTTGTAAAATAATCATTGGCCACTAGGATGAAGCGGTGTCCATTGGAGGTTGTCAGCTTGATTTCCCTAATCATATCAATCCCCCACATAGAAAAGGGCCAAGGAGCTGTCAAGACATTCAGAGGAACCGGAGGTACATGGACTTTGTCAGCATAAATTTGACACTTATGGCAAGTTCGAGAGTGTTGATAGCAATCTACTTCCATGGTAGACCAGTAATAGCCTGCCCGTAGGAAATTCTTTGCCATCGTATGCCCACTAGAATAGGTACCAAAAGTGCCTTCGTGTAATTTAGCCATGATCCTTTCAGCTTCAACCTTATCTACGCACCAAAGTAACACAGAGTCATGATTGCGTTTATACAGGATGCCATTACTAAGGAATAACTTAGCAGAAAATCTCCTTAAGAACTTCTTATCATTGACTGAAGCTCCTTTTGGATATTCTTGAGCCTCGAGATACCTCTTGACTTCGTGAAACCAAGGCTGGTCCACTACTTCTTCAGTATTAATCTCGTGACAGTGTGTTGGTTCCTCCATTCGTTCAATGGCGATCTGGGGAGCCTCGTTATCCCAATTAAGTTTAAACATATATGACATTGTGGCTAGAGCGTCTGCTAGCTGATTTTCTTCTCGCAGGAAATGCTCAAAGGTATTCTTCTCAAAATGTAGTAGCAATGTCAAAACATGTTCTTTGTAAGGGATAAGGTTTGGGTGTTTGGCGTCCCATTCCCCTTTGATCTGGATGATAACCAAAGCTGAGTCTCCGAATACATCCTAGGATTTGACCCCCGAGTCTATGGCAGCTTTGAGACCGAAGATGCACGCTTCGTATTCCGCCATTTTGTTTGTACAATTGAAGCAAAGTCTGACAGTAAAGGGAGTATGACACCCTTCTATAGATATGAGTACAACACCAATACCATTGCCGAGTGCGTTGGATGCTCCATCAAAGAACAGGGTCCATCGGGATCCTTGTTCAGGTCGGTCATATGGCCTGAATTCTTCGCAGTTGTCTAATGTTATGATGTCTTCATCTGCAAATTCGAACTTCATGGACTGGTAGTCTTCTACAGCTTGGTGAGCGAGGTGATCAGCTAGTACACTCCTCTTTATATCTTTCTGGGTAGTATAATGTATGTCATATTCTGTCAGGATCATCTGCCATCTTGCGATTCTCCCAGAAAGAGCAGGCTTCTCGAAGATGTATTTTATCGGATCCATCTTAGATATCAACAAGGTAGTATGAGTCAGCATATACTGTCTTAGCCGGCGAGCATCCCATGCCAGATCGCAGCAAGTTTTCTCGAGCAGTGAATCTCTGGTTTCATAGTCGGTAAATTTTTTGCTCAGGTAGTAAATAGCATGCTCTTTTCGGCCAGACTCGTCACGCTGCCCCAATACACATCCCATTGAATTTTCTAAAACAGTCAGATACATAATCAACGGTCTTCCCTCGATTGGTGGCATCAACACAGGAGGCTCTTGTAAGTATTCTTTGATTTTGTCAAAAGAAAATTGGCATTCATCATTCCATTTGACTACTTGATCTTTCTTCAATAGTTTGAAGATTGGCTCACAAGTAGCTTTCAGGTGAGAAATGAATTTAGCGATATACTTCAAACGTCCCAAGAATCCTCTGACTTCCTTCTCGGTACAAGGAGAAGACATCTCTTGTATTGCTTTAACTTTGGCAGGATCGACCTTGATACCTTTGTTGCTGACGATAAAGCCTAGGAGGTTACCAGACCGTACCCCGAATATGCACTTGTTTGGATTCAACCTCAGCTTGTATTTCTTCAGTCTCTCAAACAGCTTTTGCAAGTGATCCAGGTGTTCTTCTTCTGTTTGTGATCTTGCTATCATATCGTCTACATAGACCTCTATTTCGTGATGTATCATGTCATGAAATAAAGCTACCATGGCGCGTTGATAGGTTGCCCCAGCATTCTTCAATCTGAATAGCATTACCTTGTAGCAGAATGTGCCTCACTATGTGACAAATGTTGTTTTCTCCATGTCCTCAGGCACCATTTTGATTTGGTTGTAACCTAATAATTCGTCCATGAAGGAAAACACTTTGTGTTATGCTGTATTGTCAACTAGGATATCAATGTGGGGGAGTGGAAAATCATCCTTAGGGCTTGCCCTATTCAAATCTCTGTAGTCCACACACATTCGCACCTTTCCGTCTTTTTTGGGTACTGGAACAACATTGGTAACCCATTGAGGATAAGAGGTGACAACCAAGAATCTAGCATTGAATTGCTTCATGACTTCTGCTTTAATCTTTTCTGACATATCAGGCCTCATGTAGCGAACTTTTTGTTTTACTGGCGGACAATCCTCTCTTGTAGGCAGACGATTTACCACAATATCTTCATCAACTCCTAGCATCTCTTCATATAACCAGGCAAAGACCTCGACATAATCATACAACAACTGAATCAGACGCTTCTTGACACTGGGTTCCAGATTGGCACCCACTTTGACCTCTTTTCTGTCTTCTTCAATACCTAGATTGATCGTATCCACGGGTTCCTCGTGAGGCTGGATGGTTCTCCCTTCTTGTTGTAGTAGTCTGGCAAGTTCCTCTGGTACTTCACAATCTTCATCACCTTCGTCTTCGACTTGGTAGATCAGATTCTCAGAGTCACAAAAGGCCATAATAGTATCGTTACATATGGGATCCAGAATGGGTGTATACCTGCATTGTGAGTGTGGGTGTGTGTAAGGGTATAGCTATCTTTGAAAGAAAGTAAAATGTAAAAGAAAAATAATGAGCACAAAAGTTTGTATGCGAAAACGTCCATGATTCATTGATGTCATATGAAAAATGAGATAATAACCCTTACAAATGGACCATTGTGCCTCTGGTAAGACACAAGGTTTTAAGAGTGTGAATTGTTTTGAATATTATAGATCCAATAAAATGTAAAGACAAATTACTGAGGGATGAAAGTGATCGGGATGAAGTCTCTAGCCTCCCAATTGCTGAGCCCTCTATTGACAGTCGGGAAGATCCATTCCTCCAGGTTGCAACCATCTTCACCATCTTCCACTATGTTGACTTCACGATTACTGATCTTCAAGGGTGGCCCTCCAACACGAGCACGGCGTACAACCTTTTGAGCACTTGAAGTGAAACCTAAGCCAAACTTGTCAGACTTATATGGGATATCTGGGAGTTTTCCCTAGATAGTGTATCCACCTTCTTCAACCACTGCTTTAGCATCTTTTAGTGACGACATTCGGAGTTGAGGCCTTGTAATCTTGGGAACAGCCTTGGTCACTGCCACCTCTTGGGGGACCTCTTCAAAGTGTTGAAATGGAGTTTCAATGAATTCGCCGTCCAATTCCACGTATCTGAAGGAATTGAGATGGATGATCATGTATTCTTCCTCTCCATGGACGGTGATAATCTTCCCTTGAACTGGATATTCAACATTTGGTGCACCGTAGAAGTAACAGCACCAGCATTATGAATCCATGGTCGGCCTAGCAAGCAGGATTATGAAGGGAGAATGTCCATCACATAAAAGGTTGAAATGAAAGTTTGGTTTCCAACCATTATGGGAATGTCCACCTCCCTATGTACCATCCTCTTCGAACCGTCAAAAGCTCTTACCACTATGTTGCTTGGCTTCAAAGTCAACCCCTCACAGTCAAGTCTATCAAGAGCTTTTTTGGGTAATACATTCAAAGATGAGCCAGTGTCCACCAAAACATGTGCCAGAGTGGTGCCCCTACATTCCACTGAAACATGCAACGCCTCATTATGCTTTCTTCCCCTCGGCATCAGATCAGCATCTGAAAAACTTAAACCATTGTCCGCAGTTAGGCTGGCCACGTAGTCTTGAAATTGATTAGCAGATGTCTCTTGAGGTACATGGACGGTTTTTAAGAACTTCACCAAGGCTTTTGCATGTGCCTCGGAAAAGACTAGTAATGCCAGCATGGAGATTTTAGAGGGAGTTTTCCCCAGTTGTTCAACTACATCATAGTCGCTTCTCTTTATAATTTTTAGGATCTCCTCCATTTATTTCTTGGAGGTCTCAGGGATAGCTAATGACTGAGCCTTTGTCTAGACAGGCTCAATCATAACACCTTTTCCTCGAGCCTCAGTTAACTCGGCAGCAGGAGTGTCAGTAAGAATGATTACAGGGGTTGTAACGGCTTTGTCAATTGGAGTACTTGCAGAGATGATTATAGGTGCAGGAGTATCCTTTGGAGCAGCCACAGGGATAGTCGTGTGTCCAGAAACTGCTTTTGGGGGAGCAATTTCTGGAGAATAGATCCTACCACTTCGGGTAATTTTGCTAGTTCCGAAAATATTACCGACGTCAGAGTCTTCTTTCTTGGATTTTGAATCTTCGGCGGCTGACCAGTCCTGCTTGATACCATGGTAGTAAATGTCCTCTCTATAATTCCATGGTATGGTTTTGTCTGATTCATACGGGACTGGCCCATGCATTGTGATTATTAAAGGAGCTGCTTTCGGAACTGACGTAATTCTAACGGGTCTTTTGGTGGAGACCTTGGAAGAATTGGCAGAAATGGTAATGATAGAAACATCTTCAACAGGAATAGGTGAAACATGAGTCTTTTCAAACAAAATCTCTTTGTTATCTATCAGGCATTAAATGTATGCCTTCAAGAAAGGACAACCAGTTGGTGAGGATGAGAAGAGATGGCAAACTTTATTACAGCCCGGGAACACACCGGCTTTCAACAAGTTTATCTTAATAGTCGGAAGTGGGGTCATGAGTTTGTCAACTGAGGTAACAAACAAATCTTCTTCAATGGCATTGGTATTGTAACCATGTCTGGGCATAGGAGCAGAAATCACATTTGGCTTTTCAGGCGCATCGAACTTAATTTCTTTTGCTTCAATGAGGTCTTGTATTTTGTTCTTCAAGGCCCAACAGTTATTAGTATCGTGACCAGGACTTTTAGAGTGATATGCGCAACGGGAATTGGGATGATAATGAAAAGATGTTGTGTTGGGGTTTTTCAGAGCTTCTTTCAAGGTTACTAAATTGGATCTTAGAAGATGTGGTAATACTTGAGACGGAGTCATGTTAATTCTGGTGAATTGCCTGACTGGCCTTTCCACCCTTGGTTGATTACTTCTTTGTTGATCAGTCGTAGGCTTAGGAATCATAACAGCCCCCACCATTGGTCGGTGTTCGGCTCTATCTTGGTTTCTTTGCGGATATACGACAGCCATCTCTTTCTTTCTGATAAAAGGCTTCCTTACAGCTATAGAAGAGGATGTGTCTTTCTGAATCTTTCCATTCTTTATACCGGCTTCTATCCTCTCTCTGGTCAATATTAGTTCATTAAAGCCAGCGGATGAACTTCCGATTAAATGATTAAATAAGGGACCAGATAAGGTGCCTAAGAACATGCCTACCAATTCTCTCTCAAACAGAGGGGGTTGAACTCTTCCAGCTAAATCTCTCCATTTTTGTGCATAGTCCTTGAAACCTTCATTGGAAGCCATAGCGATACTCTGGAGTTGATTATGGGTAGGCGCCAAATCAGCATTGTATTGATATTGCTTGTAGAAAGTTGCGGCAAGATCTTCCCAATTGTGAACATTAGCCCTTTCTAGTTGGTAGAACCAGGCAAGTTGAGTACCAGACAAACTGTCTTGGAAGAAGTGCACCCATAAGTCTTTATCAGCGGTATAGGGTTGAATTTTCCTCACATATAATCGCAGATGCATTTTAGGGCATGACACTCCATCTTATTTGGCAAATATAGATACTTTGAATTTCAGAGGAATCACAATCCCCGACACTAGTCCCAATTCCTCAAAGTCCAAGCCTGGCACCTTCTGGATTTCCATCGCACTCAATCGCTCTTCGATATGTCTGTACTTGTCATCAGCTAGAGAATATTGTTCCTCAGAGTAGTCTTCTTCTTCCTCTTCCTCTTCCAATTCTAACGGGACAACTATTTCCTTTCCTTTCCCCTCTACTTCACTGGATGTTGTTGCAAAGTCCAAAGTCCTTCTTGTCTGCCCATGAAATCTTCTCCCCATGTTTAAGACTCCGGTTACCTTCTTTGTTTTCTTTTTCCTCTCTTCAGCCAGCAGAGTCTTCAACTCTTCTTGCCCCTTGGCTAGGGTCATGAGCAACTATTGAAACTACGTATTCTGAGCTTGGAGATCTTTCACTGTTTTCTCGAGATCCATCTTACTGAAATAAACAGTAGAGAGATGAGGAGACTTGTTGTAAAAGACCTGTTTATGTTATGATGAATGGTATATGCATATGCAATGTTTCCAAGGATTTCAAAGATTCAGATTTGTTTTAGACAAAAAAAAAGGAACACACGTTATATTAATAAGATAAAGTTTGAGTACATCAATGCCCCTTGGGCAAAATAATACAAAACTCTAAGATAGAAAAGTAGTGCGCATCCTCTTTGGTGCAATGTAGGCATTCAGAGTCTGCTCCTCATGAAGTAGCCTAGTGAGTTTCAAAACCTTCTTCTCACTTGCGTAAAATTGGGCTTCGAAAGTATCTCGCTCTCCCTTGAGTTGTATCCAATCCCTTTGTAGGTCTTTAAGAGATGTGGGCATGTCAGGATGTAGGATAGTGTATGGAACGTCTCCCTCCATGACAAGCTCAATGATTACCGAGAGAATGGAGGGGTAAGGCATCATAAGACTCTAAGCGCGAGTTCGTGCCCATTTGAGGTAACGCTCAAGAGGGATGGAATTCTTGTGCCCCAAAGTCTTGCTATCCACCTTGTTCAACATCCTCCAAGCTCGGATAAATCTTCGGTGAAGACCTTGATTGTCGTTGTCGTACTCAAATACCAAACCTTGAATCAGGATCTCGTGCAGGCCATCCCTTCGGGCGTAACCAAACTGTCTTAAGTCCAAACAAGGGGTGTAGGTGAAACCTCCCCTAATGCCAAGTAGAGGGTCATTATGGAATTCTCCACAACGGTCAACGATGATAACATTCTCTTTGGATCGAGAGCACCAATGAATGTCTGAATGTTTGAGCGTCATCAACCTTTGTGACCACCTTGAACCTTGCTCATTCTTTAATGTTGATTGGGGAAGATGCAAAATAAACCATCTTTCCAAGAGAGGATTGCAACACATAAGGACACCTCTTTTCCTCATTGTGCGAGTGTGAAAAAAGTGTAGGATATCCCCTAGAAATGTAGGCACCGGGTTGCGGGATATGAAGATTTTGAGGGTGTTGATATCTTTGAGCTGGTCAGGATTTGGAAACAAAACCATCCCATAGATGAGGAGAGCCACAATTTCCTCAAAAGCTTGCAAGTCTAAGGAATTCCAACAGTTTTGGGCTTTCTCAAACAAAAACTTTGCTAGGAAGCCTTTGACATCACTCCTTGTTTCCCAATGAGTTGTGATATCAGATGAGTGCAAGTGTAGAGCTTGAGCAATCTCTTCTGGCTTTGGATCTCTTTCCGTGCCGTTGAAAGGTAGTTGATTGAGAATGGGAATCCTCAAGATTTTGGAGAATTCTTCCAAAGTAGGCACAAGTTGATAGTCGGGAAATGTGAAGCAATGCTGTAAAGGATCAAAGAACTGAAAGAGCACCTTTATCATGTCCTCATTTGTGTTGGAGGTGACCAAGTTGAGTAGGGGACCATGTCTCTCGGTGAATGGAGAGTTTTCAGGAATCCTTGAAGCTAGCTCCTTTAGTTGTGGAGGGATTCTCACAAGGTTGACTTGAATAGTTTTCCTGCGAAGTGAATCCATATCCTACAAAACAAGAACAAAGATGAATCCTAAAATCCTTGAAATGGTTAGTGGATGTATATGATGTTCATGATGTCCATGATGTTATGTACAAGTATGCATACACAAGCAAAGCAAACAAGTCCTTAGTATAGGCTTGCATGGAGTTTTATAGGTAAGTACCCTCTTGAACTTTAGTTGGCTTAAACCTGTCCTAGTAATAGTAACCGGGTTCTAAGGAGCTCAATATCACTGGATTGTTTCCTTGGTCATTGTTTCAGCTCAAGCCTCTTTAATGGCGACCAAAATATCCCAAGAAACCAAACCTCAATGAGTGTAGTATCGAGTATCTACCAACTTCAGACGGCACCAAAGCCGGTCATCTCACTACATCCTAAAGTTCAAGTTGGTCAAGTAAAGGTTCTAGAGGTTCATTAGTGCTTCATGACATCACTCAGCGGCCACATATTCTCTTTGATTAACTCAAAGGCTACCGGTACCCACAAATATGTCGCACTAACGTAGCTATTACTTAGACCATATCGGTATACCCCGCACAATTTCCACAACATATTGCTACTTACCTATAATGTATCCAAAATCCGGGTAGAGGATTCAAACCCAAACAAAGAACCATAATGTAAAGCATACAAGTCAAACAATGTAAGCAAGTAAATGTGATCTAATCCCTAAGGTAACCCCAATTTTAGAATATTTCCCCAGCAGAGTCGCCAGTTCTGTGATACGGTGGGAGAACTGACTTGAAGGTTTTGCGTTTGATCGCAAATGTTGCGGTTAGAAAGAGTCGCCACCGACTTTTCTTTTATCCAAAAGGAAAGGTGAAAAATCACAGGAAAGACCTTTGAGATTGTTTCTTGAGTTCGGGGGGTAGATTATGAAAAGGGAAGGTATTAGCACCCTTTTCATCCATGGTTTTCCATGGGATCTTAGTTACATGCTAGATCACTTGCTTTTGTTTGAAATTGTGCTTTGTGTGGTTTTGAAAGTATTTTGTAAAAGAGGCCATTGTTTAGGCAATCTTTATAATGATTCTTGTTCGTAAGAATGTATACAAAGATGTTGATCTTTTTTTGAATATGTTTTCAATGTTTGTAAGATGTTTGGAAATGTGTGTGTTTGTTTTGAAAATAGAAAGGATATTTGTTTTGAAATGGTGCAAGTAACTAAAAGTAATCTACCTACTCAAATGTCTTTCTTGTTCATTTTCTTTTCCTTTGACATTGTTGTCTTACCATTGATTTGGTAAGCAACCCTATCTTTGGATGTAAACGGGACGGGCGCGGGTCATCGTATAAACATGATTAGCAATGTTGCAAAGTATCTTAGCATTTTTTAGGGACTAAGACCATTTTTGTAAGGCAACTTTGAATAGATTCATCGAGGGACTATGATCTTGTATTTGTTTTTTTTTTGCTAAGACACCTTACATGCGTAATATGGCCATTTTTGTATAAGGAAACCAAGTGGGATAACCCTAGGGATGTTTTGTGTGCAAGTGTGTCATTTTCATGCTTGATTTTGTCTTGAATTAGGGTTTTCTAATTGAATGGTTTTATCTTGCCGTACAAACCCTAATTACTAGCAAGTTATAAAAAAGCGATAAATTGTGAAATTTAAATGTCCTACGCTATTACAACATTTGTGGGAGGGGGGTATAAAATTTATGAATGAGGATTGCAATAATATAAACCTAATTAGTCTATTACAACCAAATTGAATATGTACAAATATTGAAATAAATAATATATAAGATGAATTAAATATGCAAAGGTATGTAAATGCAAAGAAGATTTTTGTTTGGTTTTTTATGTGAAAAAAAGGTCTTAATCCTAAACCTAATAAATAAATCAAGATTAACTTAAATCAATTAAGAAAAGAAATTATTTTAGAAAAATACTTTTTGAATAAACCCTAATTCTATTTGATTAAAAGGAAATAAATTTATTTAAGAAAAAGTAAGTATTTTTGTATTTTTTATCTTAAAAATAATATATGGCATTATGAGATATTTTGGTCCTTTTATATTAAAATAAATATTTAATGGATATAAAGGAAAAATATAATTTAATTTACAAGAATAAAAATATAATATATGACTAAATAAAAATATTTTTTTTGTGAGAAAAATAAAATAAAATAAGCTAAAATATAAATCTACCATTTTTATATTTTTTATGATTTTTAATATTAAGAAAAATATATTTAATAAAATAAAATGAAAGTAAAATAAATAAATAAAATTATATGGTCCAGGGGTGTCATAAGCAAACAGGAGGTGAATGTGAGAAAAAATGACAAAGCCCACAAAACAGAGGCCCACGCTGCAAAACAACAAAAAAAATGGAAAATGTGAGAAAATTGCAAAAGGCAGCGCGCTAAGGCTCGAACCTGTGACCAATAGCATTTTTGTGCGCTGCCTTACCACTGGGGTGGGTGTACATCCATTTATAGAAACACAAACATAAATATATATTAGAAAACGCCTCTTGAAGGCAACTTCAGCTTCAACCTTGAGCCATGGCCAGACCACCTGTATCTCTCTCATTTCTCCATAAAAATGGAAAGTCCAAACATGAAAGTTATGGTGTTTCTTCCCATGAGTTCAACCATATAATTTATGTAAACTAAAAGTCAAAGATCAAAGTTAATTTTACTTGCCCTAATTTGAAACCTAATTTTTACAAAAATTTCAAATCCAAAATTCTCTATGCACAGTTAATATAAATGAAATCTATGAACATGGTTAATTTTAGAGCAAGGATATCTACATTTTTATTTCACAAATCAGGACCAAATGATGCTTGTATGAAGAGATAGAAGTTTGAGTTTTTACCTCTTTCAGCTGGGATCGTGAATGGAGTTTGAGCAAGTTTTGAGAAGGCCTGAGGATCTCTTCAGCTTGCCTGGACCTCCTTGAGTGTATTACAATCCTTACTTTGTCTTGAAAGCCCCTGAATCTCCCTACTCAAGTCAACCTGCAAGCTTGATATTTGAAAATGGTGGATGGAGGAGGAGGAGTTACAGTGAGAAAACAGGGGTCTGGGTCACTTAGATATGAGGTATATTAAGTGTTTAGGTGGTTAAAACTCAAAACGCACGAGTGGTTTTGGAGATGGCTGCGTAAGGTTCAAAAATGTCAAGCTATGGAAGATTCTGATTTGCAGAGTGTTTGGGAGTGTTTTGGAGTCTTAACCTTCTTCTATTATGTTGAAATACATTTATGTATATGTATGGAAAAGGTTAGAGATCAACTCCACTCAAGGTTTCTGAGTTATAGCCTTTTGGCTCTATGACTTGCTTTTGAAGAAAAGTGAGGAGACAACTCTCTAAGTGTTGTACAAGCATGGTCTGGTTTGGGAGAGGCTTCGGGCAAGTTGCTTTTGGTTTTGAATTTTCTTGTGTGCAGAGAAAACAATTGAGAGGCTCAAGAAGTGGAAAATTGCAAAAGTAATGCTTTATCAAAATGAAAATGGCAACTTTGTGCCAAAAATGGAATTGTTCTTGTACAATGCATTCAATGCTTGGCTTAAAGCTTCCAACATATGTGAAAACATTTAATTATGGAGTGAGAAACAAGTTTGAGGCCTGCAAAGCAAAGATTATGCAGCCTAGGCTTGAATTTGAATTTTTGTTCATCATGAAATGACTTGAAATCAAAGTGATAAATCACCAACTTCATCTCTTCGATTCTCCCTTCTTAGGAATGATCTCAAGGAGTTCTTGGACATCTTGGAAATATTTCAATGTTCTCTACAACTCATCTTTGAATTGCTTTTGAAAATTCATTTTGGAACTATGTGAAAAATTACCATGAAGTTAGGTCAAAAATCTGCCTAACTAGGGCAAAATTTTACTAAGTTATTTTGGTTCATGAGCATGTATTCACAAAATTATATCTTGAGATCCAAGAATTTTTAGGAGAGATTGTATGAAGAAAAGTTGTAGATTTCATGGAGATCTACAACTTTCATGTTGGAAGTTTCCTTTGAATCATCTTGCATCTTGGTGAAATTTTGGCTCAAAGTTGAGAAAAAATAAGAAATTTTCTATACTTAGAAAATTTTATAAGTTAAAGTTTTTCAACTTTTCAAATCAAAATCTTGAATCCTTGATTTATTGATGAACAAGTTTCACATTTTGACATGTTTTGGTGAATTATGGTCTTTGGCACTTGATTTTGACCAAAAAGTCAAAGTTTGACTTTCGAGTGTACAGTTGACTTTTGATCAGTTGATTGAAAAATTCATATGTCAATCCAATGGATTTGTAATGTTTTGAATCATGTTATTGGGTCAAGATGATGCAATTGAAATCTTGAAATCATACTTCAAACCAATTGATCATTTTCTAGGTCAAAAATCAGAAATTGCCCTTTCTCAGTCAAAACCCTAATTTTGACCATTTTGCCCTTTTGATGATTTGATCAAATTTCTTGAGGAATTGTGGTCCAAACTTGATAAAATGATACATATGAGCCTAAGATGTTTATTTGGATCAAAAATTATGAAGTTTGACTGTAAATTGGCCATGGTTAACTTTTTCCCCAATACAGCTGATTTTTAGGTCAATTGTCAAATTGACTGATCAAAAGTGTGATTCAAAGCTTGAAACTTGACATGAGTAATCTTAGGGGTCCCCAATGATCCTTTAAAGTCATATTAAATATTGATAGTCCAAAAATCCTTGTGAAAACTCAAACCCTAATTTTGGTCATCATTGCATGAGGAGATGTCTTGAGCTGGTCAAACCCTAATGCAGTCTTGAATCAAAGAGATCTTGTGAGGAAATTCTTGATAAGTGAGAGGGAATATTTTGGGGTACAACAAAGGTTGATTGAGCTGTTGAAAGAGTATGTGGATATTTTTGCTTGGTCTTACCAAGATATGCCTGGTCTAGATACAGATATTGTTGAGCACCGTTTGCCGTTGAAGCCAGAGTGTCCGCCAATTAAACAAAAGTTAAGAAGAACTCACCCAGATATGGCAGTAAAGATCAAAGAGGAGGTTCTAAAGCAGATTAATGCTGGTTTTCTTGTGACGTCAGTGTATCCTCAATGGATTGCCAATATTGTCCCACTACCAAAAAAAGACGGAAAAGTCCGCATGTGCGTAGATTACAGAGATCTAAATAAAGCTAGTCCAAAATATGATTTTCCATTGCCTCACATCGACATGTTAGAGGATAGCACAAAAAAATTCAAAGTATTCTCTTTCATGGACGGATTTTCCGGGTATAATAAAATAAGAATGGCTCCAAAGGACATGGAAAAAACAATGTTTATCACACCCAGGGGAACATTCTGTTACAGAGTGATGCCCTTCGGGTTGAAGAATGCTGGTGCAATGTACCAGAGGGCTATGACAACCCTATTCCATGATCTGATGCACAAGGAAATTGAAGTATATGTTGATGATATGATTGCTAAATCCTAGACTGAAGAAGGGCATATAGAAGATTTGTTGAAGTTGTTTCAGCATTTGAGGAAGTATCTTCTCCGCTTGAATCCTAATAAATGCACCTTCGGTGTTCAATCGGGGAACTTGTTGGGCTTCATTGTTAGACAAAAAGGAATTGAAGTTGACCCTGGTAAAGTCAAAGCAATTCAAGAAATGCCAGCACCAAGAACTGAAAAGCAAGTTAGAGGTTTCCTCGGGCGTTTGAATTATATTTCCAGATTCATTTCCCACATGACTGCAACATGTGAACCGATCTTTAAGTTATTAAAGAAAGATCAAGGTTGTGTATGGACGGATGATTGCCAAAGGGCATTTGAAAGTATTAAAGAATATCTTCTTGAACCTCCTATCTTGCTCCCTCCCGTAGAAGGAAGACTGTTGATTATGTATCTGACAGTGTTAGATAAATCTGTGGGTTGTATTCTGGGACAACAGGATGAAATAGGGAAGAAGGAGTTCACCATTTATTATCTCAGCAAAAAAATTCACTGATTGTGATTCGCGGTATTTCATGCTTGAAAAAACATGTTGTGCTTTGGCCTGGGCGGCAAATTGTTTGTGGCAGTATATGTTGAATCACACCACTTAGTTGATCTCCAAAATGGATCCAATCAAGTACATTTTTGAAAAACCTTCTCTTACTGGGAGAATTGCCCACTGGCAGATGTTGTTATCTAAATATGATATCAAATACCGCACTCAAAAGGCTATTAAAAGTAGTGTGTTGGCAGATTATCTTGCTCACCAACCAGTGGAAGATCACCAGCCTGCAGAATATGAATTTCCCGATGAGGATGTGATGTTCTTGAAAGTGAAGGATTATGATGAACCATTTCTTGAGGAAGGTCCTGACCCTGAATCTCGTTGGAGTATGATATTTGATGGAGCTGTGAATGCTTATGGTAAAGGAATTGGTGTTGTGATTGTCACTCCTCATGGATCACACATTCCTTTTACTGCAAGGTTAACATTTGATTGCACAATAATATGGCAGAATATGAGGCTTGCATCATGGGTCTCGAAGAAGCTATTGATCTCATAATTAAAATTCTCGATGTGTATGGTGATTCAGCTTTGGTAATAAATCAGATTAAAGGAGAATGGGATACTCGTCACCCCGGCTTGATCCCTTACAAAGATTATGCTAGAATAATATTACCATTCTTCAATAAAGTTGAATTCCATCACATCCCTAGAGATGAAAACCAAATGGCAGATGCTCTGGAAACTCTGGCTTCTATGTACCAAGTGAATACTTGGAATGATACACCCCGAATTGCGGTTCGACGGCTAGATAGGCCCGCTCATGTGTTTACAACAGAGGAGGTAGAAGATGAAAGACCCTAGTATTATGATATCAAGCATTTTCTTCAGACTCGGGAATACTCGATTGGTGCGTCAAGGAAAGATAGAAAGACAAAGAGAAGATTGACTGGCAGTTTCTTCCTCGGTGAAAAAGTGTTATACAAAAGAAATTATGACATGGTCTTGCTCAGATGCGTGGATAGACATGAAGCAGACATGTTGATGCATGAGATTCATGAAGGTTCATTTGGCACTCATGCCAATGAACATTCGATGGCTAAAAAGATGCTAAGGGTAGGTTATTATTGGCTGACAATGGAGTCTGACTGTTACAAATTTGCAAAGAAGTGCCATAAATGCCAGATTTATGCAGACAAGGTCCATGTGCCTCCGACACTTCTCAATGTGATTTCCTCCCCATGTCCTTTCTCTATGTGGGGTATTGACATGATTGGGATGATAGAACCCACAGCTTCGAATAGGCACCATTTTATCTTGGTAGCAATTGATTACTTCACCAAGTGGGTGAAGGCTGCTTCATATGCGAATGTTACTAAGAAGGTTGTTGTGCGTTTCATTAAGAATAATCTTATATGTCGGTATGGTGTGCCGAGAAGAATTATCACTAACAATGGCTCGAATTTAAACAATAAGACGATGACAGAACTGTGTGAAGAATACAAGATTGTCCATCACAATTCATCTCCATATAGGCCTAAGATGAATGGGGCTGTTGAAGCTGCTAATAAGAATATCAGGAGAATTATTCAGAAAATGGTTGTTACTTATAAGGATTGGCATGAAATTCTCCCTTTTGCTTTGCATGGATATCGAACATTTGTTCGCACTTCAACAGGAGAAACCCCGTTCTCCCTAGTGTATGGAATGGAAGTTGTACTCCCGGTCAAGGTAGAGACTCCCTTGTTGCGTGTGATACTGGAAACCAAGCTGACGGAGGATGGATGGGTTCAGAACAGGTTTGACCAATTGAATTTGATTGAGGAGAAAAGGATGACAGCCTTGTGCCATGGCCAGTTATATCAAAAAGAATGAAGAAATCTTTTGATAAAAAGGTCAAACCTCGTGAATTCAGAGAAGGCGACCTCGTGCTCAGGAAGATCATGTCTTTCAACACTGATTCTAGGGGAAAGTGGACTCCTAATTTTGAAGGCCCGTACGTTGTCAAGAAAGCCTTCTCTGGTGGTGCATTAATTCTTGAAACTATGGATGGCGAGGAGTTCCCACGTCCCATGAATGTTGATGCAGTCAAGAAATACTTCGCCTAAAGAAATAAAAGAATAGCTCGCTAATTGAAAACCCGAAAGGGCGGCTTAGGAAAAAAGGAGTGTCTCGATAGGCCAAAAACCCGAAAGGGAGGTCTAGGCAAAAATTAGAGACCTAAACAGAATAAGTTTCCCGCTAAGTTGAAAACCCGCAAGGGAAGCTTAGGCAAAAGTTAGGGATTTTCTTGGCAAGTAACTACGTCAGGAAAGACTTGATTGTTGAAGCAACAATCTTCTCAGATTCTCACCATACTGCAACAAAGGTTGCTTCTCAGGACTTCAAAAGTTGTTAGGGGGGATAGTTGTCATTGTATCTTGATGTATCTTTTCCATTATGTATTACCATTTCCCAAACTTTGTAATCATCTATGGAGTCTTGCCATTCGCAGACTACCATTCTATTAATGAAAGTCGAGCTTTTACCCAATTCTTTGTATTCCCTATGTTATTTATCTTGCAAAGACTCCATTTATTACTGATAATAACTTTCAAAGCAAAGAGATTATATAAGAAAATTGATTTTTCAAAAAAAATGATTTTTACAATACTTTTACTTTGAGATTTGTGATGAACAATAACAACAAAAATGGTGATCCCAGGAATAGACAAACTCCGGTTGTTTTGAGAAGATTTTGTTCCCCTCGGGAAGGCCTACTCGGGTTGTTTTCGCCGTATTAGGTTTATGGTTCCGGTATCCTCGGTGAAGTTTTGATTCATTTCTCCCTTTTATGAGTTTTCATGATGTGAAGTTTCAATCCGCATTTTCCTCCAGTGAAGTAGGCTTGAATTCCCCAACGAAGTTTGGATGTTTCGGTGTCAGACTGCTTTATTTGAGACTGGTCTTACAATCTCCAGTAGGCATGTTACTTTTGAAAAAAAACACTTGTTTCCCTGATGAATCCCGAAGAAGGATGTTCTACCCCGATATGTGTTTGATTTGGCTACCTCCGGATTATGTTTCTCCTCGGTAAATATAAAAGCAGGCAGTAGGTTTGGTTTCCGCAGTTGACCTTTACCTTTCTTGGAATGATCATCGCTGATGAAGTTTAGCCGAGTGCTATTAGTGCCTGAGGCGGTTTTTCTTGTTTGTTCCCAATGATTGTGTATCTGTTTTGTCAGCATGCACACGATAACACTCGTACATTCATACATGCATCATGCATAGCTAAAATTGACAAGTCATTATTCATTGACATCTGTTAATATTTTTGTTGACATATTACCCTGTTTTGCAGATTTACCTCACCATCTCTTCAATAGAGTGTTGGCCTTAAGCAGAAAGCGTATTATTTCAATGTCCCTACTGAGTTTTCCCTCATAGAAGATTTATGCCTTAGCCTTCCAGCACAGTTCCTTGTTTGGACGGGTTTGGCTTTCCCTCTTAAGTTTATTTCTCAAAGGATGAATTCAGGTTGACTGTTTCATTCCAGTTTATTTCTGGTTTGGATCTATGGTTCCCTGGCAATGCTATTCACTCTGGAATCCTGAAAAACTCCAATCTTTGGTTGGTGCATTTATTTTGCACAAGAAGACTTTATCCCCTTAGAAAGAACATCATGGCATCTCCCTAGGAAGTCATACCTCTTGCCCCAAAAAAAGTAATTTCCTTTTACAATCCTCTGTGACCAAAAATAGCAAGTTCTCTTTATTTGAGATAGCTTATGTATTATCATTTCCAAGCAGAGTGCCTTGGTTAAAGAAGAAGTTGAGACCCGTTCTAGGCAAAATACCAGAATCTTGGGTAAACTTGTTATCTTTTTGCTACCCTCAGTGAACGTTGGTAGTTCATCGTCAGTGAACGTTGGTGATATGATATTCTCTTTCTACCTTCAGTGAAAGTTGGTAGACCATCGGCAGTGAACGTCGATGTTTTATATTCTATTTCTATCTTCAGTGAACGTTGATAGTCCATTGGCAGTGAACTTCGATGTTTGTTATCTTTTTGCTACCCTCAGTGAACGGTGGTAGTTCATCATCAGTGAACGGCCGTGATATGATATTCTCTTTCTACCTTCAGTGAAAGTTGGTAGACCATCGGTAGTGAACGTCGATGTTTTATATTCTCTTTCTATCTTCAGTGAACGTTGATAGTCCATCGGCAGTGAACGTCGATGTTTGTTATCTTTTTGCTACCCTCAATGAACGTTGGTAGTTCATCGTCAGTGAACGGCGGTGATATGATATTCTCTTTCTACCTTCAGTGAAAGTTGGTAGACCATCGGTAGTGAATGTTGATGTTTTATATTCTCGTTCTATCTTCAGTGAACATTGATAGTCCATCGGCAGTGAACGTCGATGTTTGTTATCTTTTTGCTACCCTCAGTGAACGTTGGTAGTTTATCGTCAGTGAACGGCGGTGATATGATATTATCTTTCTACCTTCAGTGAAAGTTGGTAGACCATCGGCAGTGAATGTTGATGTTTTATATTCTCTTTCTATCTTCAGTGAACGTTGATAGTCCATCGGCAGTGAACATCGATGTTTGTTATCTTTTTTCTACCCTCAGTGAACGTTGGTAGTTCATCATCAATAAACGGCGGTGATATGATTTTCTCTTTCTACCTTCAGCGAAAGTTGGTAGACCATCGACAGTGAACTTCTATGTTTTATATTCTCTTTCTATCTTCAATGAATGTTGATAGTCCCTCGGCAGTGAACGTCGATGTTTGTTATCTTTTTGCTACCCTCAGTGAACGTTGGTAGTTCATCGTCAATGAACGGCGGTGATATGATATTCTCTTTAGACCTTCACTGAAAGTTGGTAGACCATCGGCAGTGAACATCGATGTTTTACATTCTCTTTCTACCTTCAGTGAAAGTTGGTAGACCATCGGCAGTGAACATCGATGTTTATTATCTTTTTGCTATCTCCAATGAACTTTGATAGATCATCGTCAGTCAACGGAAGTGATATGATATATTCTATTTCTACCTTCAGTGAATGTTGGTAGACCATCGGCAGTGAACGTAGATGTTTATCATCTTTTTGCTATCTCCAGTGAACGTTGATAGATCATCGTCAGTGAATAGCAGTGATATGATATATTCTCCTTCTACCTTCAGTGAAAGTTGGTAGACCATCGCCAGTGAACATCGATGTTTTTTATCTTTCTCTCTGCCTTCAGTAAACGTTGGAAGCTTCGCCTTCAGTAGAAGTTGGTGTGTCCTTTGACCATCCTACCATCCTCTCTGATTCAGTTCTCTAGGTCCACCAGTGATTTATTTTCCTGGTGGGGGGTGCTCCTTTTTTTCTTTATTATTGTTGCATCCCCAGTGATACTTTGCGTCTTTTTGGTCTTGTTCATATGCATTCATATGCATAAGCATTTGCATGGAATATTAGGGCCAAAAATAGGGTTTGTTTTATATTTAAGTACCTTCGATCGCGTCGACACGAAGATTTTTAACCTTCATATCTCCGGATAGAAGAAACTTAATTAAGGGCAGCTGTTGTACCCCAACTTTTGCCCCTAAGATCTCTTCATCATACCATGTTGATTCACTCACAACAAGATCACACTAGGATTCTTGGTTCCCCTTCCTACATTTGATGTTGCCCTTTTGAGGGATTATCAAGCACCTTGACTTATGTTCCTTTTGTGATCATGAATATTGTTTTGATTTCTTCATTTAACTAATAAAATTCAATGTTGCTTTGTCTTGCTTGATATCCATATAGGTGAAGGGCAATGAGATTTAACAAATTACTCCATGGGTTCTTGAGTTTATTTCCATGCCCTAGTCAATATAGCTTGAGAAATTCAAACCTCACCATTGAAGTTGTTTTGAAAGAAATGGCATGGAAAGGTTTATTTTGGGTCACTACATTTCAAATTTATCAAGATTTATTCAAAATTACAAGGGGTTGATTGAAGAAGTTGTCATGGTTGGACAAGGCCTTGTTCCCATTGGTCACAAGAGCATATTCCTCTCAAAATTCAAGATATGGAAGTGGTTTTGGTGGCTATGAGTCCACATTATCATCCTCAGCAACTTCTATTCACAAAGAAAGAATATTGGTACAAGAAGTTTGTTCAAACTTGTCAAAGTTCCTCAAGGCATTCTCTTGATCTAGAAGCTAGGGTTTTGAACTTCAAAGGAGCATATCTTGCTCACCTTTTGGTATTTTTGAGTGATTCCAAATACATCATTCTCTTCAAAGGGTTATCAACAAATAACTTCAAAAATTCCAAAGAGTTTTCATGTGTAGAAAACTTGGTGAAGAAGAAATATTACAAGTCATCCAGATAAATCCACAATTTTACATAAGTAACTTCAAATAATCACAACTTGGTCAATTTTTATCACCTTGAGTCCATTATTTTTCCATAATGATCTTGAATATGTGTACTTTATGCCTTCTTTTATGTGCAAAGTGGGAAATGGATGGAGGTTGCCTTAAATATGCAAAAGATTATAGGTCATTTCATGATTTTTGGCCAACTTCAACAAGTCATAACTTTCTCAATTTTTGGAGATTTTGAGTGGTTCAAGTTTCAAAATGTCATTCAATATATCTACTTCATGCCATATTTTTTGATCAAGAGAAAATTCTAAATGGAAGGCCATGTTTGGATGCAAGACATTATAGGTCATTTTTTATGAAGAATTTGAAATATTTCTAAGTATGGAAAGTCAACTCTTTTTCTCCAACTTTGACTCAACACAAATTTCAGCTCAAGCATCCATTTAACTTCATTCTTTTTCCATTGCAAAGCTTGTAACCTCACCTTTCCAAAGCATCAAAAATCATGCCTTGAGACCCCTTGAGCTGAGAATGCCATAGTTTCAAAAATGGTAACTTAGAATTGAAGTTTCCTTGCAAGTTAGAATTTGAATTCCATGTTACAACCTCTAAACCTCAAATTAACACGCGTTTTGGGTCTAAACATGATTAGCCAACTTTCCCAAGTGGATTAGTGCATCAAAATGCAAGAATTGGATGAGTTTTGATGAAGTTTTGATGAGTTTGCACGAATTCCCTCCAAATGCATCATTCACCCTTCCTTTTGATCCCATTCGCTTCTCCTATAAATACATGAACTATCCCATTCAATTTCCCAAGCTTGGATAGCCAGAATCACCCTGCCAAAGTTGCTCTATAACTCAATTTTCTGTAACTTCAAAATCCATTCTCGAGCCTTTTTCAATCCAATTTTTCCATCAATTCACCTTCCTTGATCTTCCCTGAAGTTAACCATATAATTACATTCAAGAATCGTGCCCTATATTGCTCCATAGAAGTCCAGTTTCAGAGTTCTGCAGCTCAACTTCAATAGGTAGATTCCTTCATCAATTCTTCAAAACTTTGATATCATTGTGATGCTCTCATTGCCCTGGTTCTAGTTGCAACACTTGCTTTTTACTGGAAACACATTTTGACCATGAAATTTCAAACACTTGCTTCTTGAGCTACAATTTATATAAATTTGGCGCGAGGGTGTGGTTGTCTTCGTCTTGAAGAGACGAAGTGAATGGCATAGGTCTGAGCTTCTGATTTTAAAGTTTGAAAGACCTGCAATTCGTGATGGCTGGAGGTTGAAGATGACCAACGTGTCATCTTCCAACCAAAGAAGGCGTGCCATCTGTATTTTTCAAATCTGGTTTAATTAATGATTATGTGTATTATTCATTAATGCCAATGATATGCACAACGCGCCAGATCCTTTGGATTTGATTACTAACGCGTTTTGACTCTCATCCAATGGTCCACATATTTTACTTTTATTTTCTTTTTCTGATTTTTATATTTTAATTGTTTTAAATTCCAAAAAATCATAGAAAATTCATTTTTAGTCCAAAAAATCTGAAAAAATTATGAAAAATATTTTTGATTATTCTCTTTCTGATTTTTATTTTTTTCAAAATTTAATTTTATATTTTGGTATTTTTTTATAAATTTTACACTTATTTGATTTGCTTTAAATGTTTAAAAATATTTTTATACATTTTAAAATTCTGAAAAAAGTTATGGAATGATCCAATGATATTGTGACAAATGTTGGTGACCTCATTTTATTTTTGTTTCTAACGTTACTATTTTTTACCATTTTTTGTTATTTTACCCATTTATTTTAATTTTAAAAATAGTTTCTGACTTTAAAAAATTACCAAAAAATTTGTAAAATTATTTGAGCCTTTTTCTGATTTTTCTATGGTCTTACTTTTTATTTCTTGATTAATTAGAACATATTTGATATTTTTCTCATTATTTTCTATTTTTAAAACATTTTTAAAATCCTTTTTTGTGTATATTAAATGTGATATTATTTTGTGACTATTTTCTGGCTGATCTTGGGTTAGATTTTGGATCATGAACTTTATTAACATCATTGGATTCATGGTGTTGAGTTTAACTCCACAAAAATGGATGAATGATTTTAATAATAGTTTGATTAAAATTTAATTCAAATGTGGTTTGTGTATTTTTTTCCCCATCCCTCTTCATCTCATCCCATTCTTATTGCACTAGATGTTGTTGGAGCATGATCTCTATATCATGTCTCAAAATAAATGGTGCATAGATTGCTATTAACCGGCCTCAAAATAGGTGCGACTTCTATATAAGTCCACTTACGATTGCTTAACATAGCGCTAAATTTTGTCCCGATTCGAATAAATGATCATTCGTGGCCCAAACTTATGATTGCAAGCCCAAGTATGTTAATTTAATCTCTTTGATCCAATAACCTTGAGATTCATTGTGTGGAGACTTTGGTTCTACCAATCCTCTAATGGATCTACAACACCTTTGGTCAACGTGGATCACTTAAACATCGTTGATCATTAAATGGTACTTATGAGAATTCCAAATGGATGATATACTTGACAAAAAGAAAATGCAACTTGTTGTGTGGAGGCTTTGGTTCTACCAATCCTCTAATGACTTCCAAATGCAAGTTTCAAGATGGTCATCCAACTAACCACTAATTATTGACTTGTTTTACCTTATGCTTTTATTCTTTTTATGTACTATTTACTTTTAGCATTTATATTTCATGCCATTTTCATCTTTACTCATTTGAGAATTTATTTTCTTGCAATTTTTACTTTGCTCACTTGAGCTTTTCTTTTCCTTTCTTAAGATACTTAATAATCAACATAAACCCTAAAAAATATTTAATGGTACTTGGACTATTTGGTTACTATCCTTGGAATTCTTATACCTAGCTTTTACCTTATGCTTTAGGACAGTCCCTTCTTCTCCTCCCATCTTCTTTAATTTCAAAAATCTTCTTCCTCCTTTTGAAAACTCTTCTTGTTTTGAAACTTGAACTATTTTCATAATAAACTTGGACTTAGGTCCATGTATTTTTCAAAACATTTTCATAAATAAACCCCCAATCAACTTAATGATACCTTGACATTTTTTGTGAGAAGACTAAAAGTCAATCAATCTCATTTCAAACTATCTTTCCATTTTGGCTTTTTTATCTTTAAAATTTTCTCAAAAGATTAGACTCTTGTCAATCCTTGTAGTGATGCAAACAACTATACTTCTACAATATGTAGTGAAGAGAGATATTTTCCACTTGGGTGTTGAGTGAGGCATTGTTGATTTTAAAATCTAAGCCATATCTTCTACTTTGAGATAATGCAAATTCTCCTATCTCATGGTTGTGGGTAGTAGGTATGTTTTCCACACGGACAATGACGATGATGTTTTATCTCATAAAATTAACCAACACATTTGTGTTTCAAATTTTTAATAGAGGAACTATGTGTACCGTGATCCCCTATTGCACGAAAGGTGGTACGTAGGCACTAAAGGTTCGCAACCGCGGCGGGTGCAAAAATTATAAAAATAAATATATTTCTTTCCTCACCTTCACCATCCATTATATATATATATATATATATATATATATATATATATATATATATATATATATATACACACACAACATTTTTATATCCAAAATATACAGATTTTACAAAGAGGCTCCTGCAGAGTACCGTAGATGTTTAGGATGCTAATACCTTCCCTTTTCATAACCAACCCCCTTACCTTGAATCTTTCCCTCTCTTTTTGGGTTATTCGCTCTTTTCCCATTCCTTTGGAAACAATAAAGCGCGTGGTGATTTTTATTTTGATCTGTAAAAGTCTAGTCAATCCAATGGCTTAGTCTTGAAGATTTCTACCGCTACAGATGTCTTGATAGACCAGCTCATGTGTTTGCTACATAGGGGACGTCAGATGAAAAACCTTAGTATTATGATATCAAGTAATTTCTTCAGACCCAGGAATACCTGATTGGTGTGTCCAACAAAGATAGAAAGACATTGAGATAGTTGGCATGTAGCTTTTTCCTCAATGAAGATGTGTTATACAAAAGAAATTATTACATGGTATTGCTCATATGCGTAGATAGACACGAAGCTGACATGTTGATGCAGGAGATCCATGAAGGTTCCTTTGGTACCCATGCCAATGGACACTCGATGGAAAACAAGATGCTTAGGGCAGGTTACTATTGGATGACAATGGAATTCGACTATTACAAGTTTGCGAAAAGTGTCATAAATGTCAGATTTATACTGACAAGATTCATGTTCCTCTGACACTTCTCAATGTTATTTTGTCCCCGTGGCCTTTTCTATGCGGGGTATTGATATGATTAGAATGATTGAACCCAAGGCGTCGAATAGACATCCTTTAATCTTGGTGGCAATTGACTACTTCACCAAGTGGGTGGAAGCATCTTCTTATGCTAATGTCACCAAGCAGGTGGTAGTATGCTTTATCAAGAACAATCTTATATGTTAGTATGATGTGCAAAGTAGGATTATCAGTGACAACGGCTCAAATCTGAATAACAAAATGATGACAAAGCTTTGTAAAGAATTCAAGATTATCCATCATAACTCATCTCCTTACATGCCTATGATGAATGGGGTTGTTGAAGTTGCTAATAAAAACATTAAGAAGATCATCCACAAGATGGTTGTTACCTATAAGGATTGGCATGAGATGCTCTGTTTTGCTTTACATGGGTATCGTACATTCGTGCGCACTTCAACAGGGGAAACCTGATTCTCTCTTGTGTATGCCATGGAAGCGGTTCTCCCCGTTGAGGTTGAGATTATCTCTTTGCATGTAATAATGGAAACCAAATTGTCAGAGGCTAAATAGGTCCAGAACAGGTTTGACCAGTTGAATTTAATGGAAGAAAAGAGAATGACGGCCTTGTGTCATGGTCAGTTATATCAGAAAAGAATGAAGAAATATTTTGATAAGAAGGTCAAGCCTCGTGAATTCAGAGAAGGCGACCTCGTGTTCATAAAGATCATGTCTTTTAACACTGATTTTAAGGGCAGGTGGACTCCCAATTATGAAGGCTCGTATATTGTCAAGAAAGCCTTCCTGGCGGTGCATTGATTCTTGAAACTATGAATGGTGAGGAGTTCACACGTCCCATGAATGTTGATGCAGTCAAGAAATACTTTGACTAAATAAATAAAAGAATAGGTCACTAAGTTAAAAACCCGAAAGGACGATTTAGGCAAAAAAAGAGTGCCTCGGTAGGCTGAAAACCCGAAAGGGCGGTCTAGGAAAAAGTTAGAGACACAAACAAAATAAATTTTCCCGGTATGTTGAAAACTTGTGAGGGAAACCTAGGAAAAAGGTATAAATTTCCTGGGAAGTAACTGCGTCAGGTAAGACTTGATCATTGAAGCAACAATCTTCTGATATTCTCACTACACTTCAACTAAAGCCTCTGCTCAGAAGTTCAAAGTTGTTAGGGAGAATAGTGGTCATCGTATTTCAATGTATATTTTCCATGTATTTACCATTTTCTAAAACTTTATGATCATCCATGGAGTCACGCCATTTGCATACTACCATTCTATTAATAAAGTTGGAGCCTTTATCCAATTCTTTGTAGTTCTTATTTTATTATGTTTACAAAAATTTCATTTATTATTGATAGTAATTTTCAAAACGAAAAGACTTAAAATAAAAAATGTTTTTGAAAAGAATTTAAAAATTACCTTTTACTTCATATTTTATGATTCAAGTGGAACAAAAAGTAATGATTCCAAGGATGGACGAACTCCGAAGTTTTGAAAAGATCCCTCAAGAGGTATTCCGGAAACACTCTTGCTGATATGTGCATGATCCTCTTGTGTTTCATTCCTTGGATAGTTGGATTTCATACCAATTGATATATGGTGCGATGTTGGGCCTGTAATCCTATTTTCCCCACTTAGTAGCCATACAAGGGCAATACCTTTTCTAAGAAGTGTTGAGACAACTGTCAAATTTTTGGGTTTTCTCTCACCAAGTTTTGAGTTTGATTTAAAATCCCCATAATTTTGACTTCCTGTTGCATTGTTAACTTCTTAGATCCCCAAATGAAGCAAAGATGATTCTTCTCTCTAAAAGTTTTTATCCCCATGAGGTTTTATAATTTCTCCCCAGAGAAGTTTGCACAACCATTACTCTTGTTATTGAAAAATGTATTTGGGCTCCCCTTGATGATGTAGCGTTGTTTTCCCTAGTGAAGTCAGTACAGAATCTCTAGTAGAAGTCTCGATAATATGGTGTTGCTTTCCCTAGTGAAGTCAGTACATAATCCCCAGTTAAAGTCTCGATGATGCGGCGTTGTTTTCCCTAGTGAAGTCAGTACAGAATCCCCAGTTGAAGTCTAGATGATGTGGCATTTTCTTCCCTAGTGAAGTATGTATGATATTCCCCGGTGAAATATGGAGGAGATGTCATATCCCTACAACTGTATTGGTTTATTTCTATCAAATTGTGCTCTGATTATTTTCAAGCCACGTTTCTTCCCAGTGGAGTTAAGTCGTGAAGTAGGAATTTGTTTCCTCAGTTAGTGCTTTATCGAGTTATTCCTAGCGTTGTATGTCTATTTTATCAGCATATACATGATAACATTCATACATTCATACATACTTCATGCATAGATGAATTAAAATTCTTTGCTCATTTGCATTCGTTGATGTTTTTGTAGGCATATTACCCTCTTTGCAGAGTTATGTTACCCTTTCTCCAATAGATTGTCAACCTTAAGCAGAAAGTGTATATCCTTTCAATTTCCTCCATTGAGTTATCCCTCGTGGACGAATTTTGATTTTGCCTTCCTATTCAGCTCATTATATGGAAGGAATGTGATCCCCATTTGAGCTTATTCCTCATTGGGTGGTGTCTTGGTTGACTGTTTTACTTCGGTTTGTTCCTGGTTTTAATCTGTGGTCCCCGATAGCAATATTATTTTGATTTCTGTAGGCTTTGACCCCTGGATTGAGAATGTGTATTTATTTCACACGTGAATACTTTATCTCCTTGGTGGGAATGTATTGGCATTTCCCTATGAAGTCAAGATTCATTCCCCAGCAGCGTTATCACAATTCTTTTTGTAAATAGCAAGTGACAGGTCTCTTTATTTAAGCAACTTGTTCTTCACCAGTAAGTCTCTTAATTCCAGATAAGGTTTTTACTCTGATGGATAGTAGTCTCTTCATTGTGGGAGATAGTTTGTTATTTAGATGGTTTACTCTGATGGATGGTAGTCTCTTAATTATGGGAGATAGTTCATTGTTGAGGTTTTACTCTGATGTATGGTAGTCTCTTCATTATAGGAGATAGTTTGTTAGTGAGGTTTTACTCTGATGGATGGTAGTCTCTTTATTATGGGAGATAGTTCATTGTTGAGGTTTTACTCCGACATATGGTAGTCTCTTCATTATGGGAAATAGTTCATTGTGGAGGTTTTACTCCGATGGATGGTAGTCTCTTCATTAAGGGATATAGTTCTTTGTTGAGGTTTGTACTCCGATGGATGGTAGTCTCTTCATTATGGGAGATAGTTCGTTATTGAGATGTTTTACTCTGATGAATGGTAGTCTCTTCATTATGGGAGATAGTTTGTTGTTGATATGTTTTACTCTGATGTGTGGTAGTCTCTTCATTATGGGAGATAGTTCGTTGTTGAGATGTTTTACCCTAATGGATGGTAGTGTCCTCATTATGGGAGATAGTTCGTCGTTGAGAATCACTTTACTCTAATAGAGTTGCTTTGCTCCCAGCCACAAGTGCTAATGTCAACCATTTGTTTTCAGTCATAAGTACTAATTCCAATCATTTGTTACCTACCCAAATATTGGTATTTACCGGTATTATCTTACCGCTTCTATTTGCATCCTTCGGGTCATTAATTTCTGATCCCATGTGAGTCGACATTACTCTCTTTTTGCTATCCCCTCTAGGAGTGGGTAGTTCACAGTTATATGTCGATCGTTGTCATCCATTGCTTTTTCCTTATTATTTGAGTTAGTGATGCCTTATCTCCTCTTTAGGCTTTACCACATTAGAGTTGAGTCTTATATTCCCCAATGATTTATTTTCCTGGTTGGACTCTCTTTTTGACCCATTGTTTTATCTTATGCTTACCCAGTGGTGTTCTGTGTCACCTTTGAATTTGTTTGTTTGCATTCATGATTATAAGCATTTTATGGCATCTTAGGGCCAAAAATAGGGTTTATTTTCTATTTAAGTATCTTCAATCGCGTCGAGACAAAGATTTTAACCTTCGTATCTCCGGATAGAAGACACTTAAATAAGGGAAGCTGTTATACCCCAATTTTTGCCCCTAATATTTCTCATCATCTCATGTCACAATGCATCAAGACACACACATTAGGGTTGTTTCTCTCTTTATCCTATCTTTAAGTTTGCTCTTGAGGGATTACCAAGCACCTTGGATTGTGTATCTTGTACATGATCTCTTTTAACTAACATCAATATGTGTATATATATCCCTTTGAATGTTCATATTGTAGGTGATCACAATTGCATTCATCTCACCATCTAGTCTAGGGTTTGAGGGGTGATTCTCAATCAAATGGTTCTCTAATGGATTAAAAGAGCTCAATCTTTAAGTTCAAGTCTATGGAATCAAATATTTGTGGTTCAATAAGCCGTCTCACTTTATTTAGGTCAAGATCTCCTCAAAGTTGACAGTGGAATTCATTAAGAAGACTCATAGGTTCATGTGTTTATTTTCATGCATTCTTAAACAAGCTTCATTGATACTTAATCCCCATCATTGAGTGTGCTTCAAGATAACATCATTTCAACGCCTCTTATGATTCAGCATGCTTTATTTTGCCAAGAAATTTCAAAAAGATTCAAGGTTGGCTCAACAAGTTTGACCTAATTGAGCAAATACTAGACTCAGTGAACACAAGTGCATAACTCTCTCAATTTTCAACATTTTGAGTTGGTTCTTTTTGCTATTGATTCTTATCATCATCAACAACAACCTTTTTCACATGACAAGATCCAATTACGTAATAAAAATCATCAAAATTTGAAAGGGGTTTAAGTCATTTGACACTCTCTGAGCTAAGGTTTGTTGACTTATAAGGACTATATATTGCTTATTGTTTGAGATTTTTGATTGGGTCCAAAGCCATGATTCTCTTTAAAGGGTCCTTAACAAGATCTTTTCGGATATCTAAGGCTAATTTTGAATGGAAGATCACTAATGATTGAGAAAGATTACAAGTCTCCTTGAAAGGTCTTTAAATTTTAAGGTTTGACTTTAAATGATCATAAAATGGTCAATTTTTATCTCTTTGAGACCATTCGTTTTCCATAATAGTATTTCGGATGTCTAATACAACTTTGTTTTTATGTGCACGGCTTGAGAATGCTTGGAAAGTGGTTGAAGATTTGAAAAGATTATAGGTCTCTTGTGAATTTCCCCAAATTTGTTCATCATCTTCCAAAGACCATAATTATTTCAACTTTTATGATTTTTGAGTGATCTCAATTCCACACTTCAATTCAACAGTTCTACTTCATGTCATCTTCATAAGTCAAGATCAAATTTTGAGTAGAAAGTCATTTAAGTTTGAAGAACATTATAGATCATTTTGAAGTTCAACACTTAGAATTTTTCTAAGTACAAAACATCAGTGTATTTTTCACAAATTAAATTGGACATAACTTTTTGCTCAAGCATCCAAATTATGTCTTTCTTGGCACATTATAAATATGGTAACCTTGTCTTTCAAATGCTTCAAGAACCATCCCATAAAGGTCCCTAGGTTGTGAGTTATGCATTGTTGAAGTTGGCTCTATGGAATCTGTTTTTGCTTCAAGTCATAATTTTTTCCATGAGTAAACTTGGATTATAGGTCAAATTACTTAAGGTTTATTTTCTAAACATATTTAACTAATTGTCCATATGAGTTTTTACAAGAATTGCACTTGATATGAGGTCATTTTGAGGCATTTCAAGTCACATGTTTGCCATGATCACAACTTGCTTGGTTTTCATGATTTGCCCATAATTCCTCTCGTTTCTCATCATCATTCACTTCCCTATAAATAAAGGATTATATCCCACTAATTGGACAAGCTTTAGAGAGCCAAAGAACCTTTTTTGAGCTTCCTTCATACCTCTCAATTCTGCAACTTCAAATTTGGTTTTAAAGCATCTTTTAATCCAATTTCTTTTTTGATTCTTCATCCTTGAACTTCCCTGAAGTTAATAGAAGAAAAACCAAACCTTGAGGTGCCATGAATCGTGCTAGCCAAGTAAAGTTTTAGAGCTCTTAATTTAAACTTCAACAAGAGATTCCTCCATCAATTCTCTCCAAACTTGTTGCTACAATGTAGCTCTCATCACTCTGATATTGATTGCATCGTTAGTTTTTAACTGGAAGTGAGTTTTGCTTCATTAAATTTTCAAAACCCTTTCAACCTTTTTTCTTCTGGTTTTTCTCAAATCGACTGAGCTACAGTTTATATAAATTTTTCGCGAGGGTACCATTGAAATCATCTTGAAGAGACAAAGCGAATGACACGGGTGTGAGCTTCTAATATTATAGTTTGTAGAACATGTATTTCGTGATTGGCTGGAGGTTGAAGATGATGACATGTCTCCCCTTCAGCCAATCATATCGCGCCACGCTTTTTTCAAAATATGTTTTAAATAAATGATCTGGTTGTTTATTCACTAATGACCATGATATGCACATCGCGCCAGATCCCTTGGATTTGATTACTAATGCATTTTGACATTGACCCAATGGTCTACATCTTTTGGGTTTTATTTTTATTTTCTGATTTTATATTTTAATCATTTTAAACTTCAATAATTCATAAAAAAATCATTTCAACTTTAAAAATTCTGAAAAAATTCTCAAAAATACTTTAGATTTTTCTCTTTCTGATATCTATATTTTCAAAATTTTATTTTGTGATTTGATATTTTTTATGATTTTTCACTTTAGTTAACTTGTTTTAATTGTTTAAAAATACTTTTCTTGATTTTTAAATTATGGAAAATTTATGGAAGGATTCAATGACCTCTTGACAAATATGGATAACCTCATTTTACTTTTATTTCTGATTTACTATTTTTCACAAATTTTGGTTTATTTTTTTTATTTCTTTAAATTTTAAAAATAGTTTCTGTCTTTAAAAAATTCTGAAAAATTTTGTCAACACTTATTGACTCGTGTTTGACTCTGACTATTTTTTCAGGATTTTTGTTTGGTGTTTTAATATACTTTGAGTATTTTAGAAATTATTTCCCTTTTATTAATCATTTAAATATTGTTTTATTATTTTTGTTTGGTCCTGATTTGGGTGTTATTTTGGGACAAGTTCCTCAATCTCATTGGATCTAGGATGTTGATAGATTGAAAAACCAAATCCACCAAAATGGATGAATGATATTGATGATTTCGAAACCCTAATTTCATATAATATATCCTCTCCCTCTTCATCTTATCCCTTTCTTAGTTGTGCTACATGTTGTTGGAGAATAATCTACATAACATTTCTCTAACATGTGGTACATAGATTTCTATTGACTGGCCTCAAAATAGGTTTGACTTCTATATAAGTCCACTTATGATTTCTTAACACAGCGCTAAATTTGTCCCATTTCAAAAAATGTTCATGCATGGCCCAGACCTATGTTTGCAAGCCTAAGTATGTTTAATTTGAAATCTTTGATCTAATATCCTTGAGATTCAATGTTATGAGGCTTTGATCTTAATAATCCTCTAATGAACTTTCATGAATTTTGGTCTAAGTGAGTCATTTAAACATTCTGGATCATATATGCTTGCCTTGAGTACTTGAAATAAATGATATACTTGACAAAAAGCAAATGAAACTTGTTATTGAGAAGCTTTGATTTTATCAATCTTCTTATGAGTTTTCAAATTCAAGTTTCAAGATAGTCATTGAACTAACCTCTAACTTCTAATTCACTAACAATTGACTTAACTTTGTGCTTTTACTTTATGCCCTTTATTTTATGCCTTTACTTTTATACACAATTTACTTTCAGCATTTACATTTCATTCTATTTTTATCTTTTCTCACTTGAGAATTTATCTTTATGTCATTTCATCTTTGCTCATTTGAGTATTTATCTTTATGTATTTTTTTTTTATCACTTGAGCTTTCTTTTATTTTTGAAGACACTTAATAACTAACTTGAACATTAAAAAACTTTAAGGTTACTTGGACTATTTGGTTCTATCCTTGGCATAATGGAGTTATGGACCTCTTGTACTTATGATTAGAAGAATTGATTACCCTTGGGACCTTGTGACTCTGTTGTTATTTTGTTTGAAGTTCTTGCGGTTTACTCTAAGACATTGGGTTGATTTTCTTTATGTACAGATTATTCTGATTATATGCTTTGTCTGTGATTGAGGATTCCTCTGTATACAGCTGTTACTCTGCCTAATTTTTGTGAAGACTTAATTCATCTGAAGCTTGGTATTCCTAAGAGGTTTAGTATTTTTTCTTGATTGGTTTCAATCCAAAGGATGGGAGTTCTATATTGATTCTTTATGTCAAGTGTTGGCTTCTTGTGGGTTAGATCGTTCTTTTCTCTAGCTTTTACCATAGTGTAATACGGTGGGAGAACTGACTTTTGGTTTTGCGTTTTATCACAAATGTTGCGGATAGCAAGAGTCGCCACCGAATTTTATTTTATCCAATAAATGAAATGGTGAAAAGAACAGAAAAGACCTTTGAGAATTTTCTTGAATTCGGGGGGTAGGTTATGAAAAGGGAAGGTATTAGCACCCTTTTAATCCGTAATTACCTATGGGCTCTTAATCGCTTGATCACTTCTTGAAATGCTTTATGTTTGTGCATGTTTGAAAATATTTTGAAAATTCCTAAGTACGATAATTTTGTAATGATTCTCATATCATGGAGAATGTATACAAAATGTTTGTTTTAAAAATATTTATTGAAAGAAAGTGTTGTTTTATGGAAAGATGTTTTCAAAAGGCCAATGTAAGGCAATTTGTTTATAATAACCCTTGTATCAGTCCTCAAGAGTGTTTATAAAGCGTTTTTAAAGTAGTTGTTTTTGAAGGTGTGAGGTGTGAAAGTTGTTTTAGTTTGTGAGCAAGCGATTACGAGCGATCTACCTACTCAAAAAGTCTTTGTTCTTTTCCTCCTCCTTTAGATAGTGTTATCCTACCATTAGTTAGTAGGAAGCCCTATTGTTGGATGTGAGGGACATGTGTGGGTCATCGTAAAGTCATAGAAGGCAACTTGTAAAATGCTTTAGCAATTGTCGTAAGGGACTAAGATCGTTTATCGAAGGATCATCGAGGGACTACGATCTTTTAACCGAGGGTCTTTGCTAAGGCATCCCACGTTCGAGGGACATGACTGTTTAAATCAGAGACAACAAGTGAGGTTACCCTAGAGGTGCGCGTGTGTGAATTGTTTTGATTTCAGTTATTTTTGTCTTGAAATTAGGGTTTTGTTATCAGTTGATTTTAATCTTGCCATACAAACCCTAATTACTAACAAGAATAAGAAAAGCATTAAATTGCAGAAATAAAATATCCTACACTATTACAACGCTTCGGGGATGGGGGTACAAGTTTATGAATGGGGAGGAAAGCAATAAACGCTAATTATCTATTACAAGCTTTTGGCAATTTCGTAATTGTATTAATGCGAAAATAGAGTGTGTGAAGGTGGTGAAAAGGGGAAAATGTTTAAGAAAAACCCTAAAATATTTCTAGGCATTTAAGAAAAGATTTTGTTGTTTTTGTTTAGAAAATATTTGAAATGTGAAATAAAAAGTTAGACCTAATTCTAATTTTATTTACAAATTCATTATTTAAAATAAAGTGTGATCAACTTATCAAAAATTAAATTAATTAATTAAAATCTAAAGAATTCTAAGTATTTAAAAAAATGTTTTTTTATGTCAATTTAAATCTAATTTTAAATTAATTGGAAGTTAATTAAGTTAATCAAAAAAACTAATATCTAATTAATTTTATTTAATCAACAAAATAAAAATGTCAAAATATGGATTAACTTAAACCTAATTATTATTTTTTTTAAGTAAAATTACTTTTTGTATTTTTTGTTTAGAAAAATAATTGAAGTACAAAAACCTGGTCTTAATAAAATAAAATCAAGGTGATTAAAATAAATTAATTAATTAAAAACCTAAATCTAATTTTTTTTAATCAATTTTATGATTTTTTCTGAACAAATAAAAAAATAATTTAGAAAAGAAAGTTAATTAAAAAAAATGGGCCTGAGTGAATAAAAGCAAATGGGGGGTGTTAGAAAGCAAAAACAAAAAGCCCAAATCAGGGAGGCCCAGGTGATGTATGATTCATCGGGGATGGATTTCTAAGGGTGCATCATGGGGATAGCGCTTGGTACATTGGATCTTCCTACATGATGATCTGATAGTGGTAGCATGAGGCGCATGATGAGCGCGTGTGACTTGCCCACACTGGATATGTAGAGAAAATGTTAGAAAAATAAAAGGGTACCGTTGAAGCTCGAACCCAGGTCCATAAGGCCAAAGTGACATGAAACACACGCTGCTTCCCACTGGGGTGGCTGTTACATCCGGTGATAAAACAACAATCATTAAATATAATATGAACTCAATGTTAAAAAATTGAAAATGCAATTTCCTTCTTCTTCTTCCTTTGCGCACTGGCCGTAACAGCAACAACATAACTTCCATTCTAAAAAATTCTAACATCCTCATTTCTCAACCATTTTTAAAGATATAAAAACCAAACTTGCTTAGAATTTGAACACGAGTTCAACCATATAAGTTTCAAAAGCTATAGATCAATGGTTAGGATGAATTTTATTTGGTACCAAACTGAATGCTAAAACTTCAGAAAATTCAGTTCCAAATTCTCATCACATAGTCCACTAAAACGAAAACTAAAGATATGGTTAGCTTCATAGAAATGATATCTACATTTTATCTTTAGAATGTATGCACAAAGGATGCTTAAATAAGGAGTTCAAAGTTTGAAAAAGAACCAAATTGGAGAAATTCCAACGCTTCTTCAAGAACTTCCAAAAACAATATGATGATTGTTTTAGCTTGCTGGGACCTTAAGGGATGTATTGCAATCCTTACTTTTCTTTGAGAGTGGCTGAAACGATCTACCCAAGTCAAGTTGCAAGGTTGGAATTTGAAAATGATGGATGATAAAGATGATGTTACAGTGATGAAATAGGTGTTTGGATCACTTATATATGATGTATATGAAGTATTTGGATGATTGGTCTGGACGAAAGTTGTAAGGTTTGAGAGATTCAAAGATAAGGTTTCAAAAAGATAAAAAATGGAGGTTTTGGCCAATTCTGACTTGGGAGAGTTTGAGAGGGTTAGAGGCCTTATTTCTTCGTCCTTTGGCTTGCAAATGAACCTTATATTTATAGGCAAAATGTTTTAAGATTTGAAGTAACCAGGTTTGTAAGATAAGATGTTATAGTTTGAAAAAGTAAAAAATCAAGTTGGATGAGTTTCTATGGTTCCAAGGTTCAAGTACAAGCATGATTTGTGGTTTGTTGGGTGCAGGGAGGTTACTTCTGATGTTAGAGATTGCTTGTACTCAAATGCAACAAGTTGGGAGCTCAAGAAGTTGACTTTGTGATTAAAGCTTGCTTTACAAGAATGGAAATGTAACCTTTCTCCCTTAAATGGCAAAATGGATTGGACAAAGCTTTAATCACTTGGATCATGGATCAAAAGTGTGTGTAATATTCTGATTATGGATACATATGGAGATTTAAGGCCTGAAAAGTAGGATTATGCAGCATGGCTTGAAGATTTGGTTATGAATTTGTCACAAAAATGACCTATAATTCAACCTTAGATACCCAACTTCATATCTTCAAAACTTCTAGCTCAGGCAAGATAAAATTATGTTCTATTACATTTTGGAAATCTTGAAAATTGTCTACAACATTCATGTTGGGAGTTTTGTCTAAATCAAATGGGAACTTGGTGAAAATTGGCCAAGAAGTTAGGACAAAAAAACTGATCAAAACTTGTAAATGTTTTTCTAAGTGTTGGATAAAAAACATCCTAGCCTCATGAGCTTATATCTCTTAATCCAAGCACTTTTTGGAAATAAACCCTCATTCACAAAGTTGTAGAATTCATCAACCCCTTCAACTTTCATGTTGAAAGTTTTCTTTGAATCAACTTGGATTTTAGTGAAAAATTGTGAAGAAGTTAGGACTTTTGTTAAGAACAAAAACACTAAGAATTTTTCTAAGTGTTAGAAAATTTTCCAAATTTTACTTTTGTTGACTTTTTGATTTCTTGATGATCAAGTTTGATAGTTTTGAATATCTTGATGATTCTTGACTATTGAATTCCAATGTTGACAAAAAAGTCAAAGTTTGACTTTTGAGTGACTATTGACTTTTCATCAATTATTTCAAATTTTAAACTATCAATCACTTGCATCTTTGGAAATGTCTTGAGCCATGTAATCAGTTCAATATGTTGTATTTGAGTCCTTAAGATAATGCTTCAATCCATTAGGTCATGCACTTGGTCAACAGTCAATGATCAGTCATCTTCAGTAAAAACCCTAATTTGGGCAATTTTTGACCTCTGGTGATTTGAGGGTTTGCCTTGAGGAATCATGATCAAACCTTGATTAAATGATGAATATCACTTCAAAATGTTGATGTTGACCAAGAATCTTGAAGTTTGATTGTATATTGACCATAATTGACTTTTTACCCACTACATTTGATTTTCAATCATCTGAGCCATTGACTGGGCAAATTTGTGATGCAAGGCTTGAAACTTGAGATGAGCATTGTTGAGGACCTATGATGAACCATGGAAGTAATTTGAGGCATTAGAAGTCCAATTTCCCTTGAGAAAACCAAAACCATAGTTATGGACTCATTGCTTAGGAGAAGAATTTTAACCAGTAAACTCTTGAGTAGTCTTGAGCAAATGAGAATCTCATGAGAATGTCTTGAATAAAATGGGAGGGAAAATTTTGAGGTTCAGCAGATGCCCCTGTTCAATCTTCTTAAACCTGAGGAATTAAATTGGCATTTCCTCCATTTGTGACTTGAAGGTGGAAGATGATTGAACACATAAGTGCCCAGATATTTGCACTCGCTTGTGCACGAAGTAACACTGTTGGTTGATTATACTGGGAATGGGATTAAAGATTCCATTTGGAAAGGTGATGGAGATTTGTCTAAAATGGGCTTATAGATTCCATCCAAAGTAACTGTTGATAGAATTTAGACTAAGTCTACGCTCGACTTCAACTAGAAGAATTATCAGAATAAATCTACGCTTGATTTAAATTGAGCCAGAAGAGGTATTTTTGTCTTTAACTGGAAGAAGTATCAAGAAAAAATCTCTGGTCGATTTAATCTGAGCCAGAAATAGTCTACTAGAAGAAGTATCAAAATAAATATATGTTCGATTTAATCTGAGCCAGAAGATGTCTATTGGAAGAAGTATCAGAATATCTATGGTCGATTTAATCTGAGCTAGAAGATGTCTACTGGAAGAAGTATCGGAATAAATCTATGCTTAATTTAATCTGAGCTAGAAAAGGTCTCTGAAGGAAGTGTTCGTCATGTAGATAGTCGCCCCATCCTGTTTCGGGAATTGATCTACAATCTGTTTTTGTTGGTAAACTAGTCATGTTTCGGGAGTTCATACCACTTGGTGATAAAGATAGTCTCCTTGTCCTGTTTCGGGAATTGATCTCCATATGACCATAAAGAAAGAAAGATATTTTCCCTGTCTTGTTTCGGGAGTTAATCTTTGCTCGGTTGTATAGATAGTTTCCCTATCTTGTTTCGAGAATTAGTCTGGAACCTGCTTTTTGTTGGCCGTAGAGATAGTTTCCCCGTTTTGTTTTGGGAATAAATCTCTGACCTGGTCAGATAGATAGTTGCCATGTCTTGTTTTGGGAATTAATCTTGGACCCATTTGAGAATTGTTGATGATATTCATCTGTTTGTGAAATTTTCCTGAAAAGATAAAGAGTCAGTTGTATTCAATGCCATGATGAAATGAATTTCATAATGATTATCTCAAATTAAATGAGACTGTGTTATATGCATTTTGTATGCATATGCTATGATATTGGTAATTGATGTATGAATGTGAAATGTTGTTGAAAATGTATCAACAGTTCCGTATGACATCTTGCTAGGGAAAATGAATCCTTGAATGGTGCTGAGGATGAAGAACATGTGTAATCTTCAATCTTGTCTAGAGTGCTTCTGCTAGGGATTCCTGCTTATTGTTTAAGGAAACTCCGCTGAGGAATGTTGACTTCTGTTTGAGGAGAAGGGTTCAGGAACATTAGTCATTCAATGCTCTACTAGGGAGTTTAATTCTTATTTACCTTGACTGGGGATAAAAGAGATTGATAATATTCTGAATCGTCTGGGAGTTTAATTCTTATATACCCTGATTGGTGATAAAAAAGATGGATAACCTTCCGACTCGTCTAGGGAGGATAAAGTTGACTGATATCTGGTCTAGTTCCAGCTTTTGTAGCAACTCTTTGGGGATAGTGGTGACTTCACTAGGAAGAGGAATTTTGATGGAGATTCGTAGCCATCTGAGGAATAGACTCAAGCTGTGAGACTGTAATCTGTTAGAGAAATAAACCCTGTTGGGTAAATAAACCATGTGCTGTGGAAATGAGCTCTGTCGGAGAGAAGAAATCTGCAGGGAAATTTTTAGTTCTAGAGGAATAAACTCAGCTGGGGAAGAGAATTTCCATGAACTGTACTTGTTGGACCTCCGTAGGTTGGTGATATTTCCAGGTAAAGATCATATTCTTTTACTTGCCAAAGTGATCTGCCGGGGAATTGCGGGGAATTACTCTGTGGGGATAATCTCATGGAAGTGGCTTTGTGGGGATTTGTGGTTTTACTTGAACGTCACCCTAATGCTTATTCCTGTTTTTACGCATATATTTGTTAACAGTTAATCGTATTCATATGCATATGTTCATTCAATTTAGTCACTGGACGTTTTTGCAAACAAAACAGAAAAAGAAAATTTGAATTTTTGAAATTGTGTTTATATTGATAATTTTCCTATAAACATGCGATTGCTGTACAAAGAGACAAAAATCCTAGTAAGAGGAAATTTTCGTGAAATGAAGGGAGTACCAAGTGAAAACAAAACATATAGCTATGTGGAAATGATCTCGTTCGGTTCCAACTCCGTTATTGCCCATATGTCTTTGAACATCCCATCATTTGTTGTCAGAAGAAGTCGATTGAGATGATCGGTGCCATTTGAACTTTTGACTTTGGTAATAAAGCTTGAAGTAAGTGATCCAATGGTACGTAGTCGTACACTTTAATCCCTAACTTTTTCCTAGACCGCTCTTTCGGGTTTTCAGTCCACCGGGATACCCTTTCTTGCCCAAACCGCCGTTTCAGGTTTTCGATTTTCCTAGTGTACAATCCTTGATATATATCCCTAATTTTTGCCCTAACCCTTTTGGTTCACCAGGATGCCCTTATTTTTTCCTAGGCCAATCGACCTAGCGGGTCATTTTTATGCGTAGTATTTTTTGACTATGTTTGCGTTCACATGGTGCAGGAAGTCTTCACCGTCCATGGTGGCTAGCATCATAGAACCTCCCGAAAATACTTTCTTGACAACAAATGGCCTTTCATGGGTGGGAGTCCATTTGCCCCTAGGATCACCTTGCAGTAGAATGATGCGCTTTATTACCAAGTCACCATCCTAATATACCCGATGCTTGATTTTCTTATTGAATGACTTGATCATACGTTCCTGATACATTTGACCATGACAGACAACCACAAGCCTTTTCTCATCAATCAAGTTCAACTGGTCTAGTCTGGTCAGAATCCACTCGTCTTTGTTTAAGTCTGCATCTTTCATAATCCTTAGAGAAGGAATCTAAACCTCGACAGGTAAGACAACTTCCATACTATAGACCAGAGAGAATGGGGTTTCCCTAGTTGATGTTTGTGCTGAAGTGCGATAGTCGTTGAGAGCAAACAGTAACATCTCGTGCCAATCTTTGTAGGTCACAACCATCTTTTTCACAATCTTCTTTATGTTCTTGTTGGCGGCTTCCAATGTGCCATTCATCTTTGGTCAATACGAATAAGAGTTGTGGTGCTTGATCTTGAACTGCATGTAGAGTTCAGTGATCATAATGTTATTGAGATTAGTATTGTTGTCGATAATGATTATCTCGAGGATATCTACATTTTATATTTAGAATGTATGCACAAAAGATGCTTAAATAAGGAGTTCAAAGTTTGAAAAATGTACCAAGTTGGAGAAAGTCCAACGCTTCTTCAAGAACTTCCAAAAACAAGATGATGATTGTTTTAGCTTGCTGGGACCTTGAGGAGTATATTGCAATCCTTACTTTACTTTGAGAGTGGCTGGAACGATCTACTCAAGTCAAGTTGAAAGGTTGGAATTTTAAAATGGTGGATTATGAATATGATGTTACAGTGATGAAACAGGTGTTTGGATCACTTATATATGATGTATATGAAGTATTTGGATGATTGGTTTGGAAAAAAGTTATAAGGTTTGAGAAATTCGAAGATAAGGTTTCAAAAAGCTCAAAAATGGAGGTTCTGGCCAATTCTGACTTGGGAGAGTTTGAGAGGGTTAGAGGGCTTATTCCTTTGTCCTTTGGCTTGCAAATGAACCTTATATTTATAGGCAAAAGGTCTTAAGAGCTGAAGTAACAATGTTTGCAAGATAACATGTTATGGTTTGAAAAAGTGAAAAATCAAGTTGGATGAGTTTCCATGGTTCCAAGGTTCAAGAGAAAGCATGATTTATGGTTTGTTGGGTGCAGGGAGGTTACTTCTGATGTTAGAGATTTCTTGTACTCAGATGCAACAAGTTGGGAGATCAAGAAGTTGACTTTGTGATTAAAGCTTGCTTTATAAGAATGGAAATGTAACCTTTCTCCCTTAAATGGAAAAATGGATTGGACAAAGCTTTAATCACTTGGATTATGGCTCAAAAGTGTGTGATCTTCTGATTATGGATAGATATGGAGATTTAAAGCATGAAAAGTAGGATTATGCAGCATGGCTTGAAGATTTGGTTATGAACTTGTCACAAAAATGACCTATAATGCAACCTTAGATACCCAACTCCATCTCTTCGAAGCTTCTAGCTCAAGCAAGATAAAATTGTGTTCTTGGACATTTTGGAAATCTTGAAACATTGCCTACAACTTTCTTGTTGTGAGTTTTGGCTAAATCAAATGGAAACTTGGTGAAAATTGTCCAAGAAGTTAGGACAAAAAAACTGATCAAAACTTGTAAATATTTTTCTAAGTGTTGGATAAAAAAACATCCTAACTTCATGAGCTTATATCTCTTAATCCAGGAACTTTTTGGAAATAAACCCTCAATCACAAAGTTGTATAATTCATCAATCCTTACAACTTTCATGTTGAAAGTTTTGTTTGAATCAACTTGGATCTTAGTGAAAAATTGTTATGAAGTTAGGACTTTTGTTAAGAACAAAAACACTTAGCATTTTTCTAAGTGTTCGAAAGTTTTCCAAATTTGACTTTTGTTGACTTTTTAATTTCTTGATGATCAAGTTTGATAGTTTTGAATATCTTGATGATTCTTGACTTTTGAATTCCTATGTTGACCAAAAAGTCAAAGTTTGACTTTTGAGTGATTGTTGACTTTTCATCAATTGTTTCAAATTTTCAACTATCAATCACTTGCATATTTGGAAATGTCTTGAGCCATGTAATTAGGTAAAAATGTTGTATTTGAGTCCTTAAGATCATGCTTCAAGCCATTAGGTCATGCACTAGGTCAACAGTCAATGATCAGTCATCTTCAGTCAAAACCCTAATTTGGGCAATTTTTGACCTATGATGATTTGAGGGTTTTCCTTGAGGAATCATGATCAACCCTTGATCAAATGATGAATATCACTTCAAAATGTTGATCTTGACTAAAAATATTGAAGTTTTATTATATATTGACCATAATTGACTTTTTACTCAATATAGTTAACTTTCAATCATCTGAGCCATTGACTGGGCAAATTTGTGATGCAAGGCTTGAAACTTGACATGAGCATTGTTGAGGACCTACGATGAAACTTGGAAGTCATTTGAGGCATTATAAGTCCAATTTCCCTTGAGAAAACCAAAACCCTAGTTATGGACTCATTGCTTGGGAGAATAATTTTGACCCGTCAACTCTTGAGTAGTCTTGAGTAAATGGGAACCTCATGAGAATGTCTTGAAGATAGGAGGGAAAATTTTGGGGTACAACACATAGGCTTTAGGATAGTCCCTTCATCTCCTCCCATCTTTTTTAATTTCAAAAATCTTCTCCCTCATTTTCAAAACTCTTCTTGTTTTCTAACTTGAACTGCTTTCATAATAAACATGGACATAGGTCCATGTATTTTTTAAATCTTTTCTTAATCAAATTTTAATCAATATTAATCATACTTTGACATTTTTTGTGAGAAGACTAAAAGTCAATCAAACTCATTCAAACCATTTTTCCACTTTGGCTTTTTACTTTAAAAAACTTTTTGCTCAAATTTTTTCGACTCTTGTCGACTCTTGTCGATTCTTGTAGCGAGAGCTACTATACTTCTATGATATATAGTGAAGTGGGATATTTTCCACTTGGTTGTTGAGTGAGGCTTTGTTGATTTTAAAATCTAAGCTATATCCTCCACTTTGAGATGATGAAAATTCTCCTTTCTCATAATTATGGGTAGTAATTATGTTCTCCCACTCGGATATTACGATGATGTCTCGTCTCTTAAATTTAACCAACACACATATGTTTTAAAATTTTTGAGGTGAACTATGGGTACCCTGATCCCCTATTGCACAAAAGGTGTTACATATGCACTAAAGGTTCGCAACCGCTGCGGGTGCAAAATTTGTGAAAAATACTTCTTTTTTTATCTCCACCATATATTTTTGTATACACCATTCATAATCAAAATACACAAATTTTAAAAGAGGTTCATGCAAAGTACTGTAGATGTTTAGGGTGATAATACCTTTTCTTAGCATAGCCAACCCCCGTGCCTAGATTATCTCCCCCTATTTTTGGCTTTATTCGCTCTCTTTCCATTTCCTATGGAAACAATAAAGCACGGTGATGATTTTTATTTGATTTGTACGAGTCAAGTAAATCCAATGGCTTAGTCTCAACATTGTGGTTGTGTCGTTAGAGGGTGTGCTTGATCAGGGATATTGGGTCAGTGTTATTTGTCATTCCTAAGGTGGAAGCATTGGGCCAATTCTAGTTATTGGGCCAGTCCAGAACAGGAGTCCCCCAAGTCATTACTTCTGGTTAGAGCAGTAATGACTTTAGGCGTGCCCGAAAGAGGGGGATGTTTCATGGGCGGCTATGCGCGAGGAGTTCAAGTGATGCCTGGGGAGCCTGTTTTGCAAGGAGAAGAACAATTGATTGGATCTAGAAGAGATATCTTGTTGCAATTTCATCCAGCCACACACTATCATAAAGGTGTAATGATGGAAAGCCTAGGAGCGTGCCCGCTCATGCGCTAATGAAGTTTGTCTATAAAAGGGAGAGAGGGAGCTTTGTTTGTATTTTTCGCTCGCTCTTCCTTTGCTTGTTGTTGTTCAGTTCTGCCTGATATCGTTGTTCTTCGAATCTCTTGCTTGCTTTGTCGTTTGTCGCTGATAACCGTTAATAATACGATAATCCTCTCGATTTTCCCTTGTTTTAATGGATTTTGCCTCTGTTTTAAGATATATTTTCTGCTTCCTTTCCTTGAAATGCATGCAACTAGGATTTAGAGTAACTTAGTGTGGAAACTCTAGGCGCTTGGTTGTTGTCTGATGGTGGTTTCCTCGCCTGAGGACGGTGGCTCCTTCATGAGCTTGTTAGAGATGTTTTAGACATAGGGTTAGTGGTTCACGATGAACTTTGTGGTGGAATTGGGGCCGTTTATGGGCTTCTATTATGATTTCCTTGTGTTTTTGTTGTGTCCTTAGGCGAGCTTGAAAACCATTTGTCTGGGGAGGAATTTTCCTCGCGAGAGCTGGGGTTTAACCTGGAGGTCAGGCGCTTAATGTGTTAGAGGGGAGTTCCCTCATTTTTCTTTATGTTGTTTTAAGTGAGGGCTCTGGTCGGGGACAAGGTCCTTCTTTCTCTGCTCCCTTTTACTTGACTAGCAGTGGAAGGGTGGATTTGATTTCGATGTCGAATTGACTTTTGTCCTCTGCTTTTCAAGTATAATGGCCAGCAATACTGATGATGAGTCCATGGGCGCACCCAGTGATTCCTTTCTAAGCTTATCTGAGTACTCATCAACAGAGGGGCACCTAGAGGATGCTCGATCTTGAATCGGTTGTGCTAGAATCGGGCAAGGTCGGGCAGAATGCAGTTGCGGTTCAGGATGCACCCACGGTTCCAGCGGATCCTTTAAATTGGGTCGCGTCGGGTCCCTTGGAACATGCCTCCTACTTTTGTGATCATCCAGATGAAGTGTTTACCTCATGGCCTTGGGCATGGAGTTAGAGGGTGTCGAGGAGGAATGGTCGATATATATCCCTGGGAAGAGCCATCAGATCTATTGGAAGTTTGACGTAAACCATATTTCCTTGTACGAAATTCCCTTTCAAGAGATGGGTTTCTGACTTCCTTTTACCGACTTCCAGGTGGACATTTTTTGGCACCTTCGCCTCGCTTCATCGCAGTTACATTCCAACTTGATTGCCTTTATGCGGGCTTTCGAGATTGTATGTGACTATCTGTCAATATGGGCCACCATTTCTCTATTCTTATATTGCTTCCATCTTCAGCGGGGCACTTATGGAACTCAGTTTGGATGGGTCTCTCTCAAGCAGGTGAACGGGAAACTTTTCAAAGCCTATTTGGAGTCAGTTCGAGATTTTAAAGGGAGGTACATGCTGATCCAGCTCGTATCATGGAAGGTGTTGTTGAACATTTTCAGGAACGTCCCATTGGTATTTGAGGTTGAGGGACCCATGTTGAACAAGGTAGGGGACCCAGTGGTGAAGTTGGTGCCAAAGTTTCACTTTCATTGGTAGAAAACATTATACCTAGAGGACCGACCACTATATTTGGAAGAAAGACCATCTGGGTGTCAAGGACCAGGCTAGCCTTGGCCGTTTGTCGGCCTTTGTTGCAAGGATCCCCCCAGTCTAGTGTATGAGCAAAGGGGGAAGGCTGTTAGCTGACGAGGATGGGAATTTGATTTTTGAACCCGGTTTGGTAAATGTTAAGGAGCTCCTTGAGAGCAAAGATCCTGTGGCGTACTTAGGTAGTTTATCTTTTATTTTGACTTGATTTGTATGTGAGATTCTTTATTTTTGTTTGCTGACCCCAAATTTTTGTGTGCAGGAAGAATGAATCCTATCCAGGAGCGTATGGCCAGGTCATTACTTCAGAAGACGAAGAAGGGGCAGAAGCCTCTTAAAGGCTCTCAAGCTGATGCGGTGATGGCTCCTCAGTCAGGCTCTAGAATGTCGTCGACTAGCCAGGTTGTCTTCAGCAGGTGTCTTCGAGGTTAAAGAGGTCGCATACCAAGGGTACCATCAATTTGACTGGTTAATAGGATAAATGGAAGTTTGAGTTGCCTCTATGTTTTCATGACAAGGCTTTTTCGATGGTTCCTTCTTGCGACTTGATTGGGCTGAGTCCCCCATGCTCGAAGAGATGGATCGTTAGTGCAAGAGGGAAATGTTGGTTAGGGATGTCGGCACCGTTATGAGGGTACTGGGAATGGTCGTGGCGTACACCGAGGGAAGAACCTCTCTAGAGCTCAAATTGAAAAAATCCCAGGCTGAGGTAACGACTCTCAAGGAGAAGCTCGCTAATGCGGATGTTGCGAACAAGGCATTAAAAGAGAAACTGGCCAAGCTGACCGAGGAGCGTAAGACACTTCTGCAGGAGAAGAAGTCTTTCAATGAGACAGATATATCCTTGAGGACTCAATTAGCTCTTGGTGAGGACAAGTTGAAGGAGGCCAGAGGTTTGAAAACTCATGCCGAGTTGGTTGCTCGCCTTCAGTTGGCCATCGAAGATGGTGCAGTCAATGTTGAGGGATCCTTCAAAAATGTCGTCGAGCAACTTAGAGTATTGAATCCTGGCGTGGAGTTGAACACGGTTGGGATGGGAATCCTATACTATTTGGTTGGCGGTAAGATCGTGATCCCTTAGTTTCTCAAGGGATTCGATGAAGCTTTGGTCGAGGAACCTTCCCAGAGAGAACCTGTTCCCGAGGAGGTGCCTCAGCTTGATGTTTGATTGCTTTATTGTCTTTCTTTGTTTTGGAATGTATGTCATGTTTGATGTAATTTGTTTAGCGGGATTTTTCCCGGCAATGTAATTTCCAAACAATTGTGGTCCTTGTTGCAACAAGTTCGTTTATTTGGATGGGGCTTCCGGCCTCATTTATGTAATATTTTAGACAACGGTGGCCTTCATGGTCGTCCCTTTTAATCTTCCAACCATGGTGGTCGGTTATTTCAATCAACATCGTTTAAGTGTTTTAACTTTGTTTGTGCATGATTTATTGATCATTGTGAAATGAAACATGTTTGTATGCATGTCTGCTTGAGACATTATATTTTGCTCTTTAGGGGTTTGCTCATGAGTTTTTGAGTTCGCTGGTGTGGGGAACTGGTCAAACGGCCAGGGTAATTTCCAGGTGTGGGTCGGAACTCAGATCTTGTTTTTAAGAGTTGAGCTTGGCGGCGTGAACTTCCCATCGTGAGCTAGGTGTTAAGCCATCGTGGTACGACGACGGTGGAGCTCATTTGATTTTCCCACGTCGGACTGAGAATCAGCTTGTTAAGAGAGTGGACACTCACCTCTTTGTTTAATTTTAAGTTCCATGCTTGTACCTGGGCATGCACAGGTGGTCGAGCAAGGTGTATTCGTTGTTTCGAAGAAGCATGTCGACTGTATCAGTGTCCCAACTGTAATATTGTCTTAGTTTTTGGTGTTCCAAGGTCGAGCAAGTTGTTCCCCCTGTAGGTTTTCCAGGTAGTAGGCCTCGTTCTCCATTTTTACATGGACGCAATATGGGCCTTCCTAGTTTGCGGCGAGCTTTCCTTCGTGAGACTCTTTGTGATTTCTCCCAAGGACTAAGCTGTCAACTTTGAATTCTCCTCGTATGAATTTTGTGTCATATCGTATGGCGATTTTTTTGTTTGAGGGGGGCTTCTCGCAAGGCTGCTCCCATTAGGATTTCCTCAACAAGGTCGAGCTTCTCTCTTAATGTTTCATTGTTCATCGAGGGAAGCCTCTTTCCGTCTAGAGAGCTCTCTGATCTTGATCAGGATAATGGCCTTGGTTCTGTAAGCTAGATGGAAGGGGGTCTCCCTGGTGAATGAGTGAGTTGTTGTGCGATAGGACCAAAGTACACTATGTAGCTCCTCGATCCATCTCTTTTTGGTTTCATTTAACCTCCTCCTAAGGCCTCGTAGGATCACTCTATTTGCAAATTCGGATTACCCGTTTGTTTGCGGGTGTTCGAAAGATGTGAAGTGTTGGATGGTGCCCAACTTGGTGATGAATTCCTGGAACTTTTGTCTGAATTGCATCCTATTGTCGGTGACAATTTCATGGGGAATACCGAACCTAGTAAGAATGTTTCTTTTGTAGAAGCAGACAATGTTTTGTGCAGTTATTATGGCTAGCGTCTATGCTTCTATCTATTTGGTGAAGTAATCCACAACCACTATCAGTTATTTGTTTTGGTTCGATCCTACTACAAATGTCCTGAGGATATCCATAGCCCACCATGCAAATGACCCTGGGGATGACAAAGACTTGAGCTCACTTGGAGGTGCCAAGTGAATGTCCCTGTGGGGTTGACATTTGTCACACTTTTTACGTGTTCTTTGGCGTCGTGCTGCATGGAAGGCCAATAGTACCCTACCCGTAATGCTTTTCTGGCCAGGGATCTTCCGCTCAGGTACTGGCCGTTGATTCCTTCATGGATTTCTCGTGGGATATGGGCTACTTTGTTTTCTTTGACACATTTGAAGAGGGGGATGGAGAATCCTCTCCTACATAGTTTTTCTTCGATCAGGGCGTAGGAGCAGGCTCTTCGTTTGAATATATTGGTTTCCTTCTGGTCGGATGGTAGTTCTTCCTTTGAGAGGTAGTTGTATACCCGGGTCATCCAACAGCTACTGTCATCAGTGGCATACATTTCTAGAGCCAAGGAAGGTTTTTTAATGCTTGGTCATCGAGTAAATCATGTATTATGAATTTGTTCCCTCTTTTCTTCTTTGTGCTGGCCAATTTCGACAGGATGTCTGCTCGAGAATTTTGCTCACGAGGAACATGTTGAACTACCGCAGAGTTAAATTTCTTCATTCTTTCTTGGACAAGAGTCCAGTATTTTGAGAGTTGATTGTTTTTGACCTGGTACTCCCCTCGTACCTGGGAGGTGATGAGCTGGGAGTATGTGAAGACTTTTACTTCCTTGGCACACAAGTCCTCGACTAGGCATAACTCGGTAAGGATAGACTTTGATTAGTATTCCTTCCTCATTTTCCAACATGATGTCTGCTCCGCTTCCCGTCGAGATGGAAGCCCCGTCCACGAAGATGGTCCACTTGTATGCCGCATTTGTGGTGCTTAGGAATGTCATTTCTGCTATGAAATTGGCCAACATTTGTGTTTTGAGGGCTTTCCTGCTCTCGTATCTGATGTCGAATTCCGAAAGCTCTAATGACCATTTGAGCATTCTTCCCACCATATCAGGTCGACTGAGTAAATATTTTATTGGTTTCTCTGTCCAAACGACAATGGTGTAAGCTAGAAAATAGTTCCTCAGCCTCCTCACTGCATTGATGGGTGCTAAGGCTACTTTCTCAACCTGTTGGTATCTTACTTCAGGGCCTTGTAAGGCTTTGCTCATGAAGTAGATAGGTTTCTGCCCCTCAGGGGTTTCCAGAAATAGGGCACCGCTGACCGCCTCGGAAGCTACAGCCATATAGAGGTAGAGAGTTTCTTCCTTGTTCGGTCTTGAAAGGACTGGTGGTTGAGATAATTCCTGTTTGAGGTGGAGGAGGGTGCACTCACATTCTTCGGTCCATTTTAACGCAGCTTCTTAGCAGAGAAGTTTGAAAAAGGGGAGTGCGTGTTAGGCAGATTTTTCCACGAACCGGGATAGTGACGTGAGCATTTCGTTTATACTTTGGATTTATTTTTTTGAGCTCGGGGTTGGAAGCTTAGAGAACTTCTGACATTTGTCGGGGTTCACCTCGATTCCTCATTTTGTTAATTAGAAGTCGGGGAACTTGGCTGCTCGCATGCTGAAGGTGCATTTTTCCGGGTTGAAACATGTTGTACCCCAAAATTTTCCCTCCCATATTCTTCAAAGTTTTGACAAGCATCATCTTCAAGTGCTTCAAGATCTCTCAAGGGTTGCACAGTTCAAACACCCTCCTAAGCCAGTCAAATTAGGGTTTTGGTTCTTGCAAGGAAGTTGAGGTTTTCAAGGGCTCAATCAAGTGCCACATTCCCATAAACATTGTCAAGCATCCCCATGTCAAGTTTCAAGGCTCACAAGGTCAAGTTGCACAGTCAAAAACCCTAATTGCTTCACAGTCAACTGTAGGGGTAAAATGGTCATTTGGCAGTCAAAAGTCAAAAATTTTGGTCAACATCTTATTTTGAAGCCACAATCATCATTGGATCAAATCTTGATCATGATTCCACAAGAATGGCTCAAAAATCATCAAGGTGTCAAAAGTTTCTATTTTTGGACAGCTGAAAAGTCAACTGTAACTTGACCAAGGCATAACTGTTTCATGGTTCATCAGAAAAATCCCATCCAATGCTCATTTTGAAGGGGATAACATTTACTACAACTCATCTTCACATCCCAAATCCAAGAAATGCTCTCACAAAAAGTTATCAATTTCAACATTATAGGTCATTTTCAAAAGTCAACAAAAAGGCACTTTAAGTCAAAGACCATAACTTGAGATTGGTAAATTAAAATGGCATGGGACCAAAGGAATTGGTTAGAGGACTTCAAGACCTTTCCAAAATGTCCAAGAAAATGTCCATATGATCAAAATTGAGCAAGATATGCATTGGAGAAGTTGGGAAATTTTTGTGAAATGGCCAAAGTCAACTATCCTTGAAACTTCAATTTTTGACAAAAGGGTCCACTTTTTTCCACTTGATTCATCCTTGTCATGCCACCCACGTGTCCCATGATTAAATTCAATATTAAACATTTATTTTTTCTATTTTTATTTAATTTTATTGATTTAATTCATTTTAAATCCATAAAATTCAAATAAAAATCAAAAAAATTAATTAAGTGATATCTTGTGGTTTGAATGGCCTTGATGCATCATAATACACATGCCAAATTCGTGTAAAGTCCATTTCAAGCATGAAATTCAAATTTTGAACAAAAATGGCAAGTTTCTTTAATGGTGGTTATGAGGAAATCCAAAGCTTAATGGCAATGGTTAAAGGCTCCTAAATGTGACTTATTCTCACTCATTACTATATATACAAGCCTTGCAAGCCTCATTCACAACCTAAAAAAAAGTGCACAAACGGCCAGAGCAAAGTTCAAAATTTGTCAAAAAAAGTGTGAGATCAAAAGGAGTTTTGCAAGCGTTTCCAGGCCAAAAGGAGAACACGACTCTCTTCTTTGCCATACCCTGAAGCTAAAGCAACTCTTACCACGTCCTAAGGTCCATTATCAAGCACTGTAAGTATTCCCAGGTCCCACCATAATTCCATATTGTTTTTTCTAATGCTTTCTTGTGCAGCGTTCCAAGGATGGCATACCATAAACCTCACATCTCAGCGCGCCATGGGTCCTCAGAAACAGATCTAAAGGCTTGGATTGGACGAGCACCATACTCCTGGTCAACCTACACCATAGGCAATCTCCAAAGTCAAACAAAGCTGGCTTCTTGATGGGCCTCACAATTCCATTAACACTCCCAATTCTGGCCCATACCCCCCCTTGGGTTTGCATTTTTATTTTCTCTTTTTATATTTTATTTGTCTTATTTTTATTTTTTCCCTTTTATTAACTATTAACATAATTAATATTTTTTATAAAAAAAATCAAAAAAAGAACTAATATTATTATTATCATTAATTCCATTTTATTTTGCAAATAAACACTAATAAATTGAATTAGTTTTAATTAGGCAACTTTAACCTTTCTTTTAATAACTAAAATAAATTTAGAATTAGGTTTTTATTAACTTTTAATTTTAATTCTTTTATTTTATTTCATTAAAAAACCTAAAAATACAAAAAAAACATTTTTCTTTTAATAAATTAAATAATTAGTTTTAATTCCATTTAATCACAAAAAAGGGACAAAAATTCAATTCCTTCTTAAAAGGGTCAAAACCCTTAGGACGTTCCAATTTAATTCTCGCGCGCATTTATTTATTTTGATTATTTTGTAACTGTCTCCAGATATGTAATAGTTAAATAGGAATTTTACCGCTTTATTTAATTTCTCGCATTTATTTACCAAAACAGGTTTTTGTCTTTGGCGATGTATAGACCCGCACCTTGTAATAGTTAGAATTTATCTTTCCGCAATTTATTTTCCGCACTCCTAACTGTTAATAATGCCTGCAAGAATGTATGTAAATAAAATTAATCCGTAGCTCACAAATAACATGTACAAAGACAATTAACTGAAAAACAACACACAAGCACATGCCACTCCTAGGGTACGCCTCACTGGTTGCCTCGAACGTGGTCATCAAGTATAGGGTGTGTTAGAGGTCGCCCTTTGTCTAAAGATCCAGTTGCCTCGAAACAGTTGCCTCGGATAAAAGGATCTAGGACATTAGGGTTACTTCTAAGGTGTCCTACCATTGCTTCGGTGACCACACTGTCCCTTCTAATCGAATTGACCCGAACACCTCCAACGATGGTGCTTCCTACCTCTCAATGGTGGGATAGCACTATCTAAAGGACTCTTACACAGCTTAATTCCTTAGAGTAGGTAGATTTCTGTTAAGTACTTGCTCTTTTCAAAACAAACAAAAACAACTTTTCGCACCCACACTTTCAAAAAGTTTTCAAACAAAACACTTCATACACTCTTGAGGACTGATACAAGAGTTACTTAGAAGTTTTCCAAACGAAACTTTTTCAAAACCCACACACACTTGAAAAGCAAACGAATTTTGAAAACATAAGAGCAAGTACCTAAGAGCCCGTGGATAACCACGGATAGAAAGGGTGCTAACACCTTCCCTTTCTATAAATCTACCTCCCGAACCGAGAACATTCTCGAATAAGGAATTTTGCTGTGCTTTTGTCCTTTCCATGTTGGAGAACATAAAAGACGGTGGCGACTCTTGCTTACCGCGACATTTCGCGAACCAACTTAAAAAACAGTTAGTTCTATTTCCACCGATCACAAAATGCATTTCAACTATTCTTGCATGTTCGAAGACCTTTCTGAGGTGGAGCGCATGATTGGTTTCCTCTTGGAATTTCACGATCATGTCGTCCGTGTAGACTTCGAGCATGTCTCTGATTTCTCCTCAGAAGACCTTGTTCATCATGCGCTGATAGGTAGCGCCCGCATTTTTCAGACCGAAGGGCATTACGTTGTAGTAATAGTTGCCTGATTCGATCATGAAGACCGTGCATTTTTTGTCCGTTTTATCCATTGGGATATGGTTGTACCTAGAATACACATCTATGAATGAAAGTAATTTAAAACCTGCAGAATTGTTGACCAATCTATCTATAGTGGGGAGGGGGTGTTGGCTCCTAAATTCGACACCCTTGCTTTTATTAATATCAGCCATTAAAGTTAAAGGATGTTTTCGACCAGCTGGGTCTGTCGAAATGCCATCGAAAGATGGCAATGTACTTAGAGGATTTCTTCCAACGGAGAAGTTGGTTGCCTTCGATGTCGAAGGTGTTTTTCGTCGAAGATACTTCTCGACGAGGGTGTTCGATGGTTCAGAGTAGAACGGTTTGAAATTCAAACGTTTGGAGGGAAAACGGTTTCCAGCGGTTACCAAGTGCAACGTGCAGAGATCTGGAGCGTCGAACGCTGAGAACGTGCCAAGTGGAGTCATCTCGAAGCAGTGTAACTGCCCGACGGTTACTTGGGATGTTTTAGTATAAATAGTAGTAGTTCACGCAGTTTTTCGCGTGTGTTCACAATTATATACAAAGTCACTCATATAAATTCGAGTACCCAGCGTGTGAGAAAGAATTGTTGAGAATGTATGTGTGAAACACCACTTTTATTAATCAAAGTCATTTACTTTCCAGAAACTTTACTTGCTTTCTTCTTTACTTTTCCTGTCGAAGCCCTTGATTTCAAGCCTTCATTTATTTTATCAAGCCCATTTCTTCGTGCAATTTACTTAAAGCCTCTTTATTTTCTTGTCATTTAACCATTATCCAACTTAATCAAAACCTCAAAATCAACCATGTCTTAGGATCAATCTGATCGATCCTGCGAGTAACCAAATAAGTAACCATTTGGAGGATCAGCGGTTGTTTACCAATAACCACGGTAAACAAATTGGCACACCTGGTGGGACTCTGTGTTGATTGTTGAAGTTTAACCTGTTTAAACATAATCTCATCCTTTTCGAGGCGTGTTGCATGTTATTGAGAAGTGGTAGAATATATACTAACGATACCAATACTGCCAGAAGAAGGGAAGAGATGGCGAATCCGCCAAACAATAACGAAATCCCATAAACGAATGTGGGAGCAACGGTTATCCCGACCGTAAGTGAAGCGATAACCGCTGGTTCAACACCAGCAGTAATGGTCACAACAACGGGGCCATTAACTCCGTTCACAGGCCCCAGAGTACCTTTGGGAACTCCCCCACCAAGGGGAAATTTAGGCACAAGGTCTTATGTTCCCCCAGGATTTATGACAGGAGGTCATAATCGAGAACCACTCTATGGCATGCCAACTTCTAACTTGGCTAGCCTGACGAACGCTGCGTCCACTTTTTCAGACCCTTTAGTGAGTGCCTCTTCGCCACTCCAAGGTTCTGGAGTAGGTATGGCGAATAGAAATATGACCCAACTCTTAGGAGGAACGTCCCAAGTACCACATGGCCTTACAAATGCCTCGACAGCGGTCTTGAGGCAACAAATGGACGAAAGCAACCATGATATGGTTCAAATGTTGGCACAAACTTTAAGTACAGTGCTGAACCCTCTAATACAAAACACTACTCAATCGAATCAGCAGATGACAGCGCAAATGACGCGTTTGGCTGATTTCTTTGGAGTACCCCAACCTATTCGACAGCCCCAAAGAGCGCAAGTAAGGGGAAACCAGGGTGTATTCTTAGAGGAAGAAACCACTATCAACCAAGTCCAACAGCCTGTCGAAGAAAACCTTAGGGCACGATTGGAGCAACCTGTCGAGGAACCTAGGGTAATAACCCCAGAGGTAAGGTTAGTTAACAGAAACCAAAATGCTGACGAAGTAGTTCAGCATATCCAATACCAAAACATGGGGTTGGAAAATAATCTGGCAACCATGATCGAAAGGATCATGACTCAAAATGGGATGAACATGGGCTTTCGAAGGCCCAACTTTACATCCCCGCTGTCAGAATACGTGTTACAAACAGACTTACCTCCTAGATGTAAAGTCCCTAAATTCACTAAGTTCTCTGGGGACACGACAGAATCTACTGTCGAACATGTGGCGAGATACTTGATCGAAGCAGGAGATATTTCGAACAACGAAAACCTGAGGATTAAGTACTTCCCAAGTTCTTTAACAAAGAACGCTTTTACTTGGTTTACAACTCTCCCCCTCAATTCGATCCATCATTGGACCCAGCTGGAAAGATTGTTCCACGAGCAATTCTACATGGGGCAAACCAAGATAAGCCTGAAAGAATTGGCCAGTGTAAAGAGACGTTTCACTGAACCTATAGACGAATATCTAAATAGGTTTAGGTTGCTCAAAGCAAGATGTTTTACACAAGTGCCGGAACACGAGTTAGTCGAAATAGCCGCAGGCGGTTTAGATTATTCCATTAGGAAGAAGTTAGACACTCAATACCTGAGAGACATGGCCCAACTGGCCGATAGAGTTCGACAGGTAGAACGCCTCAAAGCTGAAAAAGCAAAGGCAACGAAAACTCATAAGAGAGAGAGGATAACGTATGTCGAGATGGATGACGAAGATCCAGAATCCTTCGACGATACTATAACTGTCGAAGAAGGAGAAGTCGATTTAGCGGAACTAAAACAAGGGCCACCATACTCTTGCAAACTGTTAGTCCCCTCAAGTGGGAAAAATCCCATTGGTCCAGAAAGGACCAACGATAGGTTCCCCAAAAAGACTTATAGTTTTGATATTACAAAATGTGATGAGATCTTTGACTTGCTTGTAAAAGATGGCCAAATGATAATACCCCCAGGGGTAAAAGTGCCTCCTCTTGATCAAAGAAAGAAGAGAGGCTTTTGTAAATATCATAATTTTCTGGGCCATAAAACGTCTCAATGTTTTCTTTTCAGGAATCTTGTGCAAGATGCTATCGAAGAAGGGAGGTTGAAGTTTGCTGACAAGACCCCCATGGCTGTAGACTCTAATCCGTTGCAGGCTGAAGCCCACTATGCTGAACCTTCAGAGGTGAACATGATCGAGGCATCCAGAAGCCAGTCGAAGAGGCCAGGAATCACAATGGTCGAAGTCTCAAAGGACCATGTCAACATGCCAATCTTTGGCAGTTTTTCTGGGAATTTATCCAGAAAGACAATTGAAGCGGTTCAGAAAGCGGTCGAAAGCCCAAAGCTGGAGACAGTTGGAGCCCAAAAATCTGGACCAAAACCCAGTTCTCACTTGGCCCCAGTTCAAGGCCAGACAGAGGACTTGGAGATTCAAATGAAGCAGTTGACTCTTGCCAACAAAGATACCATGAATGTCAACATGGTCGAAGTCTTTGAATCAAAAACATCAGAGGAGGCCATGAGGCAAGAACAAGCTAACAAGACTGCTTTCCCTCGGGAGAATGAAAATCTGGCAGATTTCCTGCAAAGATGCCAGAAGAAGAAGTCAGAAGTGATGTTGTGTCCAAGATGCAGTTCGATTTTTGACAAAAAAGCTGCTGAACATATTCAAGGCGTGAGAGCAGCAAATAAGAGAAGGGAAAATGTTGATCTTCGACATGACCCCAGAAGAGCCTCCCAAAGAGGTTCAAACTAAGAAAAGAGGCCATTGACTTTCAGGCCTCCAACTAATGTGCCAGTAGATACATGGTACAAAACATCTGGTCGAAAGAGGCCAAGCGAGGAAAGATGGCACTCTTTCGATGTGCCAAGAGGTTCGTCTTTAACACAAAAGAAAGAGCCTCAAGTTGCTGCCCCTAAAGTTGCACAGGTTTCGAGCAACTACAAAGGGAAAAATCCCATGTCTCGATCTCAATGGAGGAGATACCAGAGGCGACGAAAGGCTGAAAGGGAGGCTGCTAATGAACCAAAGGCAGAAACCAGTTCAAATGTTCCTCTAAGGAAGCAAAGGAAACCTCTGGAAAGAGAGCCAGTAACCAACAGGCTAGTTTGGCCTAACCAGGGTGAAATTGAGGACGAAGATGGTTCTGAGTCTGATGATACTTTGGACATCATGGTGAATATAGTCTCAGTGCTGCCCAGAGAGTTCAACCGACAGGTGGAGGTCGAAACAAGTGATTGGGAAGTGGAGCAAGAAATGGCCAAACATAGGCCAGTGTGCTATTTCGTCATGGACAATGGCACTACGGAGGAACAAAATGGGTTCTTCGAACCACCTACAGAGGCGATGAAAAATCACCTCAAGCCTTTATTCATAAGGGCTAAACTCGAAGAAACTATAGTGAATAAAATCTTGGTGGATTATGGGGCAACCATCAACATTATTCCTCACTTTATGCTAAGGAAAATAGGAAAAAGGGATGAGGACATCAAGCCTCACAACATGGTCCTGTCGAACTATGAGGGCGGCATAGGGACCACTATGGGAGTGATCCAATTGGATATCAAGGTAGGATCTATCTTTCGACCAACAATGTTTATGGTCATATCGGCCAAACCTAACTATAATCTTTTGTTGGGCCGTGAATGGATTCATGGTGTTGGAGCTGTGCCATCATCAATGCACCAGAGGTTGCTGCTATGGCGTCCAGATGGGATGGTCGAAAACATAGAGGCAGATCAAAGCTATTACCTGGGCGAAGTGAATCACCTAGGGCTGGCGGATTTCGACAAGAACTTGGCTCACATAGGGCCATGTCCAACACCTGACTTCGACTTGGCGCCAGCGCCAAATACTTTTTGTTCCCTATACCTGCACCCTGAGCATGGTTTTCAATGGGACAGAGAAGACTTGTCCCACATAGAATTCAGTGGGTTAACTGATATCCAACCAACTGGTTGGGGAAGTGAATTCAGTGATAATGACTGAGTCACAATCATTGAAGCGAATTTCGGCTTACGTAGCCGAAACAAAGATGATAACGGCTCTCGAAGCCGAAGTAAAGTACATGGCCACACAGGCCAACGATCAACAGTTACCTGCTGCAGGTCCTAGAAAGGATTTCGATCCAGAACCTCCTGATATCATGCCAGAAGGAATGCAGGAACAGAGGCTCGACGCCATCTATGACGATGAGCCTTTGGGCTTCGAAAAGGACCCCTTGGCGAACAACATTAAAATGTTAGCGCAAGATCCTTTAGAAGAAATCAACTTAGGCGAAGGTTCAGAGAAAAAGCCAACTTACATCAGCGCCAAAATTGACCCAGAACTTAGGTTGGAAGTAATCCAATTGTTGAAAGAGTTCAAGGACTGTTTTGCATGGGATTACGACGAAATGCCTGGTCTCGACAGAGGATTGGTAGAACTTCAGTTGCCAATCAAACCTGGGAAGAAGCTAATCAAGCAAAGTCCAAGACGCTTCGCTCCAGAAATACTGTCGAAGATCAAAATGGAAGTCGAAAGACTGCTGAAGTGCAAATTCATACGCGTTACGAGGAAGAATCATATTGACCACCTTCGACAATCATTCGAAAGAATGAGAGAGCATGGTCTGAAGATGAACCCTTTGAAGTGTGCATTCTGTGTGAAAGCTGGAGATTTCTTGCGCTTCGTTGTCCACAAGAAAGGAATCGAAATCAACCAGAACAAGACGAAGGCTATTCTGGAAGCGAAAGCGCCATCGAATAAGAAGGAACTGCAATCTCTGTTAGGCAAGATAAATTTCTTAAGGAGATTTATATCTAACCTAAGTGGGAAAGCTCAAGCCTTTTCACCCTTACTTCTACTGAATAAAGAGGGGTTCGAATGGGGGCAAGAGCAACAAGAAGCCTTCGACAAAATCAAAGGGTACCTCACCAAGCCACCTATTTTGGTGCCTCCTTGTAGCAATAGGAGTATGAGATTGTACATAGCTGCATCTGACAAAACTTTGGGAAGCATGTTAGCCCAAGAAGATGAGAATGGAGTCGAAAGACCCATTTACTATCTTAGTAGAGTTTTGAACGATGCAGAAACTAGATATAGCAAAGTTGAAAAATTGTGTCTATGTCTGTATTTCTCTTGTACAAAACTCAAGCAATATATAAAACCAGTTGATGTGTATGTTTCGTCTCATTTTGATGTTTTCAAGTACATGTTGTCGAAACCCATCTTGCACATTCGAATCGGCAAGTGGGCACTAGCATTAACTGAATACTCCTTGACCTTTATGCCTCTTAAGGCAGTAAAAGGACAAGTGGTTGCAGACTTTATAGTCGACCACTCAATTCAAGTTGAGAATGTTAATTATGTGGAGATAGAACCTTGGAAATTCTACTTCGATGGTTCCAGCCATAAAGATGGAACAGGAGTAGGAGTCTTGATCATTTCTCCAGAAAAAATTCCAACAACATTCAAGTACAGGATATCAGGTTCTTGTTCGAACAATGAGGCTGAGTATGAAGCTCTAATTACTGGCCTTGAAATATTGTTGGAATTGGGGGCAACTCGAGTCGAAATAATGGGAGACTCAGAGTTAGTCATTAAGAAAGTCACAAAAGAATATAAATGCATAAGAGAAAATCTCATTATGTACTTTGTGATAGCAAATCGTTTATTGAAAAAATTTGAAATGGTCAACATTCGACACATACCCAGATTGGAAAATCAAATAGCCAACGACTTGGCACAAATTGCATCTGGGTACAAGATTTCAAAAACGAGATTACAAAGAGCAATCGAAGTTCGAGAAAAGATAAAAGCAACTTGTCTATCACCAACAGACTTGGAATCGACAAGACTAGGATATGCTGATCAAAGTAACTTCGAAATTTCGTTCATAGATAATTTGTCAGAGCAAGATTGGAGGAAGCCCATTGTGGATTATCTTCAAAATCCAGTAGCTTCGACATAACGAAAAACAAAGTACAGGGCGTTGAGTTATGTACTCATGGGTAATGAGTTATTTAAAAAGACGCCTGCAGGGGTATTTCTAAAATGTTTAAGTGAAACTGAGGCATACATAGCCCTTTCGACTACGCACGCTGGAGCATGTGGGGCTCACCAAGTAGGCCATAAGATGAAATGGTTGTTGTTTCGACAAGGACTATACTGGCCCACCATGTTGAAAGATTGTGTCGAGTTCGCTAAAGGTTTCCAAGAATGTCAAGTTCATACAGGCATCCAACATGTACCAGCAAGCGAACTTCACTCGATAGTGAAACCTTGGCCCTTTAGAGGATGGGCGTTGGACCTCATTGGAGAGATTCGACCAGCATCATCAAAGAGTCAGAAGTATATATTGGTAGGCATTGATTATTTTACTAAGTGGATCGAAGCTATCCCTTTAGTCAATGTGGACCAAGAAAATGTCATTGAATTTATTCAAAAGAACATTATCTTTAGATATGGAATCCCTGAGACTATAACAACTGATCAAGGGTCAGTTTTCACCGGTCGAAAGATGCAGGAATTCGCTCAGGAAACGGGCTTTAAACTCCTAACATCAATACCTTATTATGCACAGGCAAATGGTCAAGTCGAAGCAGCGAACAAAGTAGTGATTGGCTTGATAAAAAAGAATGTTGGGAAGAAGCCCAGAAATTGGCATAAGACGTTAGACCAGATTTTGTGGGCCTGTCGAACGTCCCCAAAAGAAGCCATAGGTACAACACCATATAGGCTAACTTTTGGCCATGACGCAGTGTTGCCAACAGAAATTTGTCTTCAATCTGCAAGGGTTCAGAGACTTTATGATATTCCCTCTGAAATTTATTGGGATATGATGTTAGACGAACTAGTGGATTTAGAAGAAGAAAGATTGCACGCTCTTGACCTACTCAGGCTTCAGAAGAAAAGAGTAGAAGACTCTTATAATAAAAAGGTGAAACCTAAGGCATTTTCGCCTGGAGAATTAGTTTGGAAGGTGATTCTTCCCATGGATCGAAAGGATCGAAGCATGGGAAAATGGTCACCCAAATGGGAAGGACCATTCAGAATTATCCAGACTTTTTCTGGTGGAGCTTATGAAGTCGAAGAGTTAGGTGAAGATAAAAGGCTCTTGAGAGTAAATGGTAAATATTTGAAAAAGTATAAACCTATACTCCAAGAGGTAAAAATAAATAACAAGTAACGACTAAATTAACCATAAATAAGCCAAAATGGAAAATTTAATAAGTGGATCGAAGCTATCCCTTTAGTCAATGTGGACCAAGAAAATGTCATTGAATTTATTCAAAAGAACATTATCTTTAGATATGGAATCCCTGAGACTATAACAACTGATCAAGGGTCAGTTTTCACCGGTCGAAAGATGCAGGAATTCGCTCAGGAAACGGGCTTTAAACTCCTAACATCAACACCTTATTATGGACAGGAAAATGGTCAAGTCGAAGCAGCGAACAAAGTAGTGATTGGCTTGATAAAAAAGCATGTTGGGAAGAAGCCCAGAAATTGGCATAAGACGTTAGACCAGATTTTGTGGGCCTGTCGAACGTCCCCAAAAGAAGCCATAGGTACAACACCATATAGGCTAACTTTTGGCCATGACGCAGTGTTGCCAGCAGAAATTTGTCTTCAATCTGCAAGGGTTCAGAGACATTATGATATTCCCTCTGAAATTTATTGGGATATGATGTTAGACGAACTAGTGGATTTAGACGAAGAAAGATTGCGTGCTCTTGACCTACTCAGGCTTCAGAAGAAAATAGTAGAAGACTCTTATAATAAAAAGGTGAAACCTAAGGCATTTTCGCCTGGAGAATTAGTTTGGAAGGTGATTCTTCCCATGGATCGAAAGGATCGAAGCATGGGAAAATGGTCACCCAAATGGGAAGGACCATTCAGAATTATCCAGACTTTTTCTGGTGGAGCTTATGAAGTCGAAGAGTTAGGTGAAGATAAAAGGCTCTTGAGAGTAAATGGTAAATATTTGAAAAAGTATAAACCTATACTCCAAGAGGTAAAAATAAATAACAAGTAACGACTAAATTAACCATAAATAAGCCAAAATGGAAAATTTTTTAAATTAGCCAAAATGGCAATATTGTCGAATACATATTACAATATATGGTTAAAGGGCTGAATCAATCAGAAGGGGATGGAGTCCTTGAGTCGAAGGTATTTAGCTTGCTGCAACTCCAATCTTTTGTTGCACAAGGCATTCGCCTGCGCAAGCTTGGCAATTTGATCGTCGAAGGCTTGAGCTTTCTCAGCAAATTCTAGGCCTTGTGTGATTTCAGCTTGACTTTCGGTGTCTGGAACCGTCGAGAGAAGTTCCTCCTTGCGCTTAGTGTTGGCATTCATCTTAGCCTCTAGTTCTTCGATTTGCGCCTTGATGGAAGCATTCTCTCGATCGATGGCATCAACTTCTTCTTGTTTAGATGCTTTTTGCTTCGACAACTCCGCAATTCGAGAAGTTGTCTCTGCTACAGCAGTCCATGCAGAAGAGCTTTTGCCATATAACACTTCAAGCTGGCTATTAAAGCCCCTTTGTCGCCGATAATCTGCTAAGACTTGATCAATTATGGAGTGTAACTCCATGATAAAGCCTGAAACTTCCGGAGGCACAGCTAGCAAGTCTACGGCATTCAAAACAGCCCCCAAATATGATGGAGCAGTAGGGTCCCCCTCCAAAGCTTTCATCAAATCCTTCTTGAAGAACTGAGCCTTAACCTTCGTCAAAGCCTCATCGAGAGGAGAAGTTTCAGTGGACTTCCCCGACAGAGTAGGAACCTCCTGACTAACATCAGACGAACTTCCCTTGCTCTCGATGATGGCATTCAGATAGCCAACAGGATCAGTTTGCTTCAGGAGTTCTAAGTCTTCTTTCGACCTATGCTTTGTTGAGGTGACAACCTTTGCAGCGGCGTTGTCTTGGGGTTGAGCCTGTTGTGTAGCATTTGCCTCGACTTGACTCTCTTCGACTCGAACGGCGGAAGTACCAGCGTCATCATGGTCCCCTTCGCCAGTGTCACCTTGATCCTCTTCGCCAGCGTCACCGCGGTCCCCTTCGTCACGATTTTCTTCTGACAGATCAACCACCTGAATCTCTTTTGGTTGTTGCGCTTCTGTTTGTGGATCTTCTGTTGGTTGTTCTGCTGTCTCAGCGTTGGCTTCATTTGTTTCAGTATTGGCTTCATCGTTCTCCAAGTCTTTTTCTTGTGGCCTGCTGAGTTCAGCAGAATCCAATGTTTCAGAAGTCCTTGGCGCTGAGCTTTCAGTGGTGTCCTGAAAAGAGAAGAAGAAGAATCTTCTAAATTTGAAAGAGACATAATCGAACGTGGGTATCGACACTTGAGTTACAAAGGGATCAAAGAGATTACCTGCATAGGAGCTTCAGCCCCAGGGCTGGAATTGTCGCTTTCGACAGGTTTATTGAGAAGAACATTTAATTCCTCCTCCGTTGGCTCTTCAATGATTACTGGAGGTGGCCTGGGCTTTCTCCCAGCAACCTTTATTCTGATTGTTCGAGCCTCAAGAAGAGGAACGTCCTTCTTCAGCTTTCGCCTTTTAAGAGGAGCAGGGGAAGAATCATCTTCTTCGTCACTCCCAGATTCGACCGTCAGTGCTGGCCGTTTCTTGGGTGAAGGTGCCTAAAAAACCAATTGGAGTTCGATTTAGAAGTTGCATCGAAAGTCAGAAAGTTAAAGCCAGAAGAAAATAATAAAAGTCTGGTTACCGATGCAGAAGGTTTTTTCGAAGGGCCTTCCCCCTGTTGGTTTGTTGTGGTCTTCGTCGGCGCTATAGTTTTCACTGGTGGTGAAGGTTTTGTTAAGGGGCCTCCTCCCTGATGGCCTTCTGCAGCCTTCTTGGCTGCAGGCTTTCGAACAACTGAAAGTAGACAAAATAATTAACAGGCTACCAGTCGAAAGGGAAAGACAAAGTAATTTGGAAGGATGAACTTACATTTCTTTATTTTGTCCAAGACAAGGACAAAAGACTTCTGAAGTTCGTCCACAAAGTCCTTCTCGTCGAAAAACTCCTCAGTGTAGTAACTTTTCCACCACTCCTCGAAGGATGGTGAGCAGAGAAAGTTGAGCTGATAGTCAAACAACGAAAGAACTGTTCGACCAGCATATCTGCCGATATGCTTAGTGGCAGCGTCTTCAGTGTAGTCGTTGCAGAAGTATAACATAGACTTCTCTCTGGGAAAAATTGGAGAAGGTAGTGTTTGAATAATACCAAACTGGCGAGACACCAGGTTTGGTTGATACGCGATTAGACTCAAGTGAGTCTTGGAGCTCTTGAATCGCAGGGGCATTATTCTTGGTGTGAGAAATGCTTCCCACACTGTTGTATGCTCTTCGACCTGAGGACCACTTGACGCCTTAGGATGTGGCCTCGTGAACCACTCCGGGCCAACCTTTCGTCGAGCAAACGGAGCCATGGTCGAAGCAAACTCTTTCCTTTTAGCAAACATCAAGACGAAGTTTGTAAAAGTTTGTTGAAGCTCCAGCCCATCTTCCGTTGGGATCAACAGAGCCAATCTGGTGCCTTCGATGCACCTATTTGCTATTTCTGGAGCCTGCTCATTTATTTGAGTCTTCTGAGGCAAGAAAGACTCGAAGGTGGCATTGAGCCACAGCTGAAGCAGCCAAAAAGGTCCAGCAAGCAGCAGACTGGCTCTGTTCTCGATGATCTTCAGAAGAGTCGCTCCGTTGCTAATCGACTCGTAAAGACTCGCCAAAATCAATTCTGCCAAACAGATATTTTGGCCATGGTGGAGTTGAGTGGCGAGAGTGACCATCTTCTTGGTCACCTGTAAAGACTTGGTGCAAAACACAAAGCGTGACAACCATAGGGTTAGAAACGCGATATGTTCTACATCCGACACAGCGTCCGTCGACTTATCGTGGTAGTGATTGATGAAGGTGGTGTAGGTTGGTTTTTTAGCAGAGAATCCAATCTGATCCTCCGACATTTCCTCTGGGTCGAAGTAGTCCCCAATTGGTCGAAGGCCAGTGATGGCGGCCACGTCGAAGAGCGTGGGAGTCAGCATTCCACAGGGAAGATGGAAGGTGAAATGGGTGTAATCCCAGAAGAGTAAGGAAGCTATCAACATTTCTGGGGAATAGTTAAGACCTGTCTTCGACAACATAACCAGGTCAAATATCCCCATGTCTTTCCAGATCGAAGCCTGGCGTTTCTCCATTTTTTCCAGCCAAGCACTATAGTCAGGAGTAAGGCTAGGGCTAGACCTGAAAGCCCTAACACCTCTGTTGAAAAAACGAAGGTCGGTTTTCTCCTTAGCAGGATCTTCATTATCTTCTGCATCTTTCTTGGAGCATCCAACCGGTTTGAGTTTTTCTAGTACCGGAAAGTAGCTTTTAATCTTCATGGCTTCAGCAATGCTTGGGTATAGTGGGCCAGACATGGCAAAGATTTGGTTGGAATATCCAACCGGAATCATGAGATGGCGTGAATAAGCATCACGTACAGCAATGTCCAAAGGCTCAGGGACCCTTCGTTGGCCCGTGGGAGTCACTACGGGAGCAGTGGAGAAAATCCTGGGTTTGACATTTCCAGAGGGAGTGTTGGCGCTAGGAGCGTTGGAAGAACCAGATGCCATTGTTGATACTAAGGATGAAGATGAAGTGAAGAATAGGTGGTTTGCAAAGGTTGCAAGAGTTTGTGTGCAATAAGGGATATCTGAAGGCAAGGTAGCGTGAAAAAGTCCCACAATGGGTACTTAGCGCTATTTATAGTAGTTGGGGAAATCCCCAAATTCGAGGACATTTAATGCCATTTAATGTTGCAGAAGGTAGTGGGACACGTGGCGTCTCCCTGTTGTTGTAGCCGTTCTGTAGAAACGAAAGGGTGCAGCGTGCGCCCTCGTTTTTGGGAATTGTCATGATGACAATTTGTGGAAAGACGTTTGGCACGCTGCACGCCGTACTGAAGTGACGTCTTAGGTACGGATGAAATGATGGCTTTTCCTTGGGATTGTCAGTGGTTGGTAGAAGACAAAAAAAGTGCACAATTTAATTTGTGACTAAGAATGAAAAGACAGGTGTCGAATGGCATTTCAAAGAATGCCTTTTTCTTTCAAAGTCGAAATAAGGCATTCTTGGGGGGCAATTTGTTGGCTCCTAAATTCGACACCCTTGCTTTTATTAATATCAGCCATTAAAGTTGAAGGATGTTTTCGACCAGTTGGGTCTGTCGAAATGCCATCGAAAGATGGCAATGTACTTAGAGGATTTCTTCAAACGGAGAAGTTGGTTTCCTTCGACGTCGAAGGTGTTTTTCGTCGAAGATACTTCTCGACGAGGGTGTTCGATGGTTCAGAGTGGAACGGTTTGAAATTCAAACGTTTGGAGGGAAAACGGTTTCCAGCGGTTACCAAGTGCAACATGCAGAGATCTGGAGCGTCGAACGCTGAGAACGTGCCAAGTGGAGTCATCTCGAAGCAGTGTAACTGCCCGACGGTTACTTGGGATGTTTTAGTATAAATAGTAGTAGTTCACGCAGTTTTTCGCGTGTGTTCACAATTATATACAAAGTCACTCATATAGATTCGAGTACCCAGCGTGTGAGAAAGAATTGTTGAGAATGTATGTGTGAAACACCACTTTTATTAATCAAAGTCATTTACTTTCCAGAAACTTTACTTGCTTTCTTCTTTACTTTTCCTGTCGAAGCCCTTGATTTCAAGCCTTCATTTATTTTATCAAGCCCATTTCTTCGTGCAATTTACTTAAAGCCTCTTTATTTTCTTGTCATTTAACCATTATCCAACTTAATCAAAACCTCAAAATCAACCATGTCTTAGGATCAATCTGATCGATCCTGCGAGTAACCAAATAAGTAACCATTTGGAGGATCAACAATTGTTTACCAATAACCACGGTAAACAGGGGGTAAACGTCTTTAGGGCAAGCCCTATTGAGATTGGTATAATCAATGCACATGCGCCATTTTCCATTACTCTTTTTTACAAGAACTACATTGGAGATCCAACTTGTGTGTTGGGCTTCAGAAATAAACTTTGCCTCTAGGAGGTCTTTGACAGTGTGCTCGGTAGCCTCGGTTTTTTCCAGGGACTACCGGTACCTCCGCATAGCAACTGCCTTGAGGGCAAGATCTATCTTTAAGTGGTGACAAGCTATCTCCGGGTCTAGGCTAGGAATCTTCGATGCGCTCTAGACGAACAAGTATGTGTTCTCGTTCAAGCACACCTTCATCTTCATCTTCACTAAGTTGGGGAGGTTGGAACCGATCTTGACTTCTTTGGAGGGGTCGCTGCCCAGGGGAATGGGATCCTTCCCCTCATTCTTCTGCTCTCTGAGATATTCCTTTGTAAACCTGTTGTCTAGGTCGATCATGTCAACATGGGGCAGTGTCTTCGGCTCCTCGGAACTATCGAGGAGAGCAAGTTTGTTTTCTAACCTGGGTTGAGTGCTGATGGAGCTCAAGCCTTTATCAGCTTCTTCGAAATATCTCCTGGCTGCTTGGATGTCCCCGTCGAGGGTAGCAACGAGGCTGTTGGTAGTGTAGTACTTCATTTTGAGGTGCACCTAGAGAGAACTGCTATTAGTTCGGCTAGAGTGGGCCTCCTAAAGATGCACTGGTGTAATGATGGGCAATTAACAACGAGGAACTAGGTCTTGATGGATCTGGCCATCTGTCCTGCCCCAAAAGTAACAATCAGTTCGATATACCCCCATGGTCTGATGACAGAACCATTGAACCCCTGGAGATTAGATCCCACGTAGGGGGTCGGGTGTGTCTCATTCAGCTGTAAGGTGGTGAATAGTTGTGAATACATTATATCAATTGAGCTTCCTTGGTCGACCAAAATGCGCATGACATTGATGTTGCCCATGCGAGCTCGTACGAGAAACATGATGCTGGAATTGGGAGATCTTCTGTGAAACTCTTCCCAATAGAACGCGATGGTGAGATCCTCCTCTGAACTTATCGAGGGTGGAACTCATGTCAGAGTTATCTTCCATTAGCTGCTCAAATCTTCTCTTCATCGATCCTACGGTGCACTTGATAAAGCCAGCGCCTGAAATGACCATTGTTGTTGGGATCGACTCCCACGAGCTGCATGATTATAAGTACAGGGGAACTTCCTTCATGTCGGGGAAATATAAATCTTCTGGCCTCGTGATGCTCATGGCGACGGGCATGAGAGATTTATCCGAAGATGCCCATGTTTCTCTGACTTGTTTGGATTCGAAAGCGTCTTCCCGAGGAGACTCCTTCTTTCTGTATTATTTGAGATGCCCATCCCAGATGAGTATCTCGATGGCATCCTTGAGGTGGATGAAGTCTTTTGTTATATGCCCGTGGCTTTTATGAAACTGGTAATATTTTCTTTTGTTTGTCCCTTGCTTGGATGGTGTTTTTCGGGGGAAGTGAACTTCGGCTTGCTTGAATTCCACATTTGTGCAGTTGGTCAGGATCTTTTCGCGCGAGACGTTGAGGTGAGTATAGTCATGGAAGCGACCAGGTAGGCCTTTGTAGTCTCAGGACTCCCGGGACTTGTCCTCACTTTTATTTTCTCCTCCCTGACAGGATGTCCAGGGCTCTTCATTCTTTAAGGCTTTCGCATTCTCTTTATGTCGCGATTCCCACGCGTTGTAGGGAGTCTCCTTCTCTTCGTACTGGATGTACAGTTGTGCTTTGAGAAAGAGAGCATCTAGGGTGGTTGGTAATTTGATGCTAACTGCCTTAGAAAATTCACTGTGGGGATGGAGCCCGCGTTTGAGGAGATACTTTTGCATGTTGTCGGTTGTGGAGACTTGTATGGCTTCCTGGTTGAAACGTTCAATATACTCTAGGAGGGACTCATCCCTCCCTTGGATGATCTCCTCCAGGGATGCTTCTGACTTTGAATATTGACGAGACGCTGTAAAGTGTCTGGAAAATTGTCTTCCCGGGTTCTTCCATAACGTGATGGATTCGTCAGGAAGGCTATTGTACCATGCCATGGACTCTTTCCTAAGAGTGTTAGGAAAGAGTCAGCATTTCATCGCTTTGCGGACTCCTCTGTACTCGAGAAGCGCCTCCCCTGGGGCGTAGCAATTGGTTCCTATTTTTGGGCCTAGATATGCGAGTCCTCAAAAATAGGTAGCTTCCAAGACTTGTGAAAAATGCTCAATTCATGTTAAAATGTCCTATTAAAATATAGCATTTATCTAACTTAAATGATAAGTTTTTAACAAAAAAATCTCAACTAATGAATACAAGTGATATTGTGCAAGTCTACTTTTGTTTTGTTGTCTTTGGTGCAGGTTTTGGCCCTTAAAGAAAAACCAGAAAACAGGTACTTAGCTAAGCGAAAGTTGCAGCGAACAATTCGCTTAGCGAACTTCCAGTGAAGTGAAGGTAGAAGCAAGTCATCTAATTTCGCCACCTGTGAAGCAAGTTTGGTTAGCGAATCGGGCCTTCTCTTAGAGAAACAGGGCAGTCGAAGAAATATATTTTGAAAAGAATTCAGGCTAAAGAAAGCAACTTTGCTAAGCAAGAATCACTTCGCTTAGAGAACTTTGGCAGTTTCCTGAAGACAAGTTGATTTGAATTCTTAATGAAAAATTAATAGTTCGCTTAGCAAAGTATAGTTCTCTTAGCAAACTTAGGCGGCCAAAACTGCTATAAAAGGGACGGAGCTCAGTTCAGTTTACATATTCCAGTTTTTATCACTTGTAATAGCATAATATGTAATCTGTAATAGCAGTAGAATAGGTGTAAAAGAGATTGTTAGGAGAAGGAGTTGGATTCGCATCAAGAGTCGGGAAGTCATTGTTGATGTCATTTCAACTCAATTCTCCATTTGTGCTTCAAGCTACCATGAGTAGATAAATCCCTCTCCTGTTGGGATTGGTCGTAGTTCGTCGAAACAATATGTATTTTATTTAATCATGGCATTATATGCAATTTTTGTTTGAATCATTATTGTTGTTATCTTTTTTTTACCATTTATTTCATGGATTGAATTGATATTGACAAATACGGTCTAATATCGATCCAAGATAGCAACTATTAAACTATAAATTCTAGACATAGATTTAGATTTAAAATTCACTAAAGTATCGAAGCTCAATTCTACCATATCGTTTAATAGGTTGAGAAATCATCGACTAAACCATAAGGTAGAAATCGCATCAAAGTTTAGACATGAGCTTTGTTTGTGTGTGATATGTGATGATAATGAAACATTCTTAAATTGTGTATAACTGATTTCTGATATGCATATTGAATCGGCGAACAAACACCAATTCCCAACAAGTCCATTCCTCTTAATCTTACCTTTCGTTATTTTTTGCATTTTACTTTCCGTCACTTATAAACCAAACAAATATTGAAACTTATGCTTAGAATTATAGAAATTATTGAACGATTTTGATATCGCTCCAATCCATGTGGATACGATAAAACAATACTTTCATTTGATAGTACTCAACATCAAATTGGCGCCGTTGTTGGGAATTGGCGTTTAAGATATTAAAACATCGCAATTGTTTCTATACTTCTAAGTTTTATGAATTAGTTATATATTGTATATATATATTTGTTTTTTGCAACCGTTTGTTCAAGTGTTTGGATAGGTGAAAATTTTGTTTATGCTTCGAGGCAAAAGTTCGGAAGAAAAACTTCTTCTTGATCCCAAGATCGAAAGAACAATCCGAAAGAACAAAAGGCAGACAAAGAAACAGAAACAACTATCCAGAAAGAAAAATCACAAAGTAGCTTCTACATCAACTTCATAAAATCCTCATATCAAAGAAACAGTGGTTGAAGTTAACAACGATCCTTACGAAAGCATCCCAAGACGGTTTTCCCGTCTCACCAACAACCCAAGCGCAAGATAAGCTGAAATGGAAACATGGTTGCTACAAATTATTTATGTTAATCCTTTTTTAGGTTTGGACCATGAATATTCATACACACAACTCACCAAATTCTATGAGCTTGCTCGTATGTTAGGTGCACCCAAAGCTGAAGAAGGAGCTACCTTCATGAGATTGTTTCCACATTCATTGATCGGCAAAGCGAAGGATTGGTATCTTAACCAACCCACTGAAACTATGACAAATTGGAATATCTTGGAAAACAACTTTCTTAACAGGTTCTTTCCGCACAATCATTTCATGGATGCAAAAACAGCAATAGCCGCATTCACGCAAAGTGCAATGAAAACTCTTTATGAAGCGTGGGAACGTTACAAATCCAAGTTGTGCAAATGTAAAATCATGGTTTCAGTAATATCATGCAGATTCATGTTTTTTGCAATGGATTGCAGCCCCAACCAAAGCTCCTACTTGACGCAACAACCGGTGGTTCATTACTTTCTAAAAGTGCAGAGGAAGCAGTTACTATCATCAACCGTATGGCTCTCAGTGATCTCCAGGTCAAGTACAACAGAGGTGTATAAGATGCATCCACAAGTGCAAGGAAATATCAAATTAATATAAAATATTGTCAAACTCACAGAGACCAATATCAACCTACTGTAATCTATTGTCGCTTTGTAAATCTAAGGCTAATGAATAATTGATTTAGGGGAAAGTAAGGACTAAAACTGAAATAAAATAAGATTAAGGAAATATATATGAAAAGAGAGACCAGAATGTGTATTTCGTGTACCTCTGGGACTCTGTAACTAGTTGGCTTATACTGATGTTGAAAATGTGTTTAGTAGAAAATATCAATTTAAAGCTGAACCTCACACTCTCGTGGTTTTGAATAAATTTGCATTCCTTAACCATGAGATTTTATCTCTCTCTCTCCAATTTTAATTAAGAAATGTGTTTTGAAAAATGAACAAGTTCTAATTAATCCTAAAGGGCTCTTGATGTGTTTAGAATTAATGTTGTAAGTGTTTGTTGGCAGCAGTTTTGGTAAAACAATGACTTGTTAATGTTTTGCTAAATGTCTTAACATTTGGAGCAAAACTGTTTTGAATGATGTCAAAGTAGATGTCTTGACATCTGCCTCCTGAACTGATCTCAGCCCAACATCAGTTAAGTCTCTTTGTTTCTTGCTTTCATGCGTGCCATAATTCAGGATTTGTGACCTACAGGCTGCGAAAAATATGGAGGAATATTTTTCAAATTGCATGATTTTTATCTTAGCCTGTTTTTATGGAAATATTCAAAAGTTTTTAATATTTAATTTTAAGCTCAAGCCCACAGATGCGTATATATAAGGACTTGCTTCCTTATTCAAAGACAAGCAACTTTTGAAGAAGAATACTTTCTTTTTGATTAGAAGTCTAGGCTTTTTATTTGTAATACACTCTAAGTATTAATTTAAATACTTAAGTTGTTATTTGGGTTGTTAATTATGTATCATTCATAATATTTTAAGAATTGAATGATTGAAGTGTTTCAAACTTATTAATTTTGTTAAGTTCTTCACTGTAAGTTATTGAAGGGATTTGAGGATGGCCTCATACCTAGGTGAGTATTAGGTAGAATTTTAGCTTGGGTAGTGATTAAGTGATTAGATCGTAAACTGGTTGTTTACTGAGGGTCTATGAATTGATACTATTTAGTGAACTTGTCCCTGGCTTGGTAGACCCCAGAGTAGGTGTTGTTGTACATTAAACTGGGTGAACAATCTCTTGTGTTTTTACTACTTTTGATTTTACTGCACCTTACTTGCAAACATATATTTGTGTCGTGACATCTCATTCGACATCACATATCTGATACCAAAATTTCAATTGGTATCAGAGTAGGCATCCTGCTCTTTATCTGGGTGAGATCCAGGGAAGTTACTTTCTGGTACTATGGACAAGGAAGGTGGATTTATGAACATACCACCCATTCTGGATGGAAGCAATTATGACTACTGGAAACCATAAATGGTTGCCTTTTTAAAGTCCTTAGACAGTAGGGCTTGGAAAGCTATTTTAAGAGGATGGAAATACCCTGTCAAATTGGGAGAAAATGGAGAACCTACTTCTGAATTAAAACAAAAAGAAGATTGTTCTAAGGAAGAAGATGAAATTTCTCTTGGAAATTCTAAAACCTTGAATGTTATATTCAATGGAATTGACAAGAACATTTTCAGATTAGTGAATACATGTGAAGTTGTTAAGGATGCATGGGGGATTCTTCAATCTACTCATGAAGGCACATCCAAAGTTAAGATGTCAAGACTTCAGTTGCTCACCACAAAATTTGATAATTTGAGGATGAAGGATGATGAAAGTATAAATGACTTCCATATGAATATTCTTGAAATTGTTAATGCCTTCAGTGCTTTAGGAGAGAAAATTCCTGAAGACAAATTGGTGAGAAAGATGCTCAGGTATCTTCCCAAGAGATTTGATATGAAAGTGACTTCTATAGAAGAAGCTCAATACATTGACAAAATGAAAGTGGATGAACTTGTTGGATCCCTTCTAACATTTGAATTAAGCATCAATGAAAGATTTGAAAAGAAAAACAAAAGCATAACCTTTGTATCAAATACTGAAGATGAAGAAAAGGACTGCAATTTGGATATAGATGTAGGAATATAAAATGCCTTAGCTATGCTTGGAAGACAATTTAATAAAGTGATAAAAAGAATGGACAGGAACCAAAGATCAAATGTCAAGAACATCTCATCTGACATCCATAAGTCAAATGATTTTGGAAGAAAAAGGACTGAAGAAAAGTCTACTCAAGGGAAGGGAGTTAAATGTCATGAATGTGAAGGATTTGGTCACATTAGAGCTGAATGCCCTACATATCTTAAGAAACAGAAGAAGAATCTATCTGTTACTTGGTCTGAGGAGGACTCAGAGAGTGATCTTGAAGAATCTGCCAAATATGTTAAAGCATTGACAGACAAATATGTTTCTAATGAAGAGACTAGTGATAGGGAACTAACCTTTGATGAGTTAGTTGCTTCATACAAAGAATTATGTCTCAGAAGTGAACAAGTGTGTCTTTAAGGGGTGACACAGAAAGCCCTCATAACTCAACTGAAAGAGGAAAGGGAAGAGCATCTTAAAACTATTTCTGATCTGGAAAGTGAAGTGTCTTCTTTGAATTTAAATCTTGATAGAATGGTCAAATCTCTCAAGATGTTGAATAATGGGACTAACACATTAGATGAAGTTCTCCAAGAAGGAAGAGCTATAAGAGACAAGAGTGGTATAGGTTTCAATGAGAAAAAGGAACCTAACTCAGAAAAGCCTTCATCAGTTTCCACTCATGCCAATCCAAAACCAAAGATGTCGAATCAAATGTCTCAACATATTGGAAAACATCATGGGAAGAAAAAGCTTAATCACACCAGAGAGAATCCCCAGCCCTGGAGATGTTATCACTGTGGAAGGCTTTGTCATATAAGGCCTGTGATCGGTGGATCTGGAACTGACTGTTTAAAGCTGGTTCGCGAAATGTCGCGGAAGCAAGAGTCGCCACCGTCTTTTATTTTCTCCAAATGGAAAGGACAAAAGCACAAAAAAATTCCTTATAGAGATTGCTCTCGGTTCGGGAGGTAGATTTATAGAAAGGGAAGGTGTTAGCACCCTTACTATCCATGGTTATCCATGGGCTCTTAGATACTTGCTCATTGTGTTTTCAAAATTGTTTGTTTGCTTTTTCAACTGTGGGTTTTAAAAAGTTTCTTTGAAAATTTCAGTTCGACTCTTGTATCAGTCCTCAAGAGTGTTTGAAAAGTTGCTTTCGAAAGCTTTTTTGAAAAGTGTCGGTGTGAAAAGAAGTTTTTGATTTTGTTTTGAATTAGAGCAAGTATCTACGAGTTCTCTACCTACCCTAAGGAATTCGTCTGTGTAAATGTCCTTAAAGTAGTGCCATCCCACCATTGAGAGGTAGGTAGCACCACCGTTGGAGGTGTTCGGGTCAACTCGAGGGTTCGGGACATTGTGGTCACCAGAGCAATAGGAAGACACCTTAGAAGCTACCCTCATGCCATGTTCATGGACATGAGGACTTACTAAAACATCCTCTACTCGACGACCACCTTTCGAGGGGCAAGGCAACAGTGAGACGTACCCTAGGGGTGGTGTGTGATTTGTGTGTTATTTTCAGATATTTTTGTCTTGTTCATGCATTGGTGATCTACGCTTTATTTTTATTTTTGGCATTCATTCTTTCATGCAAATTATTAACAGTTAAAAGATGCGAGAAGGTAAAAGTCCTACGCTATTACAAAGGCGCAGGTCTACATCGCCAAATTAGTCCAAGACCCGATTTGAATAAAAGAATAATGCGTAAAGATAAATGTCTAATTAATCTATTACACGGCTTTGGGGCAAATACATGGAATTTATAAGAAAAGAAATAAAATAAGCGTGCGAAACGGAATTATGATCGAGAGCGAGGGCGTTGGACCCTTTTAAAGAAATTAAATTATAATTAATAAATTAATTAAGTTTAAATAAAAGAAAGAATTCTTTTTGGAGTTTTTGTATTTATCGAATTTAATGAGAAAGTTAAATTGGAATTAAAACCCTAATTCTAAGCATTTTTAATTATTAACAAAAAATAGATTTAAGTTTGACCTAATTTATATTAATTATGTACATGGCAATTTATTTACAAAAAAAAACAATTAATTATTAAATATGATGGAAAAGAAAAAAAAAAGGAATAAAAGTATAAAACCCTAATCCTACATTTTTTAGTTTATTACAAAAATATTAAAATTAAAACCTAGAATTAGAACTAAATTAATTATTACATTTATTTACAAAATAAAAACATTAGTGAATTAAATAATAAAATATTTTTTTATTTTTGTCTTTTCTGATTTTTGGTATTTTTATGTTATGAAAAATTAATTTAAAGAATTAAAATAAAACTAAATAAAACAAATAAAATAGAAAAAATAATAAGAATGAAAAATAGAATGCAAACCAATGGGGGGTGTTGACCCCAATTTTGGAGGTATTTTCCAGCAATTTTGGCCCATTTAAAGGAGGCCTGGTTGACTTTTCTGGGATGCGTGTGGCATGGTCAACGGAGGTGTATGATGGACCTCTCATCCTGGCTTTTGGATTGATCTCAGTGGCCATGTGGCAAGTACCAGCGCTGGATGCATGGTAGAATTCTGGGCGTGTACTGCATAGGATCACATTAAAACAAAACAAATTGAGAAATATGGGGAACCTGGGAATCGAACCCAGGTCCCAAGGCTTGCCAACAATGCTTTCCACCAACTGAGCTGTTCAGCCACTTTGTAATAATAATGGATAACAATTAATATGATAAAAAATAGGGGTTAGTGATGTCAAACGAAAAAACGCGATGAATTTCAAACCTGCCAATCACACGCTTACAATTCATCATCTTCTCCACTCGTTTGCTTTGGCCTGAAAAAAAAAACAGATGGATAGCGGGGGTTTTAAACCCCCACTAAATGAAGAACATGAAAATAGCGATTAGGCCACCGTTGCTCATAAATTGAGCGCGACATATGGAATCAATTCGTATGAAGGTCACGAGTCTAATGGTCCAGGTCTTGTGGTTTAATTTTTTCTTATGCAAGAAACCCCAATTTTACATCTCTGCAACCCTAAAGGGCTCCCATGGTGGATTCGTGCACAGGCATTGAAAACTCAATTAAAATACACCATTAGCTTCAGGAAGTGCATATTAGTACAAAACGATCATTAAAATGTATGAATATGGCATATAAATCAAAGCACGAATATGAGAAAAGTTTGAGAAAATTGGACTTCTATATACCAATTCTTGATGCGTGAGGACTGGAAAAAGATTGAATCACATTCAGCAAAGCCTCAGAAAGCTTTTGGAATTGGTTATAAACTTTGAATCAGGCTCTATGTGTTAAATCAGTTTTGAAAAAATTGACAAAAAATGCAAAGTGTGTATTCTTTTCTGAGCGCAGCTTCAAGGTCGTTGGCATTAGGTTTAGCATTCTGTATATGTATGGGACGAATTAGGGTAAGAATTTGAGTCAAAAAGCCTTTGCATTGATGAACCAAATATTTGATTTCCATGGAATATTTTCAAATCTTTTTCATGTGCTTTTGATACCAATCATGGCCAAATCTTTCCAAATTGAGTGTGCACGAAATCTTGAGGTTTTATGGAGAGAATATGCTGCAAAAAGGGATTAAAAAACATGGTTTTCTATTTTTGTCATATTTTATTTCATTAAATGAATTAATAGTGATAAAAATTCAAATAAATAATAAAAAATGATGAAATAAATCCCCTTTGGGTCAAATGGTCGTGCATAGCCGTTGGATAATGATTCTTGGAAGAAAATGTGGCCCATTAGCAATTTTGAGGCATTTGAAGTAAAGTTGACTTTTCAAAATTCCCAAAAATTTCCCAACTTCCACAAGGCATATCTTGCTCAATTTTTAAGATTTGATCATGTTCTTGGACATCTTGGAAAGGTCTTGAAGTCCTATAACCAAAGCCTTTGGTCCCATGTCGTTTTGATTCACCAATCTCAAGTTATGGTCTTTGACTTAAAGTGCCTTTTTGTTGACTTTTGAAAATGACCTATAATGTTGAGATTGATAACTTTTTGTGAGAGCATTTCTTGGACTTGAAGTGTGAAGAGGAGTTGTAGGAAATGTCTTTCTATTCAAAATGAGCTTTGGATGGAATTTTTCTGATAAACCATGTGGAAGTTATGCCTTGGTCAAGTTACAGTTGACTTTTTCAACTGTCCAAATATGGAAACTTTTGCATCTTGAGACTTTTTGAGCCATACCTTGAAAATCATGATCAAGAATTGATCAAATGATGTTTGTGGCTTCAAAATAAGATGTTGATCAAAAATTTGGACTTTTGACTGTCAAATGACCATTTTGCCCCTGCAGTTGACTGCTGAGCAATTAGGGTTTTTGACTGTGCAATTTTATGCTGTAAGTCTTGAAACTTGACATGAGGATGATTGAAAATGTTTATAGGCATGTGGGACTTGATTGGACCCTTGGAAACTTCAATTTCTTTGTCTGAACCAAAATCCTAATTTTGACTGTTAGGAGGCCATTGAACTGTGCAACCCTTGGGGAGATTTTGAAGCATGTTCTTTGCAAATTTTGAAGAATATGGGAGGGCAAATTTTGGGGTACAACAGTTGCCCTTGTTCAATCTTCTTAGACCTGAGGATGCAGATTGGCTGACGTGCCTTTCGTAATCCGAAGGTGGAAGATGATTGAACACTAGAGTGCCCCGAAATTTGCGCTCACATAGTAGTGTGATGATGGGAATGGGCTTATAGATGCCATTTGGAGATTGATGGATAGGAGGATGGGCTTATAGATGCCATGTTGAGAGGTGATGGATAGGTGGATGGGCTTATAGATGCCATCCGTATGTCGATCGCGTAAGAGTTTCCTTAGCGAGAATTTGTGTACCTGCAAAAGAAAAATGATTACCTGACTTGTTACAGGAGTTGGTCTTCAAACTCTTTATGTAGATGCATCCTGACTGGTTACAGGAATTGGGTCTGGAGCTTCAAATGGTGATGAATGAACCGGGGATGGTTACTACCTCAACGGGACGGTGAGAGAACCTTGGACGATTACTACTTCAACAGGAACGTTGAGAGAATCTTGGGGCGATTACTACCTCAACAGGAACACTGAGAGAATCTTGGATGTCTTCTACTGGGATAAGAATCAGGGAGATCTTAGGATCGATCTGACTGAACCAGAGAAGGCCTTTGACTGGATAAGAATCAGAAAAATCTTATGGTCGATTTCACTGAACTGGACAAGGTCTTGAAATATCTTCAACTGGATAAGAATCAGGGAGATCTTAGGGTCGATCTGACTGAACCAGAGAAGGCCTTTGACTGGATAAGAATCAGGAAAATCTTTGGAGTCGATTTAACTGAACTGGACAAGGTCTTGAAATATCTTCAACTGGATAAGAATTAGGGAGATCTTAGGGTCGATCTGACTGAACCAGAGAAGGCCTTTGACTGGATAAGAATCAGAAAAATCTTTGGAGTCGATTTAACTGAACCGGACAAGGTCTTGAAATATCTTCAACTGGATAAGAATCAGGGAGATCTTAGGGTCGATCTGACTGAACCAGAGAAGGCCTTTGACAGGATAAGAATCAGAGAAATCTTTGGAGTCGATTTAACTGAACGGGACAAGGTCTTGGAATTACTTCAACTGGATAAGAATCAGGGAGATCTTAGGGTCGATCTGACTGAACCAGAGAAGGCCTTTGACTGGATAAGAATCAGAAAAATCTTAGAATCGATTTAACTAAACCAGACTAAAGTCTTGAAATATTGCTGAGAACTTAACTGGATCTTTCCTGAAAGGTAAAAGTCAGTCATATGCAATGCATGATATGGATCAAGCAATGATGTTCTCAACATAAATGAGATTTGTAAGATATGATGCGGATATGCATGCTATAATGTATGAAAATGTGATGTTTATGAATATATCTTTTCGTCTTAAGAAAATAAATCCTTGACGGGTGCCGGGAAGTTAAATCCTGGGCTGATGTAGAGCTTCTGCTTCCACTGGGGAGTGATGGTTGCAAGAATACCGGTAGGAGAAGATAACTCCGTTGGGGCATAAACTTGGCGAATAGATTACTCTGTGGGGAGAAAATTACTCTAGCGATCTTGCTGGGGAACCATACTCTGTGGGGAGAGAGGTACTTTGTTGAAATATTGATGGTAACTTCGCTGGGGATACCATTGTTATGTTGGAAGTGTTAATAGACTCTGCTGGGGATAAGGAGGCTTTGTCGAGGACGATCTTTCCGTGGCTTTTGGCTGAGGATAACCCAGTTATATCCTGGTAGGGAAATAACCTTTGAATAAAGTCGGGGGACGCGTTCGTGCTCTGCGAGGGATAAGCTTCCAGAATCTACTGGGGATAAGCTTACTACTGGGGAGATGTATCCCAACTTTCCTGGGGAAACTGGATTGGACTCTCCTGGGGAAGTTTCTGAGATGCACTGGAAGTGACTCCACTGAATGTCTGGTATTCCGCCGGGGAACAATCTTTAGGTCAAGACTGCCGGGGATGCTTGTTTAAGGATATCTGTATGTGCTGGGGAATGTTGAGATCTGCTGGAGATACCCTACTTCCTTAAGGCTGATTGTGTAGCTTTGCTTGGGGAGAGTGCATTGACTTGCTGGCTCACTCTCTGGGGAATTAAGATATGCTGGTTATGTTCTTCAGCCGAACTCACCTTGGTACCTTGGCGGACAGAACAATTAGATTGCTTAGACAACTCTTTATTGCCCCTGTTTCTAATGTTACCTGTAATTAATCCTTTGTTTCGTATGCAAATATTCATGAGTTAGCAAATTATTGTCAATGCATATATCACAAATTGAACCTTGGACGTTCTTCGCAAAACAAAACAGAAAAGAAAACACAAATGGCAATTTGTAGCTGAAAAGTGATTTGTGTATTGATTTTTGAATTGCCTGTAAATAGGCGTTTATGTACAAGAGGCTGACGTCCTAGTAAGAGAACGCCATCGAACAAAAGAGTTTATAAAAATTTGTACAAAGGAAAATAAACAGCTGTGTGAATAGAATAATCCCACTGGGTTCCATCTCTGCTATTGCCTTTATATCTCCGAGCGTCTCATCACTTGATGACCTAGATGACGATGAAGCTGACTGATCGATGCCGTCTGAACTTGATGT